>BLSH010438076.1:1388741-1413284 GCA_018402905.1 Glandirana rugosa
AGTACTTCTTGTTCCTTGTGTGGTCCGTCCAGGCTCTATGACAACACCTCTTCAAATTTCGGCATAAACCTATGTTTTTCTAAAGGGTTCGAAATTTGTAGGGTTCCTCGTGACACGTTCGCTATTATAACTTTACCTTCCTCATAGTCTGGTGACGTTTAGATGGTTCTGGACCGTCAGGGAGATTTGAAAGTCGAGTACGTTCCTCTTCTGACTAGTCTCTACGTCGGTTCTCCGGGTACTAGTGAGACCTACTTGACGTCTCTAGATGTCGACTCCACCCTCTGAGACAGGTATCCTGTTTGTCTCCCAGGTGGCTTGTGGCAAACTTTAAACGACACTTTTTATGGATATCTTTAAGAAATGGCTTTCTTCTTGCCCCTCTTCCATAAAGGCCAGATTTGTGCAGTATATGACTGATTGTTGTCCTATGGACAGAGTCTCCCACCTCAGCTGTAGATCTCTGCAGTTCATCCAGAGTGATCATGGGCCTCTTGGCTGCATCTCTGATCAGTCTTCTCCTTGCATGAGCTGAAAGTTTAGAGGGACTGCCAGGTCTTGGTAGATTTGCAGTGGTCTGATACTCCTTCCATTTCAATATTATCGCTTGCACAGTGCTCCTTGGGATGTTTAAAGCTTGGGAAATCTTTTTGTATCCAAATACGGCTTTAAACTTCTCCACAACAGTATCTCGGACCTGCCTGGTGTGTTCCTTGTTCTTCATGATGCTCTCTGCGCTTTAAACGGACCACGGAGACTATCACAGTGCAGGTGCATTTATACGGAGACTTGATTACACACAGGTGGATTCTATTTATCATCATTAGTCATTGAGGTCAACATTGGATCATTCAGAGATCCTCACTGAACTTCTGGAGAGAGTTTGCTGCACTGAAAGTAAAGTGGCTGAATAATTTTGCACGCCCAATTTTTCAGTTTTTTATTTGTTAAAAAAGTTTGAAATATCCAATAAATTTCATTCCACTTCATGATTGTGTCCCACTTGTTGTTGATTCTTCACAAAAAATTACAGTTTTATATCTTTATGTTTGAAGCCTGAAATGTGGCAAAAGGTCGCAAAGTTCAATGGGGCCGAATACTTTCGCAAGGCACTGTATATATATTTTTTTTGGTTGAACTAGATGGACTTGTGTCTTTTTTCAACCTGGCTAACTATGTAACTATCTACACTGATAGCTGGGCAGTCTTTGAAGGACTGACAACTTGGATGCCCACGTGGAAGTTCAATGATTGGATGATTGGTGTGGGGAGGTAAGGAACTCTGGGACTACATCTGGAAAGAAGCTTACTCCCACACCATAAAAATAGGGCATGTTGACGCACATGTGCCCTTGGTCCCAGACTTTGAGAACTATAAAGGTAAAGAGGATAAAAATTACCTCGCTCACTTAGTACTAACACTTAGCCGCCAGCACAACATGATGACATACAGTGTAACTAGATGGATAATATTAGTGCAGCGCTATTCAAATAACAAAAGCATGAAGAGATTAAATGTTCAGCTCGTTAATAATGGTTAGGGTTGGTGGACTCAGTTCAAGCCTATAATGCCAAAGCAAAGAATGGCTAATCAAATTAAGGTGAACCAAACCCACTGAGATGACTCTAATAAGGATTTTATGCTATGGCGAGATTTCTGCTTTCTTGCATGGATGGATGAGTCATCTTGATGCTGCAACTTTTGGTGACTTGAAGACTTGATTTATGGTGCAAATATCCCACATTGGGATCGCTGGCTTACGGTCCCAAGGTAGAACTTCACTACAGTACATTGGGAATTTTTTCCTTGGGATTTAACCTCATGCTGGTTTTTACCGGTTTCCGGTAAGTGTTCATTTTGCCTGGTGGTGGATGATGTTGACACACCTGCTTGCAGTCACCGGCACTTATTGTGAAGATTTATCATTTCCACCTACTACCCAGATCACTGTGTGGGACTTTCTATATATTTCTTCTTTCCTCATTTTTATGTGAATTTTCCAGATTGGAACGAATACTGTGTGTATTACTTATTACTTACCATTATTCAGTAGGTTTGGTTCATCTTGATGTGATTAGCCATTCTTTGCTTATTGGCATTATAGGCGCAAACTGAGTCCACCAACCCTAACCATTATTAACAAGCTGAACATCTAATCTCTTCATGCTTTTGTTATTTGAATAGCGCTGCACTAATATTATCCATTTGAGAACTATAACAGAGTGGTAGATGAAATTGCCAACGTGAAAGCAGTTGTGCCAATTGATCCTGTATTGATGAACTTGGCCAACTGGGCCCACAAGCATTCTGAACATTTGGGGCAGAAAGCAACATATGTATGGGCACAGCAGAGAAGATTGCCTATATCCATGGACATGATAGACATGAAGACTGTAATAGGGAACTGTACAGTGTGTGGAGAAGTGTGACAATGGCCACTGCAAATGTATTCCACTGGGTCAATTAAGAGGGGAGAGAGGCCTGTAGAGATCAGGCAGATTGACTTAATTGGTCCCCTGCCCCGGGGAACCAATGGATTGAGATATTGTTGCACTGCAGTGGACACATATTCAGGACTTTTGCTTGCTCATCCTTGCAAATGTGCAGATCAAGCAGTAACACTTCAACTGCTCCAGAAACTTGTCCTTGCTTATGATTGTCCCAAACAAGTCCAAAGTGATAACGGCTCACACTTCACTAGATCAACAGTACAGCAATGGGCCAGAGACTCAGGAGTGTACTGGCTGTGCCACATCCCATACCATCCACAGCAGCTGGTTTGATTGAAAGATATAACGGGCTATTAAAGGACCAGATACACAAGCTCACACATACACTAAGGGGGTGGGGTCAAGTCCTCACACAGGCAGTCATGTTAAATTCTAGGCCAATAGCCAAAAGCACACCATATGAGAGGATGGTAGGGGCTGGGTCACAGATTCCACAGCTGGAGTGCAGAGTTCAGTATTTATGTAAGGTTCCTGAAAGAACAGGACTTAACAGGTACCATGTTACTGCTTCCCATGACATAGAAACCAAGAGTGACATATCTGAAGCTGAAGCCTATCCAGGAATGAGAGGGAAGCTGGCAGGAAGGTTTGAAGTTCTATTTGCAATGGCAGATGAGCTTCAGGATAGTGGCTGGGATTGGTTAGTGGATACTTCTCAGCAAGAGTGGAAAGTGGAGCTGTATAACATCAAATCTTCCAAAATAAACAGCAGTGATCTTCTGGGAAATATCCGTATATTTCCTCTTCTCCCTATTGATATTCTTTGGGAGAGTCAGAAGTTGATACAGGCAGGTGGCAAAGTGTTGGTCAGAGATCCAGGCAAGAAGCTAGTTAGGGGAGAGATTGTAGCTGAAGGGCCAGGGTCTTCTGTTTATGTATTATTAGATGGAACAGATAATCCGCTTTGTTTTCCACTCCACAGGCTGTCTCCAACTTGATCCATAGAAATACCAGAGAAAAGTGGTTACATGATGGATAGAATGATGGAAGACCGCAAGAGCTGTGGAGAGCAAGGCCTTTGATGTATTACAAACCTGGACTTGTTTCTAAAGAACTTTAGAATGGACTTTCTAAAGAACTTTTAGCCAAGAGACTGAAACACATCCTCAGTGACAGAACTATGGGAGGGGTTGCATTCAAGAAAAATGAATGTTTAGTATGCGTTATTAATCTATGTGGAGTCTGAGAGAAGAATCAAGGGCGGAATGTGTTGCATTTGATGTAAAAATGATTTTTCCTACCAGACTCATAGAAAAGCAATCAGATAACTGTCAGGTTTTGACTTGAGTGAATACTTCTCAAGCACATGCTGTTGGATACAATGGGAACCTGGATACCATTGTTGTATTCAACATGTTGACAGCTTGAAAACTATTGTCTCTATAGATACAGTAAACAGTAAATCTATTACCTATGGCATGTATGATGGCAGAGTGCCATCTTGAGGTAGAATTTGAGAATGCATCTCTCATAGAGAACTACAAAGGTATTTTTTCTGTTAGTCGGTCGTTATGGTAAACAAACTGAGCTATATAAAGGTTGCCAGGCATAAGCTGGACAAGCTCACTCAACATGGATTAACACCATAGCAGGAGGAAGAATATGTAACAGCCAACAAGAAGGTACCTGATCTCCAAAAACGAAGAAGAAGCCTGAGTCAGAGTTGTCACCGGAGATAACGAACACAGTAACCGGAGTTTAGTAATGTTTAAGCATACTTTTACTTTGTATAGACCATAGTTTCTGTTTATTTGCTAGGCATTTTGCTTGTTATAGATGTCTGTCAGTCTTGTACTGTATTCCCAATATTGTAACAGTTTTGTATATACAGTATTTTTGTTCAGTAAAAGCTCATTTATACACTGCACAGGTCTGAGCTTCCTTGCTTATACCGCAAAGTAACATTGCTAGATAGATGCAAGCAAAACAGCGTTTGATCAATAGTAATATTGTATTAGATTTGAAATGGTTTACATATTTTTAATGCTATGGAGGGTATAAGAATACCCAAAAATAATGTTGTTTATCTTTCTTTATTGTCCCTTCCTGTGTGTATTTAGCTTGGTTTATAGCAGACTCTACTTTGGTAAATTCTGCCATAATCATTGTAGTGGCCTGTAATTCAGAACCACTGCTGGAGTCTGAAAAAAAACAGAATCCACAGGATATGCACAGTACAGGAAGAGAAAGGGTGATACTAAAAGTTAACAGTTTGACACAACTGGTGTTTGGTTTTAAGTATATTTTGCTATATGAATCACCATTTGAATTCAACTAAACATGTCATTTATTATGATAAAAGTAATTTTATGTCCACTCAAAGATTACTGCAATGGTTGCAAATTTTGAACCATCTTCATCAAAATAAGGTGCTGTAAATATTGATATATACATTGTTATATCTGATACTTAGCGATCCTTTGGCCACCACATTTGATAAACATGATTGAATTCTCTTGGTAAATGTTTATGAAATTAAATAGGTTCCCAGGTTTGGTTTTCCTTGATCTCCCCGATTGCTTGGGTCTGGGACTGGCATGTAGAATAACCCACACCTAATGTGTGACACATTAGGTGTGGGTAGTTTGTACACACATACTGGGTTCAGTGTAGACAAGAGCCAGTTAGCCTGCCAGAATGCCTTTAGAGTGTGGGAGGAGACTGGAATATACAGAGGAAATACACACATTAGGTGGTTTGAAGTTGGGCCTATGGCTGGACATTGTTAAGTTTAGATACAAAGTAAAGGAGAGTACAGGTGGGATATGGGTGGTGGTGTTCCTGTATCAATATTTCATGCTGAACAAAAAAGCTGAGTTTTTCCTTTTAGTGTTAAACCTGGTCACTAGGGATTGTGGATTTAACTGTTCAGAAATCTATGATGGGCTATATGGGCATTATTGTTAGTTATGGAAGGTTGGACTGACATTCTAGGTAACACACCTGCCTTGAGATCACCACAAGCATATTGGAGAAAGGAAACAAACGCTTGTGACAGCAGCAATCGTCTATAAAGATTTTGCCAATGATCAGCAGCTGAACTGCTGGTGCAATTTCTCCCTGTTCTGATGGTTGAGTACCTGAAATGTTCCATCCGCTATCATAGTCAAGTACCTGAATCTGATGGTGAAGTACCTGAACTGTTTTATCTGCTCTGATGGTCAAGTGCCTGAACTGTCTGTAAAGTTCCAGCTACCATGCGGCTATGTGCCTGCATGTCTATAACTTGTGAGCTGCAATAGTCCGGAGGATATGGACTTTGTATTCTACAGTTCTTTCAGTTCTACAGTGTTGCAATTGCTGTGCTGCAGCTGCGATCTGGTAACCGAATGTCTAAGACTCTGCTGTCCTTCACCAGATATGGAGGACTTTGACAAGTTTACACTTTTAGAATCTTGGAAAGGAAAGTTTGATGTTCTTCTGTTAATCCAACATACAGTTTTTTTTACTTTGGATATTTTTATATTTTTCAGCCCTAATATAGTCGAATGGGATTTTCTGTGCAGGTAAATCAGCCAAAGAAAATAGGTATCTACACTTTAGATTAGGTACACTTTAGATCCCCCATTTTTAATTTAAGGTAAACTGGGGGGTGGGAGAATTATTCTGTTTGTTTACAATTATCAGGTGCTTTCCAATGCTGATATGTTGCCTTTATATACAGTTGGAGGCATTATATGATTTGTGAGCCAGGGGGTGGAGTATTGGGGAAATTGCATATTACATATTTCCTTATTACTAATGTGGCTCAATAATGCATTCTAGGCCTCCATATCCTGGCCAAGGAGCCATATAAGGAAATAGGCATAGCTTTACCTTATAAGTAAAGTTATTGATAGAGCGCAAATGACCTGCATCCAAAGGGAGAAGGATTGTGGTAGCATATGTTTAGATGTCCACTTGACCGGCAATCTTAGGGCAGCTGTTAGTGAAGAAGACAGACGTACTTCTGAGAGCGGTGGAGCGAAGTCTCTCAAACGTCAATTCCGGTCGCAGCAGTGGAAGGCCTGAGGAAGAGGCGTATGCCTAGACAACACATCGCCAGTACCGCACGCCCACTGCTGCGACCGGAAGTGACATTTGAGAGACTTCGCTCCACCACTCTGAGACTCGGGAGGCGCTGGAAGCCACTGACGTTTCCCCAACTCCTGAGCCCTGTGAAGCATCCACCCATCTCCTCCACTTCTGGTCTGCCAGCCGTATTTGCTGAGTACAGCCCGCAGTGGCTTACACTGCAATGCTCCCTTGCTTCATTTCCTTGTGAGTACCTCCACTTTCCAGTGTTTTAATAAATCTGTTTATACGGCTGCACATAGAGGCACTTCTTGTGTATAGCTTTACCTTATACCAAAGGAATGCTATTGTCAACTGGTCAAGTCCTTGAGGGGTCATATTGCCAAGGGATTAGGCTTGGGTGGGCTTTTCAAGTTCTATACTATCATAGCCAAATCCTATATGAGTTTAGTCTCACCCAGAATGACCAAGAGGCAAGTGTCTGGTCCAGGGTGGATTTGATTTAAATCAAGTTGATTTAAAACACAATGTAAATCATGATTTTAATCACTAGTGAAAAGGCTGGATTTAAAATCAATTTAAATCATAATTTTTAAAGTGGAGTTCCACCCAGTTAAAAGTCAGCAGGTACAAAAAGTGTAGCTGCTGACTTCAGACACTCACTTGTCCCACACTCCAGTGATGCAGTCGCCCGAGGGATCGCTCTTCTCCCCCTCCCCTCGACGGCACCGGCATCACAAGTGTGGGCACCTGGCTTTGGCTTCAAAGCCAGTCGCGCACTGCGCATGTGTGAGTCACACTCCGCCATGTGAATGGCCGGCGTATCTTCTGGGACCTGTGACGTGTCCCAGAAGATCGCAGAGAGGGATGGGGGGGAACTTCCTTCCGGAGCTGCGGCTCCAGGAGAGGAAGTGGACCTGGGACCCTGTGAAAACAGGACCCCCAGTCCCCCCCCCAAAAAAAAATGACATGCCATTTGTGGCATGTCAGGGGGTCATCTTCCTTTAAAGCGGAAAGTTCCACTTTTGGGTGGAACTCCGCTTTAAAGAGCAACTGTCATCTCTGTCCAGCAGTGGCTCCTCCTCTGACCCGCTGTTGACTCACTGACAGTCCCATTCACTTTAATGGGACAGCTGGTGATGCAGCAGGTGAGTGGATGACCACTAACAGGCGCTGCCATGATGGATCTGAAATGACAGGTGCTCCTTAAATCGAAGGACTTATACTTCGTTAGAATTTATAATATTTGTAAACAAAATAAAGGTTTCCTATTTAGAATAATTAGCTGTCAGGTTAGTAAAACAGCAATATCAGAACCGATTCAATCATACAGTTTGTATTGTACATAGATTTGCAAAACAATGAGATAAAGGAATATTCCTAAACTTTGTTTTATCTCATGGTTACTGTGAAATTGTGTGAATGCGTCAATGCAGTGCATGTTATCTCAGCTTGCAGAGCTTGGATTCATTGAATGAGTTTATCAAAAAATGTAAATATTGCAGAATATACAGCCTCATGTTACATAACTAAGCTCCATTTCATGCTGAATAAACTAAATTATTAATGTATCTTAAATAGAAAACTATCTTCAGATAGATTTTTACTCCAAAAGCATTTTAGTAAAATAAATTTGATAAAAATCAAACAAATCGATTTAAATTAAAAAAAAATCAGATTTTTTACACAAATCATTGATTAAAAAATCAGATTTTTTAAACAAATCGTTGATTTTTATCCACCCTGGCTTTGGTAAACCACGGGGTGTTCGTCCACATTCACTATCTGGGAGAGGACTATGATGAAGCCAACACTCAAGGCAAATGTTTGAACCGCAAGTTCTCCTTTAAAGTCAGAAGTAACTAAGACCAGTTCTTTATATAGTGTGACTTTCAGGTGCTAAAATGCATGTTCGGCTTTGGGGTTTCAATAACTATTGTGGATGCTCTTGCCTTGTTATGTCTGTCCTGGGGGCTAAAATGGTGGCAAAATTAAGTATGAACCTCCTGTAGCAGCTGACCATATCCAGGAATGCTGCACAATAATATGTGGGTTACCACAACGTGACATATGCTATAATCAAAATATTAGATATAGAAAACTGTATCTGAGGGAATGCACAATCATAAAAATCTTTGACATCCCTTCGGCCACTCCTTTTTTCTGTGTTCCGGTTTAATACAGCCCCTGTCAGGGATCCAGACGAGCGTTGTGATCACGCACAGATTCAAACGAAGGTTCCTACGACCGTTCGGAAGCGCGCACATGTACGCATGCGCAGGGATGTTGTCAGGACACCAAGAGCAGGAGGACTCTAAGACCAGGGCCACCTTAATAACATCAAGGGCCCCTGGGCAAAGTAATACTCTGGGGCCCCTACCAGCCTGCCCCAATTTACGCACCTAATCTCAAGAATTAAAGTATAAATCGTTGATAGAATTAAACATATATTTATTAGTACTTTCAATAAAATAGATTTTAAACAATAAGGAAACATGCCGTATATCAAAGACTAATTAATACAAAGGGCACAGTATGGGGGGGGGGTCAGGAGGGCCCAATTCTTGGATCAGGCGGGCACAGTACAGGCTCCGGGATGCTGCCATCCCGGGACAGCTTGGTAAAAAAGCATGACTGTCCCGGCACATGCAGGACGGTTGGCAAGTATGATATTATGCAAGATTATCACGGGGCCCTCATGCACCGGGAGCCCCTGGGCAGTACCCGGTTGGCAAGTATGATGTTATGCAAGATTATCACGGGGCCCTCATGCACCTGGGGTCCCTGGGCAGTGCCCAGGGGTGCCCATGCATTAAGATGGCCCTGTCTAAGACCCAGAATCCAACAGAGCAGGAGGACACTAGGACCCAGCATCTCTGTCAGCACATCACATGGACCTTTAAAAGGAAGTCAGACTTTGGCTGAAGTGCTGTTTGATCTGCAGCTAGTCCGTTCCTGATACCTGCTATCTGTTATCTGCTACCTGATCAACTACCTGCTCGACCCAGCTTGCCTCGGCCATTCTACCTTCTCCAATCCTTGTTTGACGTCACTTCTTCTGCCAGCCTGACACCTTTTACTGAACCCGGCCTGTTCTCCGACAATCCCCTGTCTGCTGATTCTGCCTGCTTGCTGATCCGTCCTTGACCCGGCTTGTCTCATGCCTCTTCTGCCTACCTGTATCCAGCTACTGTGATTGCTGATCTGCTGCTGCTGTTCCAGCTGTCCGCTGTCCAGTGTTCCAGCCTGCCTGCATCCAGCTACTGCAGTGGTTCTCAACTCCGGTCCTCGGGACCCACCAACAGGCCAGATTTTAAGTATTACCTTGGGGAGATGCAGACTCGAATACTGCAATCACTGAGCAGCAAATGATATCAGCAAATGGCTCTGAGCCAGGGCTGTATGAGAGGTCTGATTCTACAAGAGACAGGCTCAACTATCAGGTACGTGGTCCTCATTACAGCCCCACAGGTAATTTGGCAAAATCTATCTGTTGTGGCCCCCATTGAATCCCCGAGCACCGCTCAGGACCCCTGGGATCTCTGGATCTCTCAATGCCGCGGGCTTGAGCTTGACAAAGGAGTGTGCATGCTCCACCACTGCATAGTGAACACTTGGAAACTTGTCACATTGCACCTTGGGAGCTGCGACATCATCCCGGCATCCACATCGTGGCAATGCTGCGCTCCACCAGGACATCAGACTCCCCTTGCTGAGTCCCAGCCCACTGCAGAACCTTTCCAGCTACACCTGCACTTCCCGTCAGATGGGGTTACCCATGACACATAGCCGCCACCGACTTGGAATACTGTCTTGCTGAGCGGATGTTCATTCCGGGTTCCTGGTTGCACCACCAGCCTTACAGCAAAGTCACCCTGCCCCGTGGATGTGAGAGACTACACCCTGCTTCCCACCATACTATCTGAGCCTGTTTTTTACACCATCTTGTGAGTAGCCCATTGTTGGGGGTAGTTAAAAATGTTTTAAAGTACTACAGTACTGCACTTAGAAGCGCCTTCTTATTTACTCTCAACGCCGCAGGACTGCACGTCCTCAGACGGCATTCTCACGATCTCTCGTACTTTACAATGTTCCTGACATATATTTTAGCTTCCTGGATTTTTTTTCATCTGGCCTTCAGATATGAAAGGCATAGTGATTTAACACCTGTTTAGATTTGTCATCCATGTGACGAAATGAAAAGTATGCCGTTTGCAATAAACTTTACATAAAATAGTTAATTTGCATTTCATTTTAATGGTTCAAAGAATGTCAGACAAAATGGTCGGCCCCCACGCATGTTCACTTCATCAAATCTGGCCCTCTTTGAAAAAAGTTTGGACACCCCTGACCTAGGCTATTCGAGAAGAAGTTCTCCTCCCTCCGTGTAATCTTCAGGGACACGTTACAGGTCCCAGAAGACTGCAGGACGATTCACAATGAGCAGCCCGCACATGCGCAGCCGGCTGTGAAGTTAATCACCTCAGTTAAGATGACGGTGCTGGGGACCAAAGACGATCCCCGACACCCCCTAGGATGAGTACAGTGCTGGATCCTGAGACAGATGACTGTCTGTTTATTAAAACGATAAACTGTGCAGACTAAAGGTATATTAGTAGTGGTGGTAACCTCATCCCTATTGCTTAATACAAAAAGAAAGGTAAACCCCCTTGTTGGGACTTTAGATAGGTACACCAAACCACCTTAAAATTGAATTTACTTTATTCATCAAAAAATGAATGACTTTTTTTTACATACGTTGTCCGCTGATAGGACAGTGTACATACAAACAGCAAATAAACAAGATCATAAAATACATTGGTCCGAAGGTGGAATTGGGTACCCAATTCCACCCTCGGACAACGGCAAATATTTACCAGTTCATCTATTGACATTCTGTATTTAAGCATCTGTGGTGAAGTCTACCCTTGTCACACAAATGTATTTTATGATCTTGTTTACTTGCTGTTTGTATGAACACTGTCCTATCAGCTGACAACATATGTAAAATAAGTCTTATTCATTTTTTGATGAATAAAGTAAATTCAATTTTAAGGTGGTTTGGTGTACCTATCTAAAGTCCCAACAAGGGGCTTTACCTTTCTTTTTGTCTGTTTATTAAAAGTCAGCAGGTACAGTTTTTGTAGCTGGTGACTTTTCATTTTCAGTAATATGACTGGAGCTCCTCTTTAAAGAATCCGTGTCTCTTTAAAGAGTGCTACTACATTATAAATCTCCGAAATATTCCTATCTGCAGCTGCAGTGTATATTACAGACATTCCCTAATAGTCATAACTGTTATTGCATATATTGTGAATGATTTGTGTTCCTGATAAAATACAGTACATGGTGGCAGCTGCTTTATGTGTAACAGATTAACAGCTGTAACATTATGCGAGGCACCACAATGGACAGGCGATACTTGTCCCCTCGCATGCAATCATTTTGAGGTGACTAGCGGGAGTCCAACCCGGGTTTTGTCGGCCACTGTGACAGAGTTGGTTCCGGCCCAGACTTTCTGGTCCACTCAAACTCCTCTCCACCTGCATTTAATGACCAGGAAGAGAGCAGAGGAGAGCTCTATCTTGGATCTCAGAGGGAGAAAGCTGTGTGAGCTGTGTGTGCTAATTTGGACTCAAAGAACAAGGTTTGCACTGTGCTTATGTTTTGTGGGTGTCGGGCACAGCCTCACACTGCATAGAGAGGAACCTGGGTGTTTAGTTTAGCGCCGGACGGCGAGGTTTTGTTTTCTGTTCTTTTATGTGTTTTGAGCTTGCAAACCTGTAATAATAAAACCTGGCAAGCTGCCAGATTTTTAAAGAAACTGGACTCCATGCTGAATCTTTTATTCTGAAGAGTGATCCCCACAAGCTAATCTCCCACATGTGGTGGAGGATGCGGGCATCTTCCTGGAAAATGGAGGATGTAGTAAAGGCCCTGCTACAGGCCACTGCGGCCCAAAAAGAGAGCAATCACCAGCAGCAGGAAACCAACTGCCAAGTCGCAGAGGCATTTGCAGCTCAGCGAGAGGAGAGTCACCAGTCTATCGCAGCACAACAAGCAGCTCAACAGGAGATGAACTGCCAGTTTGCAGAGGTCCTGCTGGAATTAAAGAAGGGGTCCGCAAATCCTGTGCAAGTGAAAAAAAAGATGGTACGTGCCAGCTACCACCTGCAAAAGATGACACCTGCAGAAGACGTGGAGGCATACCTCACGACCATTGTAAGGGTAGCTGATCGTGAAGGATGGCCAAAAGAGCAGTGGGTGGGACTGTTAGCATCTTTCCTGGCAGGTGAGCCCCAAAAGGCCTACTTTGATCTAGAACCATATAAGGCCCAGGACTATGAGACTCTAAAGGCAGGGATACTCGCACGCCTGGGGGTCACCATGGCAGTCCAGGCCTAACGCGTGCATAAGTGGACCTACCACACCAACAAGCCACCTCGTTTGCAGATGTTCGACCTAGTTCACCTTAACAGGAAATGGCTACAGCCGGAGACTTTGCCAGGTCCCCAGATTGTGGAGCGTGTGGTCATGGACCGCTTCCTACTGCTTTGAGGAAATGGGTCAGCCATGGGGACCCCAAAACTGCAAGCCAACTGGTGGACCTCGTAGAGAGATACACGGCTGTTGAGTTTTGTGGCGCCCATCTGCGCCCCACTCCAATGTATCTAGAGGTGAAAGATCACCAGCGGACCCGGTAAGACTATTCCAGGGGTCAAGTGTGTGGGGAAATTTGATAAGACTGATACGGTTAAAAGAGACTAGGGGCTCTAGATCTGGAGACTGGCCAAAGAAGCCAGGAAGGTCTTGGTGACCCTTGAGAGGACTGGGTATAGAATAGAACACATACAGTGCTACCGATGCCATGCATTGGGCCATATTGCTGCCAATTTCCCCCTGAATGATGAACCCATGCAATGCGATTATGCTTATGTGAATAGACGCTTTTCTCTTTTTGCACAGGTTGCATATACGGCATCATGTTCAAGTCGCATGGAGAAGCAAATGTGTGTGATTCTTGTTGATGGGAGACCAGTAACTGCACTGCTTGACTTGGGATGGTAACATTGGTAAAAAGCAATTGTGTAAATCCTGCAAGGTTATACCCTAGCACTGTCTGAGTCATCTGCATCCATGGGGACACCCGTGACTACCAGATGGCAGTGGTTGAGATTGACACCCCTTGCGGTAGTGTGACTCATTCAGTGGGGGGTGGTACCTTTACTACTTTATGACGCCCTAGTGGGCAAGGATTTTCTCCATTTATGGAGGTTATGGGAAGGCACCGTGAGTCTGGAGGATAGAGCTCCCCCTGCTGCGAAAGCTCGAGACCTCTCGCCTGACCCGTTTCGCCAAGTGGAAGGGGAGACTGGTAGCAGGACCGAGGAAGGAGGAGACCTGGAAGATAGCCCACAGTGGGGGCTAATGACCCAGACCATGTCTCTGTCCCTGTTGGTGAGAGTGAACCAAATGTAGTACCTGACTTAGAGGTCCAGAGAGATGACTTCTGTACAGAACAACTACGGGATGTCACTCTCCTCAGAACCAGAGAAAATGTGACGGTGATGGATGGGGAACCTGTGGACCCTAATTGGGGGGTGTCTTTTCCCTATATATGGCGCTTAAAAATGATTTGTTGTATCAGGTGGTGAAATGCAGGGAGGACAAACTGGAACAATTAATGGTTCCCAAACCCTACCGCAGGATGGTGCTAGGTCTGGCCCATGGGCATGTAATGGGGGGACATCTGGGTGTGGAGAAAACCAAGGAGAGAATAACCCAAAGATTCTTCTGGCCTGGGTTGTGTGCAGACGTCAAAGAATACTGTGAATTATGCATTGAGTGTCAAATAACGGCCCTGTCACCCCATTTCCATAGCCCCCTTGTCCCACTTCCCATAATTGAAGTGCCATTTCAGCGAATTGGCATGGATCTTGTGGGACCAGTAGTAAAATTTGCCCGGGGACACCAGCACATCCTGGTGATCCTGGACTATGCGACCAGCTATCCTGAGGCCATAACCTTATGGAATACCTCCGCTAAGACTATCGCCAAGGAACTGGTCCAGGTGTTTAGTCAGGTGGGGATCCTTAAAAAAATCTTGACGGATCAGGGGACCCCTGTTCATGTCCAGAGAGACCAGAGAATTGTGCAAGTTGTACAAAATCTCCCATCTCCATACCTCTGTTTACCACACCTAAACTGATAGTCTGGTGGAAAAGTTTAACAAGACCCTCAAGAGTATGCTAAAAAAGGTGGTGGATAAAGATGGGTAACATTGGGATTTTTTGCTGCCATACCTCATGTTTGCCATACGAGAGGTTCCGCAGGCGTCTACGGGGTATCCCCCCTTTGAACTCTTGTATGGTAGACATCCCAGGGGGCTGCTAGATGCCGCAAAAGAGACATGGGAAGGAGAGGCCACCCCATATAGAAGCGTCATAGAGCATGTCACCTTGATGCAGGATCGAATCGCAGCTATCCTGCCCCTTGTACGAGAGCATATGGAGCAAGCCCAGAATGCCCAGAGAACGGTTTACAATCGGGGTGCCAAAACCCAAACTTTCAACCCGGGAGACAGAGTGCTGGTGCTAATCCCCATGGTTGGAAGTAAATTCCTGGCAAAGGAAAAATTACGTTAAGGAATTTATCAGTAAAAATAGAGACTTTTTCTCTTCCCTACCCGGAGTGACCCCTGTTCTACAACATGACAATCATGGAACCAGGGGTCCGTGTAAATGTAAAACCCTACCAAATACCTGAGGCTAGACGAGAGGAGGTGGCGAGAGAAATGAAAACCATGTTGGAGTTAGAAGTGATGGAGGAGTCCCACATCGCCTGGTCGAGCCCTATAGTACTGGTCCCAAAGCCCAATGGCACTATCCGGTTCTGTAACGATTTCAGGAAGCTGAATGAAGTGTCTAAGTTGGACACATACCCGATGCCGTAGGTTGATGAACTAGTGAATAGGTTGGGAGGTGCCTGGTACATAACAGCCCTACACCTAACCGAGGGATACTGGCAGATCCCCCTAACGGAGTCAGCAAAGGAAAAAACGGCCTTCTCTGCCGCCAAGGGGTCCTTTCAATACAAGCGAATGCCGTTTGGTCTGCATGGGGCCCCTGCATCCTTTCAGAGGATGATGGACAAAACTTTGAGGCCACATCGGCCCTATGCAGTGGTCTATCTGGATGATGTCGTCATCTACAGCCCAGCTTGGGAATCACATCTGCCCCGGGTGCAGGCAGTGGTAGATTTGTTGAGGGTAGCAGGTTTAACAGCCAACCCGAAAAAGTGTGCCATAGGTCTAGAGAAGGCCAAATACCTTGGGTATGTTATTGGTCGGGGTCTGCTTAAGCCCAGACTAATGAGATCGAGGCCATTCAAAAGTGGCCCCAACCGGTGAACAAGAAACAGGTTCGGGCCTTCCTTACAGACAAAAAACAGGGTATTACCAATGCTTTATCCCCGACTTTGCCACCTTTGCTGCCCCTGACAGAGGGTGGAGGGTCAGGAATGGTTAAGTGGAATCCCGAAGCTGAGAAAGCCTTCCAGAAATTGAAGCAAACCCTTTGTGTACAGCCGGTGCTCGTGACCCCAGACTTCACAAAGGAGTTTGTGGTTCAAACCAACGCCTCTGAGGTGGGACTAGGTGCTGTTCTGTCTCAGATCAGAGAGGGTGAGGAACACGCGGTCATCTACTTAAGCAGGAAGCTTAATAGACATGAAAGGAATTATTTCATTGTGGAGAAGGAGTGCCTGGCTATCAAGTCGGCCTTAGAGGCCCTAAAATACTACCTGCTGTGAAGGTCATTCAGGCTAGTCACCGACCATGCCCCCCTTAAGTGGATGTGTAACAACTGGGAGAAAAATAGCCGGGTGACTAGGTGGTTCCTGGCTCTACAGCTGTTTAAGTTCTCAGTGGAACACCGGGCTGGAAGGCTTAAAAATAATGCCGATGGTCTTTCCCGGGCCCACTGCATGGCTGGGACAGTTGCTCCGCCCAAGGGGCTTGAGCAGAGGGGGGTATGTGACATTATGCGAGGCACCACAATGGATGGGCGATACTTGTCGCCTCCCATGCAATAATTTTGAGGCGACTAGCGGGAGTCCGACCCGGGTTTTGCCAGCCACCGCGACAGAGCTGGTTCCAGCCCGAATTTTCTGGTCCACTCAAACCCCTCTCCACCTGCATTTAATGACCAGGAAGAGAGCAGAGGAGAGCTCTATCTTGGATCTCAGAGGGAAAAAGCTGTGTGAGCTCTGTGTGCTAATTTGGACTCAAAGAACAAGGTTTGCACTGTGCTTATGTTTTGTGGGTGTCGAGGACAGCCCCACACTGTATAGAGAGTGTATAGAGAGGGTGCTTAGTTTAGCGCTGGACGGCAAGGTTTTGTTTTCTGTTCTTTTATGTGTTTTGAGCTTGCAAACCTGTAATAATAAAACCTGGTGGCAGGCCGCCAGATTTTAAAGAAACTGGACTCCATGCTGAATCATTTCTTCTGAAGAGTGATCCCCATGAGCTAATCTTCCACACAGCATAAGTAACACAACCCAGTGTCAATTGCTGTCAGTCTGCTGGCACTAAGATTGTGGTAACCTTTGTTAAAACAGTCCTTAGAGATAAGCCAGTGTTTTTTTCTTTTTGTAAATAAAGCAAAAGTTCCCTCCCTATCTCGTTTTTCTATCCTATCTTTTATTTTCACAAATATGCCTGGTCTGGCAGAATACAAGAAAATGTACATGAAATGGAACATATTGCAAAACGTGGGAGGACACGATTCCTTTCCTACACAAGGCAGATACCCAGGCAGAGCAGCATCTGGGGGAACTTGGAACAGAAGGCATTCCGTCTGCCTCAGGTACCACTGGTTCAGGTACAGTCCTGCAGAATTGAAGTACAGAGGCTGAACCAATGAATGAAACTTCCATTACACTGAGAATGCCAGCAACAGACTGCATGTACCCAGCACAGATTCTCCTCAGATGCAGAAAACACTGCAACACAAAATGACAATCCTATGGCTCACCTGCAGTTTTACAAGTGGAAAGCTGAGAGGGAGGCTGCAGAACCCCAAGCTAAGCAAGAGACTGCGCAGATAAGAAGCTGACTGCCATCAGGAATTGGACATGGTGAAGCTCCAGCAAAAGCAAAAGGGTCACAACCTGAGTTTCCTGGAGCACAGGGAAGCTTACCTTTGGCAGTCAAATTTCTGGTAATGGAAAGAGATGAAAAAATATTTAAAAAAAATATGCCATCAGTACCACCTGCCACAAATGCAGTGGGCCAGCTATTTGACGACATGGCTAAGAGACAAAGCCCTGGATGCCTATGTAGAACTGCCGAACAGGATGAGGGATACAATAATCTGAAGTGATTTAGATTCCTGCAGAAAGGACCTGCAGACTTTTACATAGATGTGGCAAATCACCTACATACCCCATTGCAGAAGTAGACCAGAGGCTTAAGAGCAGATTATTTAGCATCCCTGGGGGATCTTACAGCATAGGATCAGCTGCTACACATCTGTCCATCAGACAGTTTATATTTGAGCATAAACCAGAATCTACTAAAGTGGCAGCAGAATTGGCAGATACCTACATCAACAGTTGGGTATCTGACCACCACAAGGCTCTCCCTAATGGCTGAAAAGGAGAGAAATCACCCACAGCAAAAGAGGCCAGTACCTGGAGCTCCTGGTGTCAAGCCAGCCTCAGTTAACACCAACAGGGTGCTACACTTGTGGTAAGCTCAGATACCTCAGGAGTCATTATTATGAGGAGAAGAAGGTAACATAAGCGGGCCAGTACCCATTCCTCTGTGCTGTTTGTCAGCGGAAAAGCGAGGGGAACTAATGCTAACCTAAAGTCAGTTGTCATGAGTAACCGGATCAGAGCCACCAGCATGAAAGTCACACTATTTTTCCCCAAGGTGATAGAAAAAAAAAGACATGATCCCTAAGAAGTTTCTTACTGGTGTCAGAGGGACCTGTTCACATCATGTACCCTGCACATGAGTTTTCATCAACAGGGGTGCAGGAAGTGGGATGAGAGAAGATGGAGTCTGTAATGAAATTCCTTTAACGTTGACAGAAATAAACTGGCAACTCGGTGGACTTAAACAATCTTAACGCATTTCGGCCGCTGTGGCCTTACTCATATTGTTTTACTGGATGTACTTTTGTAGCCAATAAAGATTTTCAAACTTTGAGTCCACTAAGTTGCCGTTTTATATCTATTAACGTTAAAAGTATTGAGGGACTGCACATCCCAGCCACGAGCACTGGTTTTCAGCCTTGGCAATTATCAACAGCAGTGGAGCCTGGGTATTGTTATTCAGTGATTTTGTAATAAGATTCCCACTGCTTTTTTTTTCAGCGCAGACCTGGGGACCCTAGTGTAGCCATGTTCCCCCTTGGGGGTGGCTGGTAGTTGTGGTCCACCTGCCCGCTGCCCTCAATCACACGATTTCCACACACCCGGAGTCACTGAACAGGCCGGTACTTTGTTTTTGTTGTTTTATTTAGGGGTTAAACTTAGATGGGGATAGGGATGACTGTGGGATGCCCAAGAATCAATCACGGGACCTTCTATATACACCGCCGTATATACACTCCTTCCTGCAGCACATACACTTGCTGACCATTATACTTCTCCTTGCGCTCTCCTGCACACTACTTGCTGTTACCGGACCGAAAGGCAATTTATCGGACCTCCATGACACTTCATCTTCCACTCACATGGTGAGATCTGCTTTTACATTTAGCAGAGCCTCCAGACCACCCATTGTCGGTAAGGGTCACAGGCTCCCATTTGTGAAGCCATGAACCCTCATTTGTGTAACTAAGTACGTTGGTGCTAGCTGGGCACTGGATGAACTGCAACTCCCAGCCCATCCATCTTCCAGGCCCCAAGCACCTGCCCGCTGCTCTCAATCACACGATTTCCACATACCCGGAGTCACTGAACAGGCCGGTACTTTCTTTTTGTTGTTTTATTTAGGGGTTAAACTTGGATGGGGATAGGGATGACTGTGGGATGCCCAAGAATCACGGGAATTGATTACTCATGGGACCTTCCATATACACCGCCGTATATATACACTCCTTCCTCCAGCACATACACTTGCTGACCGTTACACTTCTCCTTCCTCTCTCCTGCACACTACTTGCTGTTTCCAGCCTGAAAGGCAATTTATCAGACCTCCATGACACTTCCTCTTTCACCACAGCTAGCACACGGTGAGACCTGCTTTTACTGTTAGCAGAGCCTCCGGACCACCCATTGTGGGTAAAGGTCACAGGCTCCCATTTGTGAAGCCATGGACCCTCATTTGTGTATCTAAGTATGTTGGTGCTAGCTGGGCACTGGATGAACTACAGCTTCCAGCCCATCCATCTTTCACGCCCCTCCGGCCTGCCTTACTGTACAGTGGCCCTCCTTCTCCCGCTTGGCTTCTCCAACCTCTACAGACTGTCCACTGTCTTCTCCTCAACCTGCTACAGCCTTCTCATCCAACTCCCAGGAGCTGCCACTCACCGACACCAATAGATCCTTTAAAGAGTCCTCTATGTAGCCTCTCTGCTGTTCTCCTGCTCCCTTGTGCCGCTCCAGGAACCAACTCCTCTTACTGGCTGCACCCGAGCCACCAGGCCTCAAGGTCCCCCCCCCCCAGACTGGGGGCTCCCTTCCACCTCTGCTACATCTCCCACTTCCACCCGACACTCTCCTCCCCCTGCTGGCAGATCACTGTATTCAAGGAGGCCTGTCCCTTGTCAATCCAGACTGTGGATTGGTCAGGGCTCTTTGTCATACACCAGAAAGTGACACCTTCTCATCCATCCCCTTTTCCAGAGCTTTCCAGCTCAAAAAGGGAGGAGTATCCAAGGGGTGTTCCTTCCTGCAATCTCCAGCCCTCCCCGAGCCACTCCCCAGCCCAAATCAAAACAATCTGCACTTACTGTCAGGCCTGACTAGATTTTACCTCTCCTAACAAAATTCACTACAAAAACGCACCTATCACTATGGGGGCACTACACTAGTTTCCTGCTCCCCTAAAGGGAACAGTGTACAGATGTTGCATTGATATTTGGGCAACCTGGGAATGGACAGAAGGAGGAGGAGAGTAAAATAAAAAACAGGGCTTTCTTTCTCCTAAAGAAAGAGAACCCTGTGTGTATTGGTATCAATAACATGTTTAACTTGTAATTACTGAATGTGATGATGATGATGCATTGCCAATATTGATGGTCACTCGCAGTGCTGCAAAGGCGGGAGCCTGAAGTCCCTCTCCTTGCTCTGACCCAGTGAACTCTGCTCAACAGCTTTGTTTGCCATAGACAGCTGGTTGGGACTTGTAGTGCAGCCTTTGACACAACACTGCAGACTGACTAAATACTGGAGCAGCTCAGTAGTCTAGCTAATCATACCCCATAGAAGATTACAAACAACAGATTTACTGGGATAATACGAGGCTGTACAAGGAGGTGCTGCCCACAGAAATGAAAGAGTCAGAAAAGGATAGGTGGCAACTTGTACCCAAGCAATTTAGGGGGCATTTGTTGAAAGTGGCACATTAAATTTCCCTAGTGAGGCAATTAGGGATCACTAAGACCAGGACCCCACCTTCTGCATATGTTTTACTGGCCTACCATGCTGACTGACATAGCTGATTAATATTGATCCTGTGTTACCTTACAGCAGATTGGCAAGCCTGGAGATTTACACAGCGCTCTGCTACAACCATTTCATGCACTTGATGAACCCTTTAAAAGGGTATCAAGTAGATATTATTAAGCCTCTAAGCATTCCTAAAAGTTTAGGCCAGTGGTTCTCAACTCTGATCCTCAGGACCCACCAACAGGCCAGATTTTAAGTATTACCTTGGGGAAATGCAATCTAGAATACTGCAATCATTGAACAGCAAATTATATCACCTGGGATGTATTCCAGTTATCTTGCAAACCTGGCCTGTAGTGGGTCCTGAGGACAGGAGTTGAGAACCACTGGTTTAGGCAAATGTTATATCCCAAAAGTAGTGGACTATGCCACACGATACCCAAAGGCTATGGCTCTCTCATCCCTCCATGCGGACAAGGTCTCTGATGCTTTGCTAGGAATCTTCACATGAGTAGGATTTCCAGCAGAGCTCATTAGCAATCAAGGCCCACAGTTTGCCTGACTTGATGCAAACTTTCTGCCTAAGGATATATGATGAATATAATGGCCAGCCTCTACTATCCACAAATCAAAGATCCGTGCAAGAGTTTCAATGGAACCTTGAAACAGAAGCTGCGAAAGTTTGTGTAATCCCAGGGAAGGAGGGTGAGAGTAAGGGGGACCTTGGACTTAAAGCAGGGGACCGCCGCCGTTTTAAAACTTAAAAGTCAGCAGCTACACATACAGTAGCTGCTGACTTTTAACATTAGGACACTTACCTGTCCTGGAGTCCAGCAATGTCGGCACCGCCGCCGATCTTCGAATTAGCTGGTCGAGTGCTGCTGCCACCATTGACGGTAAGGGAACCCGGAAGTGCAGCGGCCAGGCCCCTACTGCAGCATGTGCAAGCCGCCGATGCGCTTTCCCACCGGCCCGGTGGCGGAGGAGGAGGAGGGAGCCAGGCTGCAGACGTCAAAGACAGGTATCCTCTCCCCCCTCCCTCCCGAAAGGTGCCAAATGTGACACCTAGGGGGGTGGGGAATCCGATGAGTGGAAGTTCCACTTTTGGTTGGAATTCCGCTTTAATCTGCGAGTGTCACGGTCCTGGTGGTGGAGTCTGTCTTATGCAGGGAACAACCGCGCTTACACCCCTGGTAGTATAGACAGGAAGTCCCAGAGTGCGGGATGGCACGAGGGCTGGATGGTCACTGGTGGTGATGTGAAGCTCCAGGTGGTCGTCCAGGCAGATGGGTGGTCATGTAGGCTGGGTCAGCAACTGGCAGGCAGATGAGGCACAAAAGGGTCAGGCAAAGAGTGGTCAAGTCCAAGCAGGGTTCGTTAACAGACTGGCGGCAAGGTACAGAGGGGTCAGGCAAACGGATGGTCATGGCTAGCCAGGGTCGGTGCAGGCAGATAGATAGCAGGTCAGATCAAGCCGGGTCGGGTCATGGAAGCAGGAACAACACAGGAACAGGTCACAGGGAACAGAGCTGAAGCTCACAGGTACTCAGACGCTGTAGAACGGACCACACTCGCTGACAGGTGCAGGAAGCCTAAATAGCATTGTTTGGCGCCATTTCCGGCGCGCGAGCGCGCACGCGGACGTGCGTGAATGCGCACGGGCGCGCGCAAACGGCAAAAGGTGCACAAATGGCCAGTCTTTTCCTAACAGCGAGACTTGAGAAGGCAAGGTCCCAGTGATGGATTACATCCTAGAGCTTCAAGACAAAATGTTTATACTGATGGGAATAATACAAAAGAACATGGCACAAAGTCTAGACCAAACAGAAACGTTGGTATGACTAACGCCAGAGAACAGATATACAATGTTGGTCAGCAAGTGTAAGTTCTATTTCCTATTCAACAAAGCCAACTACCAGGAGCATGGGTTAGGATGTACCCAATCACCAAGTATCTGAATGGTGGCACCTACCTGGACAGTTTAGGAGAAGGGGGTAGATGGCAGAAAGCCGTTTACGTGATCATGCTCAAAGCCCACCATGATTACACAGCGTATGTCATGCAAGTTTGCAGCAAACCAGTCAGAAGAGATCTATCCACTGTTAGACCTATTAGCTGACATCAGGGAGGTGGACTCAGCCTTCAAGATCAACTCAGATCTCTCTTCCGCCCAGGTACATTACCTGCTGTGAATGCTGTGGGTATTCTGTGTCAGGTTCACAGGGAAACCTGGGAGGATGCATCTTGTTGTCCAGAAGCTGTACACTGGGATGCATCCTACCATCAAACAAACAGTCTGCCTACTACGTCTCACTAGAGGTAAAGGCAGACATTAAAACGGAGCTTGTGGAATATTACAGCTAGGGGTCATTCAAAAGTCCCACAGTGCCTGGCAGTCCTCAGTAGTCCTTGTCCCCATAAAGAATCAGACAACCATGTTCTACATGGACTGCAGAAAACTGAATACCATCACAAATCCTGATGCCTACCCCATGTCCCAGTTTTTATTTCTTGTTGGATAAGCTGGCGGCTGCCTGTTATCCAACAATCAGGGACTTGAGCAGGGGGTATTGGCAAATTCCTCTAGGAATTTAAAGTGTAACTGAAAGCTTTTTTGCTTTCCTTTTGGATAGAGTACGGGAGGGTTATAATCCCTGTCAGGTTTTTTTTATACCATCTCTGTCCCATAGGGGAGATTTCCCTTCACTTTCTGTCCGGAAACCAAAACAGGAAGTGAGAGAAAATCCCTCCGAAGTGAGGTAATCCGGAGATGTCACCAGGGTCACCTGAACTGGTATCCCTGTTGGATGATTTCCCCTCTATTATTGCTCTGATGTCAACCAACAACTTGGGATTTTTTGTTTCACTTTCACTAATAACGGTAAACAGGACAAACAGCGAGGGTGAAGCTTCCTAACGGGGGGCACAGACAGCAAAAAAAAAATGACAAGTGTTATAATCCATCTCCACTTTATCCAAAACTAAAAAAAAAAAAAAAAAAAAAGTTTTGCCTTTAGTCACGTTTTGAAAAAAAAAAAAAAAAAAAAATCAAAACCTATTTCACCTCTACCTAATATTGTGAACAGTAAAAAAAAAACGACAGACACGGGGGGCAATCCTTCGAAGTGGGAGCGACAAACAGGACAAATGGCAATAATCACTTTCACTTTGTTTTTTAGGGTTCAACAACCAACTGTAGTCTCGTTATTATCTCCCCTTTAGTAGGTTGTCCCTATGGTCAAGTCCACTGGGACCACTGTAGAGGCCTAATGGAGTGAAGCCTCCCTAAAAGAGAGTGAAGGACAAAACCAAAGGCCTGTCTTTCACTTCCCTTTAGAGGGGATACCCTGTCTCTACCATATTTTTTTTGGACTGTCCCTAATATTGGGAGGGCAT
>BLSH010438076.1:1419473-1442990 GCA_018402905.1 Glandirana rugosa
ATGGACAACAGATACTCGGATACTCTGATGGGCTGGTGACAGGTACTCGGGTACTCAGATGGGCTGGTGACAGGTATTCGGGTACTCAGATGGGTTGATGACGGGTACTGTGATGGACTGGTGACAGGTATTCAGGTACTCAGATGGGTTGATGACAGGTGCTCAGATACTCTACTGGGCTGGTGACAGGTACTCGGGTACTCTGATGGGTTGATGACGGGTACTGTGATGGACTGGTGACAGGTACTCGGGTACTTTTATGGGCAGGTGACAGGTACTCGGATACTCTGATGGGCAGGTGACAGGTACTCGGGTACTCTGATGGGCAGTTGACAGGTACTCGGGTACTCTGATGGGCAGGTGACAAGTACTCGGGTACTCTCATGGGATGGTGACAGGTACTCGGGTACTGTGATGGGCTGGTGACAGGTACTCAGGTACTTTCCTGGGCAGGTGACAGGTACTCGGGTACTCTGATGGGCATGTTTAGTGTTGACAGGAAGATGGCGCTATTCCCTCAGGCAATAGTGTTTGTGTTATCAATAAATAATAGTGACCTCAAATCTTAAAAAGATACAGTGTGAAATTGTGTTGATAAGTAAAACGATTATAAATAAATAAATATATTTGTGCTGGATATTAGAGAGTGATAAATATAAACGGGTGTATAGCTTGTCTGTTAGACATATAAAATTATAAAATATTTAAAATAGCAGTGCCCCTATAACCGTATAAGATGCATATAAGATATGTGCTTAAATAGGAAATCCAAAAATAAATATAGTAAAAAGTCCAGTGCTTCCCCCTCAGCTGTTTTTCCGAAGCTTATGGGCTTTACCCAATAGTATGTCCCTATACACAAATAAGTGTATTTGGGGGAAATTATCCTCAATGGCAGTGCAAGTGTAAAAAATCCCTTGCTGAAAAAAAGTTTATGTGTTTGAGAAATATTCTTAGTGACTTTTGTTGTATGATGCATAAATTTCCACACGTGATCCAGTGACTTCACACAATCTTATTGGATATTTTTGTGACTTCAAATCCGTGCTCCCCACATGTGTCCCCACTCACCGGATAGATGTACCCCTGCAGGGGTGGCCCGCTTTTGCTGAATCTTTTTCCCCGGTCAGCTCGGGTCTTTCACAGCCTGGGTGTCCTGGTTCCTCTCATCCGTTCCTGTCCCTGTGCAGTTCCTCCGGTATTGGGGTGTGGGTAAAAAATGATAAACCCAGATAGTGTGATATCGTAAAAATACCGTTTTATTAAAGCCAATTTAAAATAATATGCATAAAATCAAAGACCATCCCTTGTCTGGGAGGTACGACAGAGATTACTCCAATAGAAAATAAAGTGCATTGATTTGGAAGATATAGTAGTTTGGCAGCGCAGCTGCCGTGTTGAGGAAGGGACGATTATTTATTTATTTATTTTAGGTACTTATATAGCGCCGTCAATTTACGCAGAGCTTTACATATACATTGTACATTCACATCAGTCCCTACCCTCAAGGAGCTTACAATCTAAGGTCCCTAACTCGCATGCATACATACACATACTAGGGGCAATTTTAGACAGGATCTAATCAACCTACCAGCATGTCTTTGGAGTGTGGGAGGAAACCGGAGTACCCGGAGTAAACCCACGCAGGCACAGGGAGAACATGCAAACTCCAGGCAGGTAGTGTCGTGGTCGGGATTCGAACCTGCGACCCTTTTGCTGCTGGGCGAAAGTGCTATACACTACACCACTTCCCTTCCTCTTCCTGTGGCTTGCGTTCCACGGAGGAGAGATGTTAGCCACACAAACCGGGAAGTGACGTAAGAGCGCCTTGCGTGATCTTGGCCCCGCCTAACGCGTTTCGTCATTGGACGTCGTCGAAAGCGGTGATGGGCAGGTGACAGGAACTTGGGTACTCTGATGGGCAGGTGACAGGTACTGGGGTACTCTGATGGGCAGGTGACAGGTAGTCGGGTACTTTTATGGGCAGGTGACAGGTACTCGGATACTCTGATGGGCAGGTGACAGGTACTCGGGTACTCTGATGGACAGGTGACAGGTACTCGGGTACTCTGATGGGCAGGTGACAGGTACTCGGGTACTTAGATGGGCAGGTGACAGGTACTCGGGTACTCTGATGGGCAGGTGACAGGTACTCGGGTACTCTGATGGGCAGGTGACATGTACTCGGGTACTCTGATGGGCAGGTGACATGTACTCGGGTACTCAGATGGGCAGGTGACAGGTACTCGGGTACTCTGATGGGCAGGTGACAGGTACTCTTTATTGGAGGGGGGGGAATCAGTGTGCTTGGTGCTGACAGTAAGCGGTAATGAGCTGTTACCGCTATCTCCTCCTCACACACGATCGGTGTGTGAAGGGGAGAACCCGGTAACAGCTCGTTACCGCGGATTCCCGTCATTTTGTGACCGGCTGTGATTGGACACAGCTGGTCACGTGGTAAAGAGCCAATACTATTGGCTCTTTACCGTGATCGGGGTTGGGCTTTGTCCGAGGGACAAGCCCGCCCCCCGATCACCGCGCGCGGCGTGCACGCCGCTCAGTGTCCACTGCTGTTAGTGACCGGCTGTGATAGGACACAGCCGGTCACGCGGTAAAGAGCCAATTTTATTGGCTCTTTACCCCGATCACGGAAGGCCGGGGTCCCGAGGGACACGGCCGGTCCCCGATCGCCGCGATGCGGGCCCCTGAGGGCCCGCAAAGCGGCGAAAACAAGTGGACGTCATATGACGTCCATCTAGGATGGGGAGTGCACCTTGCCGACGTATATTTACTATACGCCTGTAAGGAAGTGGTTAATTAAAAGGTAAGTTCACCTTTTGGAACATGTTCCACGTTCTACCCATATTTAGGGTGGAATATGTAACATGCTGCCCCCAGTTCCCCCTTTTCTCCCTGCACCCGCTGTCACAATTTAAAAACAGTGCGGCTGTGCAGGGTTCTGTCTATACAGCCACTTCATCCATTCACAGTTTCCTGTGAATGAATGAACTACAGTTACCGTCACCCACCGTGGCTGACAGCTTATTGTTCTGAATGAACTGCGAGGGTGCTGATGCGCAGTGTGAAGGTATGGGCAGAAGCCTGACCTTTGCACCCCTGGTCCATTGATCAGGGGTGCAATGCTTTCCAGGCTCATGCAGCAAAAATTTGTAAATGCACATTTTTTCCCTCTGCAAAAATATGTGCATGTATCATTTTTTCTTGAAAGGTGAACATATACCTTAGATTGTAAGCTCCTTGAGGGTAGGGACTGATGTGAATATGAAATATATATGTGAAGCGCTGCGTAAATTGACAGCACTATATAAGTACCTGTAATAATAATACTGTATAATAGAGCTGTAGTTATGGGGCTAAAGAAAAAAAGAAAAAGAGTACGAAATACAAAAAAAGTACAGGGCAGGGGAGTAAAAAAATGGCACTGAAGTGCTATGGAATGTATGGTATGTAGCAGCAGAGCGGTCATTGAGCATTAAGTAATGGCAGGGCAGTCAGTAAGCAGTATGTAGTGATAGGGCAGTGAATAGTATGTAGTGGCAGGGCAGTTGGTGAGAAATATGTAGTCGCAGAGT
The DNA here is from genome assembly GCA_018402905.1 of Glandirana rugosa. Lineage (NCBI taxonomy): Eukaryota > Metazoa > Chordata > Amphibia > Anura > Ranidae > Glandirana > Glandirana rugosa. The sequence goes on from BLSH010438076.1 coordinate 1,423,067, forward strand.
TGTCACTGAGCAGTACATTGCAGCACGGTGGTCAGTGAACAGTTTGTAGAAACAGGGAAGTCAATTAGCAGTATGTAGAGACAGTGCAGTCAGTAAGCAGTATGCAGTGGCATGCCCCAGATGATGTCCTCTAGGATGAAATATATTGGGTGAGGATCGCGTGAGCACCACCAGTGACCATTTTTAACGTTTTAATGCTGGCTTTGTACTACTTTCTTGTAAGTGCAACATTTTTTATTTATTAAACCATTTAATTGGAGTCACACTATGTGGAGTCTTTTTTCCTATTTACTCCTCGAGCACTAGACCCACTTTTGATGCATGTGACTACCTGCTGGAATATCGGTTGGAGCTGATACCCCAGTGCGGATACAGCTACAGGACCATCATCTATCACGTGGATCCCTTTTGAGCAACCCTTCCGGTCTATTATCCCAATAAGCACTTCTGACCTACGGTACGTGAGTCCAACAGAGTTGGTAAGAGCACAACCTTACTACTCTTAAGCATTCCTGATATAGATTCACCATTTGAAGTATCATCACTTTTATTGGGACATCATTTAAAACGGATGATTGATTTTTTATTTATTTTTTATAGACGAACAAACTTCAGATTTTTCACAGTAACTTTTGTGTTTTCTTCATATCGTTTTTCACCATAATTCACTAAAGACTTTTTCAAAGTATTATGATTATCTCTATGTCATTGGTCCCAAAAAAGTGTCAAAAATGTCTGACATGTCCACCCAAATATCAAAGTCCCAATAAAAATTGCATATCGCCGCCATTACCAGTAAAAAAAAAAAAAAAATTGTAAAAAAAACCCAAAATGAATTCTCATGGTTGGTAAACGCGGAAACTTTTGCGCAAACCAATCAATAAACGCGGATTGCGATTTTTTTTTTTTACCAAAAATATGAGGTAGAATATAAATTGGCCAAAACCGATGAATACATTCGTTTTTTTATATTTGTTTTTGGATTTGTATTTTAGCAAAAAGTAATAAATATTGTTTTTTTTTTTCAAAATTGACGCTCTTTTTTTGTTTATAGCGGTGATCAGAAATGACGCAGAGGCGATCAAATATCACTAAAAGAAAGCTCTATTTGTGGGAGAAAAAGGACGCAAATTCAGTTGGGTACAACGCCGCATGACCGCTCAATTGTCAATTAAAGCGACGCAGTGCTGAATCGCAAAAAGTGCTCTGGTCCTAACATGGGAAATCCTTCCGGGGCTGAAGTGGTTAAACATTCAGCAGTATAACTTTACCTACAGCAGGCATACAGCTTTGTTGATTTAAAATGCACAAGCCAGCAGTGACATTTTTTATAGTAGGAGACACAGAGGCAGCACTATAGCCAGCTGGTGACACCCTCCCAATACATATTACCAGAATGCATCTTCAAGGCCTATAGTACCCACATTTTCTAGTAGGATCATGAGCTTTACCTAGCCTGAACCTACAAGACAATGGCATAATGTGATAGTATGCATCGCATGCTAGCACATTATGAAATACCTTAGAACGAAGCCCCAGCAGCGGCGCCGGTCACCACTGAGGGGGGGGCGACATGTTCCCCCCGAAGTTTCTTCCGGGTTCGCGGGCTCCGGCACTGTGAGTGCGCAGGAGCCCTCAGTCCCAGCAAGAAGCTCGGAAGTTCCGGAACAATATGCCGTACCTTCAGAGAGCATGTGCCGCTGACATTAGCGGCTGCATGCAGGGTGAATATATCCTAAACGGTGTACGTTTAGGAGATATTCATTTTACCTACAGGTAAGCCTTATTATAGGCTTACCTGTAGGTAAAAATCACAAAGCGGGGTATACAAACGCTTTAACGGTTAAATCTGTAAGTAACAAATTAAATGTTTTGACAGGATATTTGGAACTGAACATTGCAGTCTTTTAGTAGTTGATTAGCATCTTAATGTCATCATGTCTCATAAGCAATACAAATCGAAGTATTATCAGCACTAAGTATTATCAGCGCTTTCAGAACACAAGGTCCCGGCAGGGGAGACTCTTCTTACCCCTAGTTTTTATGGATGGAGGAATCTGCCCACTGGCTGAAAAAAATAAAATAACAGTTTATGGACAGCTTTAGGCCTCATACACACGGACGTTTTTTGACGCCGGTGTTTTCTGGCGTCTTTTGCAGCTCTCCATGTTAGCCAATTGCCCCAAAAAAAGTTGGCGTTTTTGAGCTGTAGATGGCGTCGGCGTTAGTGAGCTGAAAGTAGAACCCACAGCCATCGCGTTCTGAGGCTGTTATGTTTTGGCATTTTTTGACGCCGACGCCGCAAAACGCCAACAAACGCCAACTAATATTGTACCGGCGTTTTCCGGCGCCGACGTTTTTAGGTTGAAAAATAGCAGAGGGATGATTTTTTTAAAAAAAACGCCTATTGACGCCGAAGCTCACTTACGCTCACTAACGGCGATGCATAACGCCGAAAACCGCCGATTTTTTTTTTCCTTGACGTCGGGCCCGACGTTTTGTTTATTTTAAAAATACGCCCGTGTGTATGAGGCCTTAGGATCAGCGCATCATAAATGTGTTAGGAGCATTCCAGTATTGCCACGCTCTAGACCAGTGGTTCTCAACTCCTGTCCTCAGGACCCAACAGGCCAGATTTTAAGTATTACCTTGGGGAGACGCAGACTAGAATACTGCAATTACTGAGCAGCAAATTATATCACCTGTGATGCATTTCAGTTATCCTGCAAGCCTGGCCTGTTAGTGGGTCCCGAGGACAGGAGTTGAGAACCACTGCTCTAGGCCTTAGGATAATTAATCCCATTAGGTAATACCTGGCATGCAATAAAATGTCTTTACACAGGGCTGACTGAGATCATAAAAGCCATTTAAAGCCTGACCTAAACTAATAGCTGGCTTACCGGACTTGCAAGCGAACCTTTCTTAAATTCAGTTTGCAAACTCTTTACACAATTCATAAAATCCAATATGCTAAAGCTACGTTAACAATGATTATACAGTATCTCACAAAAGTGAGTACACCCCTCACATTTTTGTAAATATTTTATTCTATCCTTTCATGTGACAACACTGAAGAAATTACACTTTTCTACAATGTACAGTAGTGAGTGTACAGCTTGTATAACAGTGTAAATTTGCTGCCCCCTCAAAATAACTCAACACACAGCCATTAATGTCTAAACTGGTGGCAACAAAAGGGAGTACACCCATAAGTGAAAATGTCCAAATTGGGCCCTAAGTGTCAATATTTTGTGTGGCCACCATTATTTTCCAGCACTGCCTTAACCCTCTTGGGCATGGAGTTCAACAGAGCTTCACAAGTTTTCACTGGAGTCCTCTTCCACTCCTCCATTACGACATTCTGGAGCTGGTGGATGTTAGGGACCTTGCGCTCCTCCACCTTCCGTTTTAGGATGCCCCAAAGACGCTCAATTGGGTTTAGGTCTGGAGACATGCTTGGCCAGTCCATCACCTTTACCCTCAGCTTCTTTAGCAAGGCAGTGGTCATCTTGGAGGTGAATTTGGGGTCGTTATCATGTTGGAATGCTTCCCTGCGGCCCAGTCTCCAAACGGAGGGGATCATGCTCTGCTTCAGTATGTCACAGTACATGTTGGCATTCATGGTTCCCTCAATGAACTGTAGCTCCCCAGTGCCGACAGCACTCATGCAGCACCAGGCCATGACACTCCCACCACCATGCTTGACTGTAGGCAAGACACACTTGTCTTTGTACTCCTCACCTGGTTGCCGCCACACACGCTTGACACCATCTGAACCAAATAAGTTTATCTTGGTCTCATCAGACCACAGGACGTGGTTCTAGTAATCCATGTCCTTAGTCTGCTTGTCTCCAGCAAACTGTTTGCCAGATTTCTTGTGCATCATCTTTAGAAGAGGCTTCCTTCTGGGATGACAGCCATGCAGACCAATTTGATGGTCTGAGCACCGACAGGCTGACCACCAATCCCTTCAACCTCTGCAGCAATGTTGGCAGCACTCATACGTCTATTTCCCAAAGATAACCTCTGGATATGATGCTAAGCATGTGCACTCAACTTCTTTGGTCGACCATGGAGAGACCTGTTCTAAGTGTAACCTGTCCTGTTAAACCTCTGTATGGTCTTAGCCACTGTGCTGCAGCTCAGTTTCAGGGTCTTGGCAATCTTCTTATAGCCTAGGCCATCTTTACATAGAGCAACAATTCTTTTTTTCAGATCCTCAGAGAGTTTTTTGCCATGAGATGCCATGTTGAACTTCCAGTGACCAGTATGAGAGAGTGATAACACCAAACACCGGGGAGGAAAAATGGCTAATTGGGCCCAATTTGGACATTTTCACTTAGGGGTGTACTCACTTTTGTTGTCAGCGGTTTAGACATTAATGGCTGTGTGTTGAGTTATTTTGAGGGGACAGCAAATTTACACTGTTATACAAGCTGTACACCCACTGCTTTACATTGTAGAAAAGTGTAATTTCTTCAGTGTTGTCATATGAAAAGATATAATAAAATATTTTCAAAAATGTGAGGGGTGTACTCATTTTTGTGAGATACTGTATATCGGAATATGGAAGAAGATACTAAATACTTCAAGGTTAAACACGACTTGGCTATCATATACAGGAGGCGGAATAGGTGCATTCTGTGTGACCTGCCATAACTGGGTAAACAGCATATATATCCACCAGGACCTATCCAAAAGGCCACCATTAAAATTCCCAGGATAACGATTCTTCCTCCAGGGGGTACACTCGAACTGTATCCTTCACAGCATCATCCAATATGGACAAAGACATCCACATAAAAAACCTCTTGGTCATAGATAGACTTTGAAGGGTATCCCAATGCCTTGTCAAAAACAAAAGGCGCTACATAGCATGATATACTTTAAATAATAGTCACTTTATTTACAAAGTTTGCACTTACATGCTCCAGGATAAAAACGTTCACAAATGGAAATCCACATATAAACCATAAATTGCGCAATGGTACAGAGCAGGCTCACGTCACCCGACGCGCTTCGTCTCACTGTTTACCCAGTTATAGCTGGGTAAGGGTACCTTGTATTTCTCCTGGTGGTGGTGACACTGCATGGGGATGATAATTTGCCTCCTCTCTTTATCACCGGGTTGATACCTCTAATTTCTGGATTACTGCACTATATGAACAGTCTTCATCTGATTGAATAGAGCAATTTTCCGAATCAATATGAACACATATTCACTCACTGGATTTATGGACTCTTGGGCTTAATTTCATGCTTGAGGGTTCTGTTGCATTATATGTTATATATGAATTTTGAACAACTTATAATATTCACATATTTTTTGTTGTATTTTATGTTATATAAATTTTGATTAATATTCACATAATTTTTAGGATTATTCACATTGGATTAGCGCTGCACTGTTTTTAATCAACCACCGGACTACCCATCTGGAGTTTGCATGTTCTCCCTGTGCCTCCGTAGGTTTCCTCCGGGTACTCCAGTTTCCTCCCACACTCCAAAGACATGCTCGTAGGCCAATTGCCTCCTGTATAAATTGGCCCTAGTATGTACTGTATATGAATGAAAGTGAGTTAGGAACCTTAGATTGTAAGCTCCTTGAGGGCAGGCACTGATGTGAATGTACAATGTATATGTAAAGCACTGTGTAAATTGATATAAGTACCTGTAATAAATAATATCTGAGGGAGTGATAGCCGCATGGACATAAACATCTTTGACATCCCCTCAACCACTCCTTTGCCCATTTGACTGGTCAGGTCATTTCTGTTAACATCTTCCTCAAGCACCAGAGTAGCTGCATCAGCATTCTGGAACTTTCTTTCACCATCAAATGAAAAAACATCAGCCAAGAACTGATCAGCCGACACTGATCCATGTTATGCCCATTGAACAAGGACTTTGTTAAGTACTTTGTTTCTTAATCTCATTTAGTTTCCTGTTGTATTATTGTCTTTTCTTTTGAAATAGTTTTTTTCTGTCAATAATCGCTTTGAACCATTTTTTCCTTTCCTCCTATGAAATGCTATTTTAAACCCGTTAAAATTATCTCTAATGCACTAAGCCAGGATTTAAAGAATCCCTGTCTCTTGGAAGAGTGCTACTATATTGTAAATCTCCTGTCTTCTTGTCTGTTGTGTGTATTACAGATATTTCTTAAAAGTCATGATTGTTATCACAAATATTATGAACGGTTTGTAGTTTACAACAGGGCTCAAAATTTCAATCCTGAGCTACTAGCCAGGCCTTAGGGGTTACTCACCACCAGTTGCCCCACCCAACCCCTGCCATGCCCCACCCCTAACCTTCCATAAACACGCCCTCATAAATCATCTCATGAAATGACACTTAAATGTTTTACGCAGAATTAAGTTACAAAAATAAATATGAACAACAACTTTATCAGTGCCCATCAGTGCAACCTCATCAGTGCCCATCAGCACAGCCCCACCAGTGCCCATCAATGCAGCCTGACCCTTGGCCCATCAATGTAGCCTCACCTGTGCCAATCAATGCAGCATAACCTAACCGGTGGCCATCAATGCAGCCTGACCTGTGTCCATTAATGCAGCATGACCTGTGCCCAGCAATGCAGCATAACCAGTGCCCATCAGTGCAGCGTGACCTGTGCCCAGCAATGCAGCGTGACATATGCCCAGCAATGCAGCATAACCAGTGGCCATCAATGCAGTGTGACCTGTGCCCATCAATGCAGCATGACCTGTGGTCAACAATGCAGTGTGACCTGTGACCAACAATGCAGCATAACCAGTGCCCATCAATGCAGTGTGACCTGTGCCCACAATGCAGCATGGCCTGTGAAGAGGAAGAGGCAACCTGGCCAGATCATCAGATAGTGGGGATTGCCCGCTGTAACAGCTTTCATTTGAATAGCCGGGTGTTCCCGTAGCTGACCGTCACACAGTCCTGCCATCTGGCCCTTTGATGACGTCACACGTCCCGCATTGGACCAGTGTTCTGTCTATCAAAGGCCCCGGGCCAGGAGTGTATATGATGGTGTGCTCCGGGAACAGTCGGCAATTCAAATAAAAGTTGTTACAGTGTTCAATCCCCGCTCTCTCATGATCTGGCCAGCTGGCTTGCCTCTTCCTCTTTTCTCTCTTCCCCTGGCCAGGAGAACGGCTCCAATACAACCCCGCCTGCGGGCGGTGCTCGCCCCCTTCCCTCCGAGGCAGCCCCTCACTCACCAGCCATCATTTTCCATTCGCAAAATGCGAGTAGACAGGTGGAAAATTTGAGGGCTGGTTTACAAAACCCAGTGTCAATCGCTCTTAAGCCTAGTACACACGATGAGACTATCAGACGAATGATCATCCATTTTTGTTTTTATTAAAAAGCCAGGCTGGTCACAGTCTACAGAATATACTGGCCAGGCATACAGAGAGTGGTGTTGGGTCAGGATGCAGTCCAAAGGCTCCCCCAGGTTTAGACAGGAGGCAGCAACATGACCTTGCTCAACGTAGGGTCAAAAGTTCAGGTAGAGTTAGGACCAAAACTCAGTATCAGCGCTGCAACATTGGGGGCTGTCTCTGTCTTTAGATATCCATGCAGTTTCTTGGGTAGCTTCTGGCGTGGTGCAGAGGTGGGAGGTGCAGAGGTGGGAGAAACAGCCAGGAGCTAGTCCTTGGTACTGCTCACCACCAACTATTCTGCTGTTTTGAGATAGTTACAGTTGTACTCATAAGTTTACATACCCTGGCAGAATTTATGATTTCTTGGCCATTTTTCAGAGAATATTAATGATAAACACAAAAACGTTTCTTTCACTCATGGGTAGTGTTTGGCTGAAGCCATTTATTATCAATCAACTGTGTTTACTCTTTTTAAATCATAATGACAACAGAAACTACCCAAATGACCCTGATCAAAAGTTCTCATCCCCCAGTTCTTAATACCGTGTTTTGCCCCCTTTAACATCAATGACAGCTTGAAGTCTTTTGTGTTATTTGTGGATGAGGCTCTTTATCTTCTCATATGATAAAGCTGTCCATGCCTCTTTGCAAAAAGCCTCCAGTTCCTGGAAATTCTTGGGCTGTCTTGCATGAACTACACATTTGCAATCTCCCCAGAGTGGCTCAATGATATTGAGGTCAGGAGACTGAGATGGCCACTCCAGAACCTTCACTATATTCTGCTGTAACCAATGACAGGTCGACTTGGCCTTGTGTTTTGGATCATTGTCATGTTGGAATGTCCAAGTACGTCCCATGCGCAGCTTCCTGGCTGATGAATGCAAATGTTCCTCCAGTATTTTTTGATAACATATTGCATTCATCTTGCCATCAATTTTGACCAAATTTCCTGTGCCTTTGTAGCTCACACATCCCCAAAACATCAGTGATCCACCTCTGTGTTTCACAGGGGTTGTTGACTCCTCTCCAAATATAGCGTTTATGGTTGTGGCCAAAAAGCTCAATTTTGGTCTCATCACTCCAAATGACTTTGTGCCAAAAGCTTTGTGGCTTCTCGCTATGCTGTTTGGTGTATTGTAAGTGAGATACTTTGTGGCATTTGCGTAGTAATGGCTTTCTTCTGGCGACTCGACCATGCAGCCCATCTTTCTTCAAGTGCCTCCTTATTGTGCATCTTGAAACAGCCACACCACATGTTTTGAGAGAGTCCATTATTTCACCTGAAGTTATTTGTGGGTTTTTCTTTGCATCCCGAAACAGTTGTGGTTGAAATTCCAGTTGGTCTAATTGACCGTGGTTTGGTTTCAACAGAACCCATCATTTTCCACTTGATTAGAGTTTGAACACTGCTGATTGGCATTCTCAATTCCTTGGATATCTTTTTATACCCCCTTCCTGCTTTATACAGTTCAACTACCTTTTCCTGCAGATCCTTTGACAATTCTTTTGCTCTCCCCATGACTCAGAATCCAGAAATGTCAGTGGAGCACTGGATGAAAGATGCAAGCGTCTGTCAGGAGTCCAGAAACTCATTGACCTTTTATACACACACACACACACACACACACACACTAATTACAAGCAAACAGATTGCAGATGAGGATGGTTACCTTTAATAGCCATTCAAACTCCTTTGTGTCAACTTGTGTGCATGTTATCAGGCCAAAATCACCAGGGTATGTAAACTTTTGATCAGGGTCATTTGGCTAGTTTCTGTTGTCATTATGATTTAGTAGAAGAGTAAACACAGTTGATTGATAATAAATGAAAATAAATGGCTTCAGCCAAACACTAACCATGAGTGAAAGAAATTTTTTTGGGTTATCATTCATATGGCCAAGAAATCATAAATTCTGCCAGGGTATGTAAACTGTATATGACGAGGGTGTTTTTACCTTGTGTTTGTGAGTAGACATCTTTATGATTTTATTCATATCTTTTAATAAATCTGTTGGATAATGCACTAAGCCAGTGCACCCTCTTTTCTTTTTCTATCCTCACAGCACTATCAGGACGACCCCAGTCCTAGAGGGCAGCAAGGCATCTATGAGATTAGATAGATTAGGCATCTGTGACACTACACAGTCAGCTGACTCTGAGGCCAGGTGGAAGTTGCTCGCTAAGCATCTCCATGCGAAAAAGTTCCACGATACCTGCCCCCTGCTCCTTGGGCCATCGTTCTCTATTTGAGATCCTCTCAGAAGTGTTAAGAAGAGCCTCTACATCATTGTGTGGGGTCAGCTTCTGAAGGAAATGGCTAGCCTGTACATTTTCATTATAGCTAGAGCTGCTGGTCATTGTCCTGGGGTCCCATCAGTGTTGCACCAGGGGAGTGAATTCCTCCCGTTTCTCCTCCAGGGCCTGCTGTTTCATCTCCAGCTCCAGCAGCTATGCAGTGGTTGTCCTCCTCTTGGGATATCCTTTGTGCTTCCAGCAAGGCTGCTACACATTGATTAGCATCCACCTAGCTGCTGTTGACCTTCTGTGGTGTAGCTATAGCATGGACAAGCATCTCTCATTTTAGGAGCAGCAGTAGCAGCTTACAGCAAAATAGGTGCCTCTGTCTCTTTCAGGGACTCCTGCTCACATTCAAGCACCGATTATGAAAAGTGACTTTCTCACATGGTAGTTCTGTATCAGGAAGGCACTGTACAATTTAGGCTCCTTAAGGGATTACTAGTCCTGTGTTTATTTTCATGTACCGAGTCAACAGAAGACAGTTTCATAATAGCAAAGAAACAAAACCTGCTTCCTTAAGCACACAGAACAGAGCCCATACAGTAGGCTTTTACTCAGCCTAGGTAACTCACAGTCTGATGGGTGAGTTCTAATAGCGCTCTCACACAGCAAACAGTCTGTCAGTTCACTCCCCACAGAGCTTTAGCACAACCCTTTCCTGCGAGGCTTCACAGCCCTTCTATAGCAAGCCAGGTATTCTAGTAGGTGGACTGGTGGACCATGGGGGCCAGGCTGTGGACCCAACCAATATATTCCACAGCTGGAACTCCAAGCCCAACAGAGGATTGTTAGGATCAGCAGCTTAAAGGGAAACTGACCTATTTTCCACATCAGTCTTCCTTGGAGCCCACAATTGCCCCAGTCCACATTCTGGGTGACAAATATCTCCTATCCACCATCCTGTCTGCCATTTTAGCCCAAACTCTCCAAACTCTTAACAATATGCTAGTAGTGTCTTTATGATACAGTGATCCTAGAGGATCTGATGGCTGTTTTCACTGTTTTGACACATTGTAATAGGTGTGCTGTCCCAACTTGTACTGGTTGACTGCTATAGGTTAATGCACTTTGCACCATTTATTGGTTTAGCCTAGCATTTCCCAACCTTTTTTCAGTCATTACACCATGAAAAAATATGCAAAATCTTGAAGAACCCAGTCCAGTTACTTAATATTAATGGAAAATCTGGGCCTGGGATAATGCAGACAACCACCTTGATGGAATTATCTTAACTTCAAAAGCCTTCCTTCACTTCGGAGGTCCCCCCTTCAAGTCAGAGTACAGACTACAGACCAGAGATTCAAACTTCCTGTAAGAACCCCCCCCCCCCTCCAATCACATCAGAGGCCCTCCCATCACATCAGAGTGACCCTTCACATCAGAGATCCCCCATCACATTAGAATCTCTGTATTAAATCAGAAGTCCTATTAAATGAGAATCCCCTTTCCGTTTCCTGTATATTCCCTCCATCGCATAATAATCATTTCATTACATCAGAGTGCCTGATCACATTAGAAGCCCTTTTGCCATTAGAGTCCCCATCACATCAAAGGTCCCCCATCACATCAGGGTCCCCTCATCACATCAGAAGTCCCTCCCATTCCATCAGAGGAAGCCCCTGTACATGAGAGCCCTCCTTCACATCAGAAGCCCTCCTTCACAACAGAGCCCCCCATCACATCAGAGGTCTCCCTACTACATCAAAGCCCCCACTCCCCCCATCACATTAGAAACCCCCTACCTTCCAATCAGAGTCCCCCCTTCAATGAGCCCCCCCCCACACAGTGTCCCCTCACCATAGAAACCTCTCACCCCATCTGAAGCCCTCAAAACTACTAAAAACGTATCACATTTGCATGATTAGCTGATATAAAAGATTGCCCCTTTTAATAAACTGCAGTAAGTTTGAGATGCCTTTCTCAACAAGCATCCAGAATGAGTGATCCTGATAAATTCATAGATACAAATTGTTCATCATCTGTACGTGACCCACTGAGACTATCTTTGATCTGACACATGCACATAATCCAGAGTACAGCACACTGCGGGCGGGTGTCATGAACCGCCTACATAATCCCTAACCTTGCATACTGCCAGTGTGGCCCGACAGAAGCCTTACAAATTTAATTTGATTACTGTGAGCATCTCTGGCCTAAATCATTACAAGGTCTCTGTTCTGACACACACAGATAATCTGTGATCTGGCACACAAGCTTTGCTCTCTAGCCAGAAATTAAATGGTGTCATTATCGCTAGTCGCTTGTGCAACCATCTTTGGACTTGCAGAAAATAAACATCAGCAGGGTATAATCATCTCTAGCTTGGAACGGTAATTATTGGTAGTCTTAAGGTAGTGTAATCATGTCTGGCCTGACACTGGATAACCATTTCCTGTTTCAGTCTTCACAGTACAAGACAGGCTTAAAAGAACCTTTAATGAAATCCAATTTATCGTATCTATTACTTTTTCAATAGTTATAGCCTATTAATACTCATTCAAAGGTAGCTAAGAACAAACATTGCTACTGAATAACTTCATAACAAGATATAGCAACTTTACAAGAAGGCCTAATTAGCCACTTTAACACCAGGCCTATTCTGACACTTTCCACGGTTTATGGGGTCACAGAGGGAAAAACTACGACAGTTCCTCTCTTTCTGTGTTAGGCAGCCGATGACGCAGCAGGAGGAGGGGGTAGGATTGCCATCTTATCACTTTAACCCTTTCGCTGCCAAAGCCGTTTTTGCCCTTTTTTGCACACGTTTAAAAAATTATTTTAGGCCTGAAGATTATACAAAACCCACAAATATTATATATTTTCTGAAAGCAGATATCCTAGAGAATAAAATAGTGGTAGTTCCAATTTTTTTATGTCACACAATATTACTGCAAAGGTCTAGGAAACGCAAAATTTCAGTAAAAAACACACTAACGTGAATTTTAGGACAAACAGATGCAATAAATGACCCAAATGTTTGGTAAAATATAAAAGACGAGGTTGCACCAAGTAAATAGATACCCAACATGCCAAACCTTAAATTTTTGTGTGCCCGTGAAATGACGTCAAACTTCAGTACCCCATATTTTCTATTTGCGACGCTTCAAAAGCCCCCTATAGGTATCAGTTTAGTGTTACGGAGGAGGTCTTGTGTCAGAATTATTGCTCTCACTCAGGCGTGTGCAGCAATATGCAACACGTGTATCGCAATCAACATTTTCACGTGTAGGCGCCCCTACGCATGCGTTTATGTTCGTGCGTTTGTATATGTGGGTGGGTGGGGCCTCAATTTTTTTTTGGGTGGGGGATTTTGTGTGCTTGGGTTTTTTTTACTTAACTTTTTTTTTTTCATCACATAGGGGACAAAGTCTCCTATTGTAAGGTACCTCTAGTAGGTAGTGTCCGAAATGGAATTTGTGCACTGAGGATTCAGGTGAAAACGTAGTCGATCAGATCAGGTCAGCAACAGATCAGGCAAAGCAGTACAAAATCGATATCCAGAGAGTGGTCAAGCAGGCAGAGGTCATACATGAGCTGGCAAAGTACAAAATCAGCAGGCTGGAGAGTAGTCAAGCATTCAGGCAGAAGTTCAATACACGGGAACCAGCAATACAGAGCTATCAAACATCCAGGGAGCAAGTCCAACAAACGGGCATTGAGTAACAGGAAGTGTTGCTTTTTATGGGTTGCTGGATTGTACATTGTCTGCAGCTGGCAGCAGGTGGGGATAGTGAGTCCAAGGCAGTGCATCAGGCTGGGAGAACATTGTGAGAACTCTAGAGCTCCCCTGTGGCACAACAGGTAAGACTGCAGCGAATTCAGCCAAAGGCAAATACTCAGACCAATTGGAGTGTAATGAGTTGACATAATGTCTAAGGTTTCTAGGGTCTGGTTCATGCGCTTGGTTTGACCATCTGTTTGTGGGTGATGTGAGGTAGAGAGTGAGAGCGTTACTCCTAGTTTCTTGCAAAATGCTTTCCAGAATCAGGAAACAAACTGGGATCCGCAGTCTGAGACAATATTGGTAGGTATGCCATGGTGTCTTACAATTTGGGAAAGGAAGAGGGTAGACAGGGTTCTGCTGTAGGTAATCCAGGGAGCAGTACAAAGTGAGACATTTTGGAGAAGTGATCCACTATGACCCATATAGCAGTCATGCCATCAGATTTGAGTAAGTCTGTAATGAAATCCATAGTCAAATGGGTCCAAGGGTGATGGGGTGCAGGAAGCGGTTGTAACAAGGTACTTTATTTGCAGCACAAGTTGGGCAGGCAGCCACATAGTCCGTAACATCTTTCTTCATGTGAGGCCACCAGACTTGTCGTTGCAAGGTCTTAAGAGTGATGGTGACACCAGGATGACCGGATAACACACCATCGTGGGCCCAGAGCAGTACAGTTTTACTGAGGCTAGGGGCTACGAACAGGCGACCTGGTGGTACCTTTAAGCCTTGCGGAGCACGATTCTGGGTTTCTTGTAACTGTTGGGCAAGAGCCGTAGAGATCTGTGCGACAATTTTGTGAGGTGGGATTATATACTGCTCTGTAGATTGATCTTCTTCGGAAGTAGCGAATTGTCGGGAAAGGGCATCATCCTTCTTGTTCTTATGTCCAGGGATATAAGAAAGAACAAAGTTAAAACGGGAGAAAAACAGAGCCCATCGGGCTTGACGTGAATTCAACCGTTTAGCAGTTTGAAGATACAGCAGGTTTTTATGGTCAGTCAGGATAGAGAAGGGTTTAGGAACCCCCCTCCAAAAGATGACACCATTCAGACAATGCCAATTTGATGGCCAGTAGTTCACAATTCCCAACGTCATAATTCATTTCTGTTGGTGAAAACTTTCTAGAGAAAAACGCCACTGGATGGATTCTACTGGACAGCAAAAAGGTTAAACCTGAACATATATGGATTACACAGGTTCTGAGGCTAATTTAATGCACATAAAGCACCGAGTTTAATTACCACCTTAATTAGCCACAAAACCTGTGTAATTAATATGAAACAAAAAAGGGTGATGGGTTTGGTCATAATATACATAAATACATTGGTGCAGGAGTGTAATTCATATATCTACACAATATGTGACAGGGCACAAAGTTGCAAAGTGGACAACAAAATTCATAGAATGTGTTGTCAAAAATACATGATCTGCATAAAATTGTACAGTAAAAACCTGAAAGTCCGAAAATCTATCAATAAATTCCCATATATTAATGCATGATGATGGGGTCAGTGGCTTGATGCCAAAGGAACCCTATCATATATCCGAACACCCCATGTGGTGGGGCTTGGAAAGGGGAACCAAAAAACGACACACTAATGATGTGTCTGCGTTAAACTGTCCAGGAAATGCATGCTTCCATCCCTAATTGCATATAAAAAAAAGAGAGGAAAAAGCTAACCCAAGGCTTGTGGGACTTTGAATGAGGGCCATGACGGTTGAGTCACAGGTGTCCTCCATCCCATATCCCATATCCATCCATATTCCATAATATGAAACAAAAAAAGGGGGAGGGTTTGGGACTTTTACTGTGGGTGCTCTGCTGCCTTGCCGCCATATTACACCATCCATCTGGATTTCACGTACAGGATCGGATCGGATATTGGCGGATGTCAGCGGACATGTCACCGCTGATATCCGCCGTTCTATAGATGTGAACGGAGTGTCCGATCAGGTCTGTCTGAAACACTGACAGGCAGACCTGATCGGAAGCCCGTGTGAAAGGGCCTTAAGGCCTGGTTCACACCAATGCATTTTTTAGCGCGTTTTCAGTTTTGCAGAAACACTACAGTCCATGTAACATGGTTTCCTATGGATCATGTTCACATCTGTGCATTTTATGGAAAGGGCGAGGAACTTTTTTCTGTTTTTTTGGTTCCATAGACTTCAATGGATCAAACATATGTATTGAAAAACGCAAAATGCACCTGTAATATGCAAACTGCAACCTACATAGGTGTGAATCAGGCCTAAGACTTCATTCACACGAATGTGTTTTTCATGCTTTTTGCAGATATGCAGGACATTTGTTTAACAAAAATGCAGTAAAAAAACCCAGAAATCACAGCAAAAGGTACTGAAGAAACACTCAAAAGCAACACGCATAGATGTGAATTGAGCCTTAGGCTCGATTCACATCAATGCATTTTGCTTTTCAGCGTTTTTTCAATTTTTCTGCTGTGCTTTCCGCGTTTTTTACCGTGATTTGGCCGCGATTTGCGTTTTTTTATATTTAATTTTTTTATAATTTTTTTTTGGGGGGAAAATGTTGTTGCTAGGCAGATTTAAAAAGCAAAACGCAAATTGCGGCAAAAACGCGGTAAAAAAGCAGCACTTGCGTTTTTCATGCTTGCCCATTGAAGTCTATTACATGCAAAACGCTGCTTTTTGCATGAAAAAAAGTCCCCGACTCTTTCCACAAATGCAGAGGCACAAAAAAGCATTGATGTAAACATGTTCCATTGGAATCCATGTTAAAAAAATTCCCTGCATTTCTGCAAAATGTTAAATGCATCAAAAAGTGAATGGAGCCTTAGGCCTGATTTACACCTATGCAGGTTACAGTTTGCATATTCTAGGTGCATTTTGCGTTTTTCTATACACACTTTTGATCCATTGAAGTCTATGCAACCAAAAACCAGAAAAAAGTTCCTGGCCCTTTCCATAAAATGCACAGATGTGAACTACATCAATAGGAAACCATGTTGAATGGAATGTAGTGTGCTTCTGCAAAACTGAAAATGCACTAAAAAATGCATAGTTGTGAAAGAGGCCTTAATTCAAGCTTCAGAGCTCACATTTAACTCTAAACTAGTAACTTGTAAAAGCTTTTAAGGACTCAGCCTCTGTTAAAATCAGTTGTTTTTGCTAGAAAATTACTTAGAACCCCAAACATTATATATATATTTTTTCAGACACAGTAGAGAATAACATGGCAGCCGTTGCAATACTTTATATCATACCATATTTGTGCAGCGGTCTTACAAGCGCAATTTTTTGCATTTTTTTATACATACTTAGCTGTAAAATACATTTCTTTTGTAGGTGAATGGACACTGGTAATCAATACAAAACAAACAGGAAGTTCCCCCTCCTACATAACTCCTCCCACACTGGGAGCACTTCAGTTTTGTAGCAAGCAATGAACTCCACCAAGACAGAGAGGGGAAGGACCTCTGTGTCCCGTGATGTCCTTTGAAAGAAATGGATTTTACAGGTAAGTATGTATAAAATATCCAATTTTCTTTCTCGGACATCACGGGACACAGAGCAGGCTATATATTCTATACATACTGGGACATCCCAGAGCAATGCCTGAGGGGAGGGACACAATTCCAATTAAACCACAGCCCTTAATATGCTGTGGTCAAAAAACGGAATCTTCCGCTGTTCTAACATCTACCTGATAGAATCTTGTGAATGTATGTACTGAGGACCATGTAGCGGCCTCATAATCTGTGCCACTGACATCTGGTGGCAGAAGCCTAGGAGGTCCCTATCTCCTTGTGTAAAGAGCTCTCACCCTGAATGGGGGAGCTCTCCCCCTTTAACCATAAATTTTAGTAATCAGCTGGCTAATCCACAGTGAAAACAGCTGCCTTAGATGCCGCCCGACCCTTCCTAGGGCCTTCAGACAACAAAAAAGGGCATCAGTCCTACTGATGTCTGCAGATCTCTTCAGATAGATCTTAACAGCATGCACCACCTGTAGAGCGTGCAATGGTCTCTACTTCTGTGAGGAGGGCTGAGAATAAAAAGAAGGTAACATAATATCTTCATTGAGATAAAAGGCCAACACTGCCTTTGGTAGGAAGGATGGAAGAGGCCGCAACACCACCTTATCCTGGATCAATCTCAAGTCTGGCATTTTACAAGAAAGAGCTGCCAACTCCGAGACCCCTCTGGCTGGGGTGATGGCAAAGAGAAAGACTAGTTGCCTAGTCAAAAAGACCAAATTCAAATCCCCTGGACAATCTAACTGGAGGTAACAACTGAGTTACTCCTTGTAGACAAGTCTTGATTAAGGAGTGAGAAGCCAAGGCCTCTGGAGATATATGGACAAGGCAGAAACTTGTCCTTTTTTTTTTTTTAACAAAACAAATTGCTCTTTATTGAAGATTACCATACATTCATGAAATCCGAATTACAATCTGTGACAAAGCATATGGTACAATCACGGCATATAAAAACAGTACCCCAAAACAGGCATGTGTTGATCCATTCGACATAGTTCCCCATAATATACTTATCCAGGACCCTCTCCCACCCCCCTAAAGATTCGCCTCCCAGGCTTGCCATATTTTGTCATATTTCCTAGGACACTTTCTACAGATGTAGGTCAGTTTGTATAATGGCAGGGCCTCATTAACCGATTTGGTCCAGGAGGCCACCGTAGGTGGTGACGGGGAGACCCACTTAAATAAAATTTCCCTCTTGGCATAATATAGCAAATACGCAATTAGCATTTTTGTGTACCTTGGTCTCTGTTCATCCTCCTGTATACCCAGCAGGGCTAGTTCGGGAGTGCGGGGCAACTTCAGCTGCGAGCATGAGTCCACCACTTCAAACACCGCGCTCCAGAACTCCCGCAATCTCGGACAGGACCAAAACATATGGATATACGTGCCTTCATCTAACCCGCACCTGGTGCATGCCGAGGACCGTTGTGGATAGACCTTGTGCAACCTCTGTGGAGTATAGTATACTCTGTGAAGAAATTTTGTCTGTATTAGTCTGTCCTTGGAGGCTATCATAATCCTAGAGCTATCTTCGAAGCATTCCTCCCAAGTTTCCCTGTCCAGCGAGGGGATATCCCGGTGCCAGTACTCCCAGAGTTTATCAATTTTGGTGGACTGTAGGCTAAGGAGTGCCACATAAAGTGTCGACAAGGGTTTGGGCATATCCTCCTGCGCCAAAAGTTCCTCAATCCGGTACGCCTCCAGCACCGGAGGGTCCGGAAACTGGTGACGAACCGCATGGCTTAGCTGCATATATCGAAAATACATCCACCTTGGCAGCTGGAAAGCACGCGACAGGGTTACAAAGGATAGGAGTTTCCCCATTGGCATAATGTCTTTCAATTTGGTGACTCCATACTTTGCCCACACCCGAGGATCCGGTAGCATCCCCAGATGCGGAAATGCCGGATTACCCCACAGTGGTTGGTGCGGAGACCAATGACCCGGCTCCAGGAAACGCTTCCTAGCCACCGCCCACACCTGTAGGGTAGTTCTGGTAGGGATCGGCATGCCTCCTCCAGCCCCCAGCCCCCTGTAGATCAGATTCCTCAGACCCCGGAGGGAGCCCTGTAGGGCAGCCTCCAAGCACACCGCGGCGTTGTCTCTAGCCCCCACCAGCCACCAGCGAATGGTCACCAGTATGGCTGCCCAAAAGTAAGCCCTATGGTCGGGAAGAGCCAGACCCCCGCTGCCAACCGGAAGCTGAAGTGTGGATCGGGCCAGCCTTGGTGTGGATCCTGCCCAAAGAAAGGTGTTAACATAACCATCTATTTCTCTAAATAGGGACTGTTTAAGCATGACTGGGCAATTGCGATATAAGTACAGAAATTTAGGCAGGAACACCATTTTCAGGATGTTTATACGGCCCAGAAGGTTGAGAGGAAGATTACCCCATGTCGAACATCTGTCTCTCAGCTGATTGACCACTGGGCGTATGTTCAAATCCGGGTACCTACTTAGATCTCTAGAGATCTGGATACCCAGGTATTTAAATTGCTCCACCCACTGCAGAGGAGTATGCTCCACCACCCCCTTAGCTGCCAGATCCAGCGGAAAGAGTATTGACTTGCCCCAGTTTATCCTGACACCAGAGAACGATCCGAACTCGTCGAAGATTTTCAGGGCGGCCCGCAGGGAGGAACCCGCATCACTAAGATACAGCAGTGTGTCATCCGCGTAAAGCGAAATCTTTTCCTCCAGCGGGCCGACTCTCCAACCCCCAACGAGCCGGGATGCACGTATCAACATGGCCAGTGGCTCCAAGGCCAGAGCAAACAAACTGGGAGACAAGGGGCAGCCCTGACGGGTGCCCCTGGCCAAATTCAGTTATGAGAAAGGCGACCTAGACCGTCGATTCCCCCACCACCTCGTATGAGGAGACGTCACCCACCTCGTTAAATTTATGGACCCATAGGTCTAGAGATCTCTAGATTCATCCATGGGCCTAAACTTGTATGCGGGTCACCAGTTAGTCGACTCTCTGTCTACAAGCTGTACCCCATTAG
>BLSH010438076.1:1445263-1462734 GCA_018402905.1 Glandirana rugosa
CCCCGCCACCCCCCCCCAAACATAGAGGTAGCATTGGATCCCAACAACCCCAACCTCAAACTTAATAACAGTTAGTAATTGTAGGGAGCTTTCCCCAAGTAAGGCACGCTAATGCTTAGCTTAGATGTTGTAGAAGCCTGATACATAAAGCCAAGACGTGAGTCCTCGGACAAGCTCCGCCAGCGGCCACCTAAGGCATACTGTGGTCTTCGGATCTTCACCCGGCATGTTACAAGCCCTTATCAGCAGTCAATTGACCCCCCTGCCAATTGCGAGACCGGGCTTCACTGCCGGGGACATCTCCACTCCACATACCCGGGCAGTGCCGTACAAGTTTCCCCCCCCACAAGGGGGCAGTGGTCCGTAGCCCACGCCAAGCCTGATCACGGGGGGCGGCAGTTGTCCCCAGAACAGTCTAGGGACGCACAACAAGGAGTCAAAGCATAGACTAAATCCCTGTCCCCAAACATGTATGTGCAGGCCGCCCCACCGCCCCCCACATGGTCAGAACGTATATATCTCCAACAGACTCGGGGAAAACATACAGGCATCCAATGTCGTCAGGGCAGAGTCATAAAACTGTAGGAAGCACTCACATATCCAGAAATAGTACCTCCGCTCCTTGCTAATGTCCCCTCAGCCCCGCGGCTGCAAGGCCTCCAACCAGGTAGCAGCATCTTTAGGGCTAGTGAAGAATCGTACCGTTTCACCATCCACCACCCTTAATTTGGCAGGGAACATCATACTGTAGGCGATTTTCTTGGCACGTAGAGCCGCTTTCACGGAGTCAAATGATCTGCGCAGCCTCTGGGTCTCCATCGTGTAGTCAGGGAATATCAGGATTTTGGAATTCTGGTGTGCCAGCGGCCCAGCCACCCTCGCCGCTCGCAAGGCCTCATCTCTATCCCGGAAATTCAACAACTTCAGAATAAACGTGCGAGGCGGTGATCCCTCCGGACCAGGCTTTGGGGGGATCCGATGGGCCCGCTCCACCGCAAAGTAGGGCGAGAATTGAGCCGCCGGGAGCAGAGATCTCAGCAGCCCCTCTGTAAAGCTGGCGGGGTTCCTTCCCTCGACCCCCTCCGCTAGGCCCACGATCCTCAAATTATTCCGTCGGCTCCGGTTCTCGGCATCCTCGGCCCTATACTCCAGGGCCCTCAGCCTGGTTAGGATGTTGCGGGTCTCATTAGAAGTCTCCTCCGCCCGGTCCTCCACGCGGCCTATTCTGAGCTCCGCCGCCGACACCCGCGTGCGGATCTTGTCCAGGTCTTGGCGGAGCAGTCCGACATCCAGCTGGACTTCCTCAATTTTCGTGGTGAGCGCCGTCTGACAGGACGCCACCGCCGCCCGGCAGGCCCCAATCGCCTCCATGACCTCAGGAATCCCAGGGGCCGCAGCAGCGGTGGAAGGCATAGGCTCCGTTTGGGAGGCCATATTGTTGCCACGAGTCTGCCGCGGGGCGCTAGGCCCAGGACTTATATCCAGGGTAATATCCGGGGAGAAGTGCAGCTTCTTCCCCTTCTGAGACTTCCTTGGCGTCTTGCTGGGCATGCGGACTCGATTAAGCAGTTGTGTAGGACCACTATGTAGTACAGGATAAGATTTAACGAGATAGCCGCCGCGGAGCTCCGGAACACACGTCTGCCTAAGTCGCCATCTTGGACACGCCCCCAGAAACTTGTCCTTTGACAAAACCAGATTCAATCCCATGGACAGGGAGGAAATCTAACAAGTGGTAACAGATGAGTTACCCCTTGAAGAAAGGTCCTGATCAAGGAGCCAGAAGTCAAAGGTTTCTGAAAACATATGGACAAGGCAGAAACCTGTCCTTTGATTGTAGTCAAAACCAGCTTCAAGTCTACTCCTGCTTAAAGAAAGGCTAGCCTTTTACCAATCACATACTTGCGGGGTTGCCATTTGCTGGCCTCACGCCACGCAATGTGAGCCTTCCGTACCCTGCGATAAATATTCCTGGTGAGTAGCTTTTTAGCGTTTACCATTGTAGATAACACAGGGCCCAAAAACCCAAGGATCTCTCAATACCGTGGCTTCAATTGCCATGCTGACAGCTTAGTGCACATAAATTTGGGTGGAATATAGGACCCTGAGAGAGTAGATCAGATCGGACCGGAAGCTGCCAAGGCCCGTCCGCCATTTACCTCATTATCTCTGGGTAGCAAGGCCTCCTGGCCCAATCTGGCACCACCAGAATGACTGTCGCCCCCTCCTCCCGAATTTTGCGCAAGGGAAGCTGTAGCAGAGAGATTGGGGGAAAGGCATAAATCAAGGAGAACTGGGCTCATGGAATCACCAGAGCCCCTACTCCTATAGCACAGGAATCCCCTGCTCGGGACACAAACAGCTGGACTTTGTTGTTGAATTGGGATGCCAGTAGCTCAACCTCTGGCATCCCCCAGCGTAGGCAAATTTCCCGAAACACTTCGGGCTGTAGTGACCACTCTCCCGGGTGTATCTGTTGGTGGCTGAGAAGTCCGCCTTCCAATTTTCCCACGCCTGGGATGTGAACTGCAGAGAGTCTTGCAAACTTGCCACTGCCGTGGTCTTGTTTGCCTGTACCCTTACCAGGTAGCCCTGCACCTGGATGTTCAATCCCTCCGAGCTAGCCTAATAGCTCGTAGCTCTAGGAGGTTTATGGGCAATCTCTGCTCCACCAAGAACCATCTCCCCTGGACTGTGGAGTCCCCCATGACCACGCCCCAGCCTACAAGACTGGCATCTGTGGTCACAATCTTCCAAGATACTGGAAGAAAAGATCTGCCCTGAGACAGATTCTTTACTAACCACCAGGCGAGACTCCATCGAGCCCTGGGAGATAAGGATATGCAGGAATCCGAAGTCTGCAATTGTCTGTTCCACTCAGCCAGGATGTTGTCCTGAAGTGCTCTGGAGTGACACTGTGCATAGGGAACTGCTTCGAAAGAGGCTACCATCTTTACTAGCAGCCTCACACAGAGGAGAACTGAAGAGTGTCTCATCGCCCTCACCTGGTTTACCAGAGCCTTGAGGTTGCTGATCCTCTCAGCGGTGAGAGTATCCTTGCTTGGACTGTATCCAGCTATAGACCTAGATATTCAGAGACTGAACTGGGTCTAGTAAGGAATACCCTACATACATGACCCAACCCCTGCTTCCCAGGATTGTTAGGGTCACATTCTGCCTGAGTCTGCACTGAGACTGATCTCTGAGTATTAGGTTGTCCAGGCATCCCATTATTAGGACCCCTGTGACCCTAGAAGGCCCATCACTGGAGCCAGAATCTTTATGAAGATTCAGGGAGCTATTGCGATCCTGAATGGCAGAGCCAGAACGGGTAGCGTCGTTCTTCTATTGAAAAACGCAAAAAAAAAAAACTCTAAGGCGGTAGCAAAATTGGCGCAGGCAAATATGCCTCCTTGATGTCTATTGATGCCAAAAAATCTCCTTCCTGGAGCGAGGCAATCATTGAGCGGATTGACTCAATGCAACGGCCATACCACAAGAAATTGGTTTAGGACCTTGAGATCTAGAATAGGCCTTACCTCCCTGTTTTGCCTTTGGACCGTAATAGGTTCGACCAGTAAGCAAGCAGGCATGTGCTTATGCAAAACGTGCTTATGTAAGTAAGCATGCATCTGTTTATGCACAACAGGCATCAGGTGTCTCTGCATCATGTGTGCTATGCATCATGCGACCTATGCAGAGAGGCACCCATGCAGACACAAGTCTCAATGCGACACAGGCCCTTGCGACCCAGGCCCATGCAAACGAGTCTCCATGCGACACGAGTACATGCGACACGGGTCCCTATGTGACACGAGTCTCTATGCGACACATCTCTATGTGACAAGTCTCTATGTGACAAGTCTCTATGCGACACAAGCCTGTATGCGACGTGTCAACTTGCAACCCTGTGTTTTAGCCCACATGTGTTTTAACAACCATGTTTAACAAACGTGTTTCAAGCAAACAAGCGTTTAAGCAAACACGTGCTCCTGCAAACATTCATTTAGGCAGACATGCTTTTTTTAGAAAACATGCATTTAAGCCAGTTTGCAAGCATGCCCCTGCTCAAGCAGGATGAGCCAAGCACATATGCATCCAATGCGGCCTCTATGCTGCTTCAGTAAAAAAACAAGCTCCGATGCCCAGCCAAGGAAAAGGAAGCCTTTAATAAGGACTCCAGCTTTTTATCTGAAGGCTCCTTAACACCTGGGCATTATCAACAGGACAGGCCAGGGATTTACATAGGGATGTGACTGCTGCGTGGACAGCTGGTACTCCCCCCTTCCAAAAAGCTTTCCTGCATAGGATATATTAGAAGGAATAACAATCTGTCCGGGTGCACCCAGTCAGCATACATCACCCTCTCAAGGAGAGGGTGCAAGCGAATCCCTGCACACCTTGTGGTAATTTAGTGACCCAAGGGAGGAATACACATCCACAGGACTCTCCGCTGGAGGTAACCTGAATGCTGCACGTACCTTATGTGGAAGTACCTGGATCAGCAGCCTCTGAGATAGAGAGGCAGGTGTCCTTGGGGATTCTTTTGGCTCAGGACTCTCTGAAGCAGAAGTGTCTGCAAAAGAATCGGCCAGATCACTTGTAGCTACCTCCTCTCCTTCATCAACCCATTCTCACTCCAGAATCGGAGGGTTAGGGGAAAGAGACCTGTCACCCTTCTCACCCTGTGTGGTAGAAGCAATCATACCAGCAATCCTGAATTTCAAGCTCAGTAAGGCTGCCAATAGGTCATCTTTAGTAACATACTGTGAGGAAACAGATGAGGGGTCAGCTACCATACCAGACAGACACAGCGGCTTAGATAGCCCGGTGGCTTCTGGTCTCTAAGGGGAAGCAATGGCCACAGTGATCCGACTAGCCTCAGCAAGGGCTGTGGTAACATACCTGTGCCTCTAGCCTTATTACAGGCAGCTTCGCTCCTCCCCTGTGCTTCTTGGAAGCCATGGCTGTTAGTGCATACACTGCTTTGCCCACGTTCCCCGAACCCAGCTTCCTGCACAGCCTGACTTAGCTCCCACCCCTAGACTCACGCTTCACAGGAACTGCAGGCAAGACCAATCATGACTGTGTCGTTGTAGCCGAGCCCTATGGTGGTGAGAAAAAAGAATTGCAGGCATAAGGAGGTAAAATTTAAACAAACTTTTTCCTATGTTTGCAGGAAGCCAGCTGGGTTCAGTAACATTATACCCATTGGAGATTACTCAACATTCCCACCACAGGGCCTGGAGGAGACTGCAGGCCAAACCTTCCCCCATCACAGTGGGCTTTGTTTCAAGGACCTTCAAGGACCGAGTACCCATTCTGAGGGTCCACTCCCTTGGACCTGTACAGCACCCTGCAGGCGTACCTTGGTTCAGTGTTCCAGGTTTACCTACATGCAGGATCCAGCACCATATATGGTTGCTTACAGGCAAAACCTTGCAGTTTCTTCTGTCTTCTTAGCAAGGCCCGGGTACTATTTATCTTAGCTTAATGCAGTTTGAAATGGATCCAGTATGAAGGCTGTCCCTGATTCTAAAAGAACCTGTGTGGGAACCAGCATAGAAGCTCCACAGAGCTGTAGAAGTGACCATCCACCTTCAAGACACTGGTGAAAAAACTGAAGTGCTCCCAGTGTGGGAGGGGTTATATAGGAGGGGGAACTTCCTGTTTGTTTTTTATTGATTACCAGTGTCCATTCACCTATAGGTGGCGTATAACCCAGTATGTATAGGATATATAGCCTGCTCTGTGTCCCGTGATGTCCGAGAAAGAAATTCACTTTTTTGAATTAAAAAATAAGACAACAGTAAAATTAGCTCAATTATTTTCTATATTGTGAAAGATAATATTATGCTGAGTAAATTGATCCCCAACATGTAATTCTTCAAAATTGCGCCCGCTCGTGGAATGGCGACAAACTTTGGAACTTCTCTATCAGCAACGTTTAAAAATTTCTACAGGTTACCAGTTTTGAGTTACAGAGGAGGTCTAGTACTAGAACTATTGCTCTCACTCTAACGATCGTGGCGATATCTCACATGTGTGGTTTGAACACCATTTTCATATGGAGGCGTGACTTACATATGCGTTGGCTTCTGCGCGTGAGTTTGGCGGGACGGGGCACTTTACTTTATTTTTTTTCCTCATTTATTTTACTTTTTATTTTTACACTGTCACTTTAAAACGAAATTTTTGGGTCACTTTTATTCCTATTACAAGGAATGTAATAGAAGGACAGGACAGGACCTCTTTAATGTGAGATCTGAGGTCAAAAAGACCTCAAATCTCACATTTACACTTACATGCAATAAAAAAACAAACAAAAAATGTTTTTGGAAAAGAAAAATTCCCCTTTAAGACCATTGGGTGGAAGTGACGTTTGATGTCGCTTCAGTCATCCAATGTTATGGAGCTGAGTGAGGGCCATCATTCCCTCACTTGAATCTTGTCTCTCAGGGGAGAGGATCGGATCTTCTCCGCCGCTACCGAAGGATCTGGTAAGTGGCGGAGACGACCGGAACACGGCGGGAGGGGGGGGCACCTCCCCCGTCTCCGATAAAAGTGATCTTGCAGTGAATCCGCTGCAGAGACCACTTTTATCTGAAAGCTGACCGCCCGCTGTTTAAAAAAATACCGGGGTTATGGCAGCTATCTGTATTTAACGTCAAACAGCCGACGTATACCGACGGCGGGGGGTCCGTAAGTGGTTAAAGAGTTGCCGGTGGAAATTTTTAGGTACTCTACTTGCACAAATGTGCAAAATTTTTAATCTTGACATATTTGGTAACTATTTACTCAGCACATCATTGTTTATATTTTACAAAGAAAGTGCATTTTTTATTGTGTTTGAGTGCACTAAAATGCATTTAAGTGTATTTTGTCCTGAAAATTTGTGTTTGATAAGCGTCTGCGTAAATATCTAAATAATCAATAATAAAGAGAACCTATACAAAAAAGCACAATAATGGGATATATACAAATGTAGCCAGGAGCTCGGTATACACTCCTGGCAACGAAAAGATGTTTCTGCTATTAAACTTAAAGTGGTTGTCAAATCATGACAACCACTTTATACTACAGGTAAGCCTACAATAAGGCTTACCTGTAGGTCCAGGAAATATCTCCTAAACCTATACGGTTTAGGAGATTTCCCCTTTATCTGCATGTGCCAATGCCATGGGCACATGCGCACTGAAGAATCGGCACCCGGGGTAGCCCAGGGTGCCGTTTCTTCTTTATTCGTGCCGTAAATGACGGCTCCCGTGCGCATGCACGGATGTGACGTCAGCTCGGTTCCGCCAATCACAGCACTGGAGCCCGCGCTGTGATTGGACGGAGCCGCAGACCCGGAAGAGTGATGTCGCCGAGACCGCTGCAACAGCTTTGTTCCGAGGTAAGTGTTTCATAATGAGCTAGTATGCACATACTATGCTTTTAGGTGCTTTGCAGGTTTTTCTTTTTTTTTGTGGGGGTGTGGGGCGGCTTTACAACCACTTTAATGCAGCTGTTCCCCCTAGTGTTCCAGTTTGCTGATCTGTGACTCTAATAATGACAAGAGAGAGATGCACTCTGGGAGTTGTAGTTTGCTTGTGAGGGTTTGCCCCCCTGGCTGCAGCTGGAGAGAACTACATCTACCAACAGGCTGTGGAGAGGAGGAGGTTTTCTGGGAGAAGAGGTGCCTCGTGGGAGAGACTATATAAGCAGAGGCTTTGGGCCTAAGGCTCTCTCTCTGGACCAGCGTGGATCTGTATGCAGGGAATCTGTTGCTGAAAGTGGTGGAGTTGCGGCCTGCTTTCATAGGCTCATCAATCCAGATACCCTGCAGGACTTCAATGAGCAGCCTGAGTGACCTGCCCTACCACAAGCGGGGCCTATTCCTGGTCCATACACCCCGCATGGTCAACAGATCTGGGAGAGCCGCAGTGAGAGGCGCTGGAGGCCTGAAATCATCCTAAGAGCCAAAGACCGAAGAGATCATCATCATCCCCATTATCATCATCAGCAGTGTATACAGCATCTACATCCTCTGTTCCTGTGTGGTGAGTGGCTGAAAGCCCATCGTAACAGACACTGTGCACAGATAGCCTGATTCTTCATATCGGTTAGCATATCTACTAGTAGGAGGGGCCCATTCTTTCACTTTGGGAGTGGAAGCTGAACACAAGCATTCATACTTTACATTGGGTTGTTGCTACTTGTAGTTTCACGGATTTAAGTCAGTGATCACTGTGAAGCCCTCATTGTTCTTCTGCGGAAACAGTGCTTTTACAATCACATTACACTTTCTTGGAATTTGTTTTGTTATATCAGTCTTTGTTTGGTTTATACCATTTAATCTACAAAAGCTAGCTGAAGATCAACTGAACTGTCAAGCATGAAACACTGAACTACAATTACTCCTCATTCTTCCCCCCACTAAGGTGTCCGTTTATAAAGCAGTGTAAAAAATCCACTGCTGACTTCTCCAGCATTCACAGAGGAGATTGTTCTCCCCTGTGTGCCTTTTTATTAAGCAGTGTAGATCACTTCACAGTTTGTGAAGTGAAGTGATCTACAAACGCTTTAAACTGTGGAGAACGCCCCAATCTCGTGAGACATTCCGAGATTACGGCACCGAAATTCACAGAAACTCAGAGATGTCCTTTTATTAAGCAGTGATAAATTATCATTGCTCAGTAACAGACATTCTCCGAGGAGCCCGCCCACATACACATACATTATATGTACACGTATATACACACATACATCATATACATGTATATACATATATACACATATACAGGGCAGGGGGACATGGCTAATGTGTTGGGGGGGTCTGAACGAGGCAGGAGGATGTCTCTAATCTTCCTCCTTCCCCGGGATTCCCTCTTCACCCCCCCCAATTCTCCACCTCTGAGCTGGTGAAGCGGGGAGGGTGAATTCTGACCGAGATCGCCAGTGAAGTGCAGAGATCACAGCTTTATAAACTGCCCGTTTCTATGTCAGTGAATGACAGTTGGAGATGTGCAGAGATAATCGGTGAAGAACATGTTCTCTCCCCATTATCTCTGCTTTATAAACCGAAAATGAGCTGTGATCAGCGGTGATCCTTGGGATCACCGCTGATCGCAGTTTTATAAAAGGACACCTTAGTGAGCTTATATGACTTTGCAAAAGTTTATTATACAGCTACATTCACCAAAGAACACTCTTCTTCAGAGTGGGTTGTATTGCTATATTACTGTTTGCTAGTGTTATACTTGTTTATCTACTGTTTGCTGGCGTCATGTGAGTGAGCAGTAGAGAGTGGTCTGACACTTGCAGGAGTCATTCTCCTGCTCTCCGGTACCCCACTCTCATGCACAGTATATAGATTGTACATTGGTTGAGTCTACAAAATAATAATTGACATAAAGTATAAATTATTGGTGTATGACACTTGTTCAGTTGTGAAAACTATTTGATGTGTCTAATTTTACCCTGTTGGGTCAAAGTTCCTCATTTAACATATTCTTTGAGTAAACATTTTTGATTTACCTCAATCTTGTGTATTTTATTGCTGTGTCCTTAAAGGGGAACTAACACTATGAGTAAACCCAGTGTGTCAGAGGTGGCAGAGGACTTACAGAGGCAGGGAAACCAGAGGGGTATTGAATTATCTTGCGACCCTCAAGAGGGCAGCGCTACACAAACAATTCCTGTTGATACAAAAAAAGGGATTGTAAGATCTTTATGTATATCAGTGCTACATACAGACATAAAAAGTGCTGATAATATATTGCAAAGTTCCAAATGTATATAGGACATTCGGTGAGATATGGTTCCACTTCACTTTCCATATCCCATCTACAATTTAAGCCTGTGGGGATCCTTGCCCCCAGGGGTTCTCTTTACTATTGACATTGTTATGTCTTGTAATAAGACCATTGGTTTTAGGACCCAGGATCACTCTCCTTTACCTCTCTGTCCACCTTTAATTTTATTGTATAATGGGCTCATTGGACCAATTTGTTATGCTGATTTCTTTTTTGGTGGAGTTTACACGTGTATAAATGTTTTATTTTTCCAGTTTGTAATATGCTATGACTAAGGCTGCATTCACACAGGGGCGACCCAACTTCAGCGTGACTTTGCTAGGCGATTTCAGTGCGACTTTCAGGGTGACTTACAACACGACTTATGCCAGGCGATTTTGCCTGTGGCCAATCAGAGAAGGGAGGGAGGGGGCTGCCCCAAATAAATTCTATTCTTTTTCACTACAAAGTCGCTTGCATTTAGATGGGGGATCTGACTTGGAGGCGACTTATATTGAATTCTATGGGCACAAGTCAGATAGAAGTTGCCTCCAAGTAGTACAAAACGCGTTAACTCATTTTAATATTATCACTCTAATGTACCCAGTAAACTTGTAATATGGATTATAGAGCTGTCGGCTCTCTCTCTTTGCTTATTCTCCTTGACTCTTCACATTGCTGTGCTGCAGTCTGAAAAGTTCTGCATGCTGTATC
Organism: Glandirana rugosa; assembly: GCA_018402905.1. Taxonomy (NCBI): domain Eukaryota; kingdom Metazoa; phylum Chordata; class Amphibia; order Anura; family Ranidae; genus Glandirana; species Glandirana rugosa. The sequence goes on from BLSH010438076.1 coordinate 1,455,754, forward strand.
TTTGGGGCACTTACAAAAAGATGCTGGTGGTTATGGTAAAATGCTCTTTGGTCCATCATAACAAAGACTGGCATATTTCTTCATTCAGTTTAATGGTTTATTTTTCCTTAAAGGAGATCTGAATGAATGAAAGATATGAAGCAATGTATGCTATAAAAAATGGCAGCAACATTTAGCATTACTATAACCTTTTCTACAAAAAATAAATTGAATTTTGAGGAGCTCAAGTCTGTAAAAAAAAAATTAAAAGTTAGCAGCTACAAATACTGTAGCTGCTGACTTTTAATATAAGTACACTTACCTGTCCAGGTATCCCACGATGTCGGCACCCAGAGCCGATTCGTCAACCAGCTTCAGGCCCAGGCATTGTAAGTAGGAAAAACCGTCAGTGAAGACTTTAGGCTTCAAAGCCGGTTTCCTACTGTGCATGCGAGAGTGGCGCTATGCTTTCTGAATGGTCCCGTCATCTTCTGTGACCTGTGTGTGTCCTAGAAGGCAGTGGGGAGAGGGAGGAGGGGCTGGAAATGTCGTAGATTGCCACTGTAATCTTACCAGGAAGTGGGAGCAAGTGCCTGTCAAAACCAGGTCCCCCCCCCCCCCAAAAAAAAGTACCAAATGTGGTAGTGGAGGGGGGGTGAGAACAAGCGGAGCTTCCCCTTTTGGGTGGAGCTCTGATTTAAAGTAAAATGTGGGCAAAACGTTTTTCTAATTTTGGGTAGAGCAAATAAGGGTTATAGTCCCTGTCAGATTTGTTCCCCTATCTATGTCCCATTGCAAAGATTTTACTTCCTGTCCCATAGCCAAACAGAAGGGAGAGGAAAGCCCTGTAAATTAAGGCAATTCCTTTGGGACCCCCAGGTCACCAGAACTAGTGTCCCCATTGGAAGATTTCCCCTCTATTACTTTTCTGGGGACAGCAAAAAATTTGGGATTTTCTTTTACTTTCCAGTTCAATGATAATGGTAAACATAACAAATAGAGAGGGTGGATCTCCTTAGCGCAGACACAGATAGCAATAAAAACTGGCAAGCATTCTAATCCCTCTGAACTAAAAAAAAATAAAAAAAGTTTTGTCTTTAGTTATACTTTTATTTTAGTAAGTTACAGAACACGAGCTAAATATTCAGGTACATTGGGTTATGCAGCTGCCTTTTAGGACACTGGCAAACACAGCTGTAAGGACAGCCCAGTATAGTCACTCCCACTCCCAGCATGCCTCAGTTTTGTTAGCAAGCAATAGTGGGAGTGGTTCATAAGAACAGAGGAGAGGGATCTATGTCCCATAATGTACTCAAAGAAAAGGATTTTACAGTAAGTCCAACCGCATTCTAATTGGGAGGTTGGCAACAGAGCAATCGAAAGGCTAACAGGGCCCAAAAAATAACAGGTTAACAGAAGGGGCACAAAAGAATTCACAGATATGAAGTCTGAACACCCACCTGGTAAAACCGGTGAAAACAAGATGACAGCATTTCAAAGGCTGGCCATACATTATACAATTTTCTTGTACAAATTTCCTTTAGATTTACCAAAACCACATAGGTCAAAACCCTAAATACTTTCAATTTGTATGCAGTCAGGCAGGCCCTTGCACTACATAGTTGAGGGTAAATCTAAAGGAAATTGAACAAGAAAATTGTATAATGTATGGCCATCCTTGAGACACAAATGCTAGATACTAAAAGCTCATGAAGCATTAGCTGCTCTAAGGGAGAATACTGACAATGAGAGGTGAAACCTTGTCTGTAGGACGATAATTCTGACGAATCCACCTGGTAGTGGAAGTGGAATGAGAAGCAGGTTGTCCCCTACAGGGAACCTCAGGAATGACAAAAAAATATCCAGTCTGTCTGAAAAAAGGTGTAGCTGAGAGATGCACTGAAACAGCTTGTAGTGCATTTTGAGAATGGATGGACTGTAATGGAAGAATGAAACCACCTTTGGAAGAAACAACCTTATCTCTGTGTAGCATGATGAAGGTTTCCCTGCAGGTTAAGGCCGCCAACTCAGAAACTCGTCTTTCAGTGGTGATGGCAGCAAGGAAAGCAACCTTGTGAGTGAGAATAGATGGCCTGAGGTCCCACACAGGCACTGGAGAATGCACAAAGGATATGCGCAAAACCCTGTACAAAAGTCAGGTGAACTTGCAGTCAGGAGGTCCAGCATTAAAGGGAGAACCAATTTGACCTTAGTTCCAGACTGTTAATTAAGAGCCAGGATTCCTTTAGAGACCAAGTCCCTTGCACTACAGGGTGTCTAGGTCAACTTCAGACCAGTTGAAGGGTTTTCCTGACTCCAGGGCTGGGCTTGTAACCCACCAGGTCAGGGCAAGCCTGGTCTTGGGGTTCTGGCATGAGCGATGGTGCAGAACATAGTCATCTGGCCCCACCTAGCCAGAATGTTCATTTGCAACAGTCTGTAGTGAAACTGGCATACGTAATTGCCTTGCAGAGGGTCACTTTTAAGCCCAGGGCCATCATGCACAGGTGGGGGGGGGGGGGGGGGGGTCGGATGGCTCTTGGAATATAGCATTCAAACATTGTTTGGAGCTTTCCTGTGGAAGGAAGACCTTAAACAGGGAAGTATCCAGAAAAAGACCTAGATGCCCCAAGCACTGAGTCAGTTATAGTGCTGACTTTTGGAGTTTCAGAATCCACTCAAAACTGTGTAGGGTTCCAACAATCTGATAGACATAGACTGTCAGAGTGTGTGCTGACTCTTCCCTCAGAGCAACTAAATTTCCAACTTTGGGAATGCCCCGATCATGAAGCAGAGCAAGTAAAGAAGCAATCACCTTGGTGAAGGCCGGAGGTGCAGTGGAAAGAGAAGGGCAATAACCCGGACCAAGAACCAGGAAGCAGCAAGGCCAGCAGACTTTGTCCCACTCTGATAAATTGAGGAGTGTCCATTAATTTTGAGGAGGGCTTGTTTGCTGGTTTAGAAGACTTGGGAGTCCAGGACTTACAGCGGAATGGAGATCCAGGCTTTGCCCTGGATTTGAAGCTCTGGGAGAAAGAAAAGAAAAACTCAACTTAGCCTCTGAAAAATAGGGTTTCCCAGACAGAGTCTTGGGCTTCTTTTTTGGGGTAAAAGTTTGTTCTTCCCCTGGTGACATCCTTAAATAGGGAGTCTAAGGGTTCCTCAAAGGGAGTGCACAATAGTCGCTCGTTACACTGCCTGTCTGCAGACCAGCATTTGAACCAAAGAGTCCTTCGTGTGTGTACCGAAAGGAGTATGATTCTGGATATTAAGCACATAATATCCACTGAGCCATCAATACAGTGGAGCCATGGACATGAGTTCCAGCTGCTGGAAAACTGAGAGAGCCATTATGATAGATCCAGGATACTGAGACAGATCCTTTGACCAAAGAGCCAAGGCCTGACAGAGGGACATTGTAGAAATGGCTGATTATAAGGCAGGGTCTGCTAGAAAGACTAAATCCTTGGAATCAGCTTTTAGCTACCATCCTTAAAAACCAGGATGCACTAAACAGGGAGATTCAAAGTCTTGTTAAGGCAAGAAATGGCCGGTTCCACTATGGGGAGAGCCCACTTATTAAAGGTTAATGCCATCTGTAATTATTCAATGGAGGCAGTGGGTTAGCTCAAGTAGTGTCCTGAAGGATCTGAGGCTGTGCTGGTCTACGTATGCTCTGGAAATGACAGCACATTGTTTCTCTCAAAAGTGCAGGCAGATTAGTGGTGCCCATCTGAAGCCTGATATTACTGTGCCAATGTTAAAAATGGCACCACACCCAACCCCGAAGCTGGCATGCAACCAAAATCTTGGCAGCTGGGGCTCTTGACATAATCCCTTATGGGGCCCAGCACACCCAGGCTCACGTAAGGGAAAATCCCTGATTCAACACATCGGTGTTGTGTTCCCCATCCCCATTATAGACACAGATAGTATTCAGGAGATATGCCCCATCAAAACAGTCTTCGCCCCTCCAATGGGAACACACCCCCAGGAAGTCTTCAGGGACAAGCTTCCAACAATGGCTGCAGTATAGCCCTGGACCTGTAAAGCACTCTGTGGCTAGCTAACACATTACACTAAGGGTGTCTGGGAGAGCCCTACTCCGCAGGATGGCTGTAGGCAACCATGAGTACAGCTACCCGCAGGGATCAGTGGAGCCACAGTGCATGAGTAGGATGAAGAGAACCCGGCAAGGGCACTTTTGGAAGAAAGGTTGTACCATACAGTGAAGAATGCTGCAACAGGCAGAAAGCTTGCAGGAGCAGGGCCCTCCTAACTCTCTTGTATTAAATTGCATGGGATTCGAACCATCGACCCTTTTACTGCTAGGTGAAAGTGCTACCCACTACACCACTGTGCTGCCCATATATTATTTATAATGGCTTTTGACATTTACAAATGCAGCAATTTAGAAACTAGATGAAGAGCTTAACACTGGGAAATACCTTTTAAAAGATAAAAATAGTGCATTTTATATACAACTATATAGATCAGATCAAAATGAGGGACAAAGGAGGAGGAAAGAGGGACAGATGGACTTTTTTCCAAATCAGGGACGGTCCCTCGAAATCAGGGACAGTTCAGACCTATGGAATTGTATTGTCGCTGTTTTGTCTCCCTTTATATTGTAAAGCGTTGCGCAAACTGTTGGCGCTATATAAATTCTATATAATAATAATAATAATAAAGGTTATTGTGTTGAAGCTCATGGGCTGTAATCTTGTCTTGTCATCAGTTTTCTAGCTCACAAATAGTAATAAGGCTTCTTTAAACACTAGCAACAAATATGTGCAGTTTTCAGCAGCATATAAAACATAATTCAGTTTATCCACTTCCCGACCGCCGTATGCAGAATGACGGCCGGGAAGTGGCTGAGTTATCCTGACTGGACGTCATATGACGTCCTCAGGATATCAGTGTGGCGCGCGCCCGCGGGGGGGCGCAGTGCGGCGATCTCGGGTGGCCCGTGTCCCAGGGACACTGGCCTTCCCCGATCAGGGTAAACAGCCGATAAAATCGACTGTTTACCAAGTGATCGGCTGTGTCAAAACACAGCCGGTCACTGCAGAGGCAGAGATGCAGGAGCGTGCATGAAGCACGCTCCTGGAGGAGTGCACGTCGGCAATCGGGGAGAGCGGGTGTCCCTTGGACACAGTGCTTCCCCGATCAAAGTAAACAGCCAATGAAATTGGCTGCTTACTACATGACCAGCTGTGTCCAATCACAGCTGGTCACAAATGTAAACAGAGACCTGCAGTTACTATCTGATCTCTGCTTCTCCTCACACCGATCGTGTGAGGAGAAGGGATCAGTGAGTAACTGTCAGTGTCTTGTCAGTTTTCAATTTACTGTCACAACACAGCACACAGCCCCCCCCCCCCAATAAAAGAGAACCTGTCACCAGGAACTGTCACAGCCCGTCAGGAACTGTCACAGCCCATCAGGAACTGTCACAGCCCGTCAGGATCTGTCACAGCCCATCAGGATCTTTTACAGCCCGTCAGGATCTGTTACAGCCCGTCAGGATCTGTTACAGCCTGTCAGGATCTGTTATAGCCCCCTCTGTCACAGCCCGTTAGCTGTCAGCTCCGTCACAGCCCATTAGCATCTGTCACAGCCCGTCACAGCCCGTCAGCATCCGTCACAGCCTGTCAGCATCCGTCACAGCCGGTCAGCATCCGTCACAGCCGGTCAGCATCCGTCACAGCCGGTCAGCATCCGTCAGCATCTGTCACAGCCCGTCACAGCCCGTCAGCCTGTCAGCATCTGTCACAGCCCATCAGCATCCATCACAGCCCGTCAGCATCTGTCACAGCCCATCAGCCTGTCAGAATCTGTCACAGCCCATCAGTAACAGCCCGTCAGCATCTGTCACAGCCAGTCAGTCACAGCCCAGGTCACAGGCCCAATAACTACTCTCATAAAAACATTGCACAGGCCCGCCATCATGTCAGAGAGAATGTACACACCCGAGGAGGCATATGAGATCCTCGCTATGTCGGATGATGAGAGCAGCGGGGAGCTCCCATCATTCGATTCTGGTTCGGAATATGACCCAGTGGACCATAGCGGATCGGAGACCGAATCAGAGGAGGAAACCTACCCTCCTCCAAAAAGAATGAGAAGATCAGGCCCAAAATCTGAAGACCTGCCTTCCACCAGCAGCGCCAGACCCCAGGAATTGGAGCCCAGTACTACTTTCACCAGCAGCGCTAGACCCCAGGAAGTGGAGCCTGGAACTAGCAATGGAACTGGACGCCCTGCCCAAAGGATCCTGTCCTACCTTCCCGAAGCCCTGGCAAACCTCTTATGGTTGCCTGCCAACTCGGGGTCTGCTAGAATCCCCCCCTTCACAGCGCAGCCAGGTGTGCAGCCAGACACCACAAATTATACCCAATATGATTATTTTTCTTTATTTTTCCCTGAAGATTTTCTGCAGAGCATTGTGGACCAGACGAACTTATATGCAGAACAGTTCATTGCAGCCAACCCCAATTCCTCCTATGCCCGTTTATTTCATTGGCGTCGTCTCATGCTAGACGAATTTAAAACATTTTTGGGCCTTGCTGTTAATACGGGACTTACAAAAAAAAACGAACATCATTCTTATTGGTCCACCAACCCCATCCACCATATGCCCATATTCTCAGCAGTTATGTCCAGGACACGCTATGATACGAAACATTCAGGGCATAATTGTCGTTCCGGGTTTTTACAAAATTTAAGCAGATCGTACTCTGCTGCGGTTACTTTATTTGCCCGTATCCTCCTTAACCCCAACCGACGTTACTTGACAAGACGTATATTCAAGCAGACCAGGTGTTACGAGACGTCTTTTAGAAGTCCCTTTTTATTTCTTTTTATTAGTATAACCCATATTAAACACCACAGACCGACGTGTGGACCGACGCGACACTTCCCCCCCTAAGATCGTCTGGGGCTCAACCGTCCGTTGGTATTCTCCAAACGGTCCCGAAGCCCTTCCATCCTGTCCTAGGA
>BLSH010438076.1:1462954-1478204 GCA_018402905.1 Glandirana rugosa
TCCCCTTGATTATAGCCTGTCTACACACTATTTAAAACTTTGTCAGAGGTTACGTATCCGGTCCAACCCTCCCTGTTAGCCCCGTTATCTGTGACCATAGAGAAGATTAAGGAGGAAACGACGTTTGTGCTGTAAAGAAGACCGCAGAAGAAGGCCTAAGACACCCCCCCTACAACTTCCCTTTTACAACGAGCACTTCGGCCGAGTGTGTTAGTCTCGCTTACTAAAGACCATGCCCAGGAACAAACATTTACTCCCGTTACTCTTCCAGAAGTCACATAAGCTCCATCCACAACCACCAAATGATGCAGCCCTATATGTCAAACAGAAAGACCCGTTTTTGGTATAAGAAGATAGCGTTTCAACTTTTTCATATGGCCCTTTACAATTCCTTTATCTGTTTTCAAAAAGCATCCCAAGACCCATCCAACACCTACCTCGAATACACTGAAGACCTTCTCATTGCCCTCATTTACAAACAAGGACCCGTACCAGAAATCATTCGCTCTGATTGTGTGAGCCGGCTTCACGAGCAACATTTTCCCTTCAACATCCCCCCCACAGAATCCGGAAGAAGACGCCAGAAGAAATGTCGTGTTTGCAGCAAAGGAGGAATTAGAAGAGATACCAGTGTCTATTGCCCCGATTGTCCCTCCCAACCTGGCCTATGCATTGGAGACTGTTTCAAAATTTATCACACATCTGTCCGATATTAGTTCCCCTTACTTTTAAGATTGTAATTTCCCCACTTCAACCTTTTGCTACCACATTTCTGCCTTCCACGTTAACTGACCCTGGCCTGTTTACCAACGATGTCTTTGCCTGCCGATTTAAACCGTGTTTTTGACTACCATGTGGACTGACCTCAGCCTGTTTACCGATTATGTCTTTGCCTGCCGTTGTAACCCCATTTCTGACATCTACGTGCACCGACCTCGGCCTGTTAATTGGCCATGTCTTTTGCCTGCCACTTGGACTGATCTTTTGCCCTTCTACTTTAGTAGACAGGGGTCTCACATATGTGAGGGGCTCCAGAAAAAGCGTTCGGAGTATAGAAAACCAGTTTTTTGTTTTCTGTGTTCTAGAACAGGGTCTGGTTTCCCGGAGGCTTCAAAGCGTTGGGTGGGAGACGCCTGTCCCCCTGGCCCTAAGCTTGATGGTCCTTCCTGCTGCCTGGACCAATACTTTTGGCTGTGCTGACCTTATCGCTGCCTGTAGTGACCCAGAACTTTATGGACCATGTTTCTTCCTGCTGCCTGGAACAATACTTTGGCTGTGCTGACCATATTGCTGCCTGCAATAACCCAGGACTTTCTGGACCATGTTTCTTCCTGCTGCCTGGACCAATACTTTGTCTGTGCTGACCATGTTGCTGCCTGTAATGACCGAGGACTTTCTGGGCCATGTTTCTTCCTGCTGCCTGGACCAATACTTTGGCTGTGCTGACCATATTGCTGCCTGTAATGACCCAGGACTATACTTTGGCTGTGCTGACCATATTGCTGCCTGTAATGACCCAGGACTATCTGGACCATGCTTCTTCCTTCTGCCTGGGCCAATACTTTGGCTGTGCTGACCATGTTACTGCCTGTAATGACCCAGAACTTTTCAGACCATGTTTCTTCCTGCTGCCTGGACCAATACATTGGCTGTGTTGACCATATCTCTGCCCGCTGCCTCTACTGACTATGGACAGTATTTCGGCGTGGATGTCTCTGCCTGCTACCCTGGAACAATGCTTTGGCTGTGCTGACAGTATCTCTACCTGTATGAACTATGGACAGTATTCCTGCCTGCTGCCTGGACAATTGCTTTTGCTGTCGCTGACCACATCCCTGCCTGCTGCCTGGACTGATTGCTCTCCTCTATGGACCAGTGCACTACATAACGACAGGTAATCTTTTGTTATTTAGTATGTACATGCTATGTGTTAGAAATATGAAGGGCCTTCAAAATGTGATCAGTAGTCAGAAAATGATATGTGTAATTTATTCTTTTAAAATGCCTGAAGGTGCTACATCAATGTTGGGCCTCTGTATGTGGCCAGGCTGTGTAAAAGTATCACACATGTGGTATCGCCATACTCAGGAGGAGTAGCAGAATGTATTTTGGGGTGCCATTTTTGCTATGTACATGCTATGTGATAAAAATATCTTATAAATGGACAACTTTGCGTAAAAAAAATAGGTTTTCATTTTTTTTCCACATTTTCCAAAAACTTCTGGAAAAAAATGAAGCATTCAAAAGACTCATTATGCCTCATAGATTATACGTTGGGGAGTTAGCTTACCAAAATGGGGTCATTTTGTTGGTTATTCCATTGTTCTGGTGCCCCAGGGCCTTCAAAAGTGCAACAGGTAGTTGAGAAATGTGATGTGCAATTTATGCTTGTAGAATGCCTGAGGGTGCTACATCAATGTTGGGCCTCTGTATGTGGCCAGGCTGTGTAAAAGTCTCACACATGTGGTATCGCCATACTCAGGAGGAGTAGAAAAAAAAAAATCTTGATTTTGCAAAGAATTGTGGGAAAAAATTAAACCGTGAAAAAACTCACCATGCCTCTTACTAAATACCTTGGAATGTCTACTTTCTAAAAAGGGGTCATTTGGGGGGTATTTGTACTTTCCTTACTTGTTAGGGTCTCAAGAATTGAGATAGGCCGTCAGGTGTGATCAGATGTGATCAATTTTCAGTGATTTGCACCATAGCTTGTAGACTCTATAACTTTCACACAGACTAAATAATATCTACTAATTTGGGTTATTTTTTACCAAAGATATGTAGCAGTATACATTTTGGCCCAAATTTATGAAGAAAAATAATTTTTTTGCAAAATTTTACAGTAGAAACTAAAAAAAAGTGTTTTTTTTCAAAATTTTCGCTGTTTTTTCACTTATATCGCACAAAATAAAAAACGCATCTGGGAATAAATACCACCAAAAGAAAGCTCTATTTGTGAGAAAAAAATGATAATAATTTTGTTTGGATACAATGTAGCATGGCTGGGTAATTGTCACTCAAAGTGTGAGAGCACTGAAAGCTGAAAATTGGTCTGGTAGGGAAGGGTTCTAAGAGCATAGTATTGAAGTGGTTAAACATCATGCATGTTTTGAATGCATCCTCCTCTTATAGTTTCTTTATAGAGACCGAAGAGTGAGACGAAGTAGCAGGACAAGGAGCCAAACAGTTTATATACAGTATATTGAAAAATATTGATCGTTCGTTTTTTTTTTGCATTGCTATTCTCAGATCGAACCAGAAGAGTTTACTTGAGTCACGAAAATTTTCGCACAACAGAATAAAAAATCAGAAGTGATGTGTTGTTGTGTATTTTTATTGCATTTTCGAACGACAGCTGTACTGATGAAACAAAAATCGTACGATCGGGCACCGTGCAAGAACATTTTTTTGCATGTCCGATCATGTCCGGACGGCAAACATCGGATGAACTGTCATGATCGGCTCTCGAAAGCTCTGTACTAACGATCTGATTATCGTACGATCGCTTCGAAAGCGGTAAGCAGCACACTGAAAGTTGGAATACAAACTAGCAAATAATTATTTAAATGTGTAGGTTCCCCTCCCAAAAATATCAAACACAAGCATAAGAATGAAAAACAAGTGCCAAAAACCTCTGGAAATAAACCAACAGACATGGATTGGTGCAATAAATTCTGAAAATACATAAGTCATATATCAATACATATTTCCAAATTAGGCTCCATGCACAGGAGTCACTTTTTAACCCCTGAATGTTTTATCTTGACAGCTAGAAACCGGCATCTAAAACGTCCGTTTTGACGTGTTTTGCCGCATTCGCGTCTAGGAATGTTTTTGAAAAAAAAGTCTTCATTTTTTTTTTTTTAAATGGAAACGCCTGTAAACCAAACGCTCCTAGACGCGAGTTACCACGTTTAGGTGCGTTTACAAGTTGTTACAGGCATTTGCCGTTTCAAATGCCTCTGAACGACGTCTGAACGCATTTTTTTGCTTTCCAAAAAAAGAAGAAGATTTTCATAGAACCCCCTTATAGAATGCAGTATGGTAAAAAAAAAAAAAAGTCTGCCTTTACAACCACTTTAATAAGTCTTTAGAGACTGGGGCTCACCAAAGGCTGTGCTACGGCTCTGTACCTGAAAAACGCTCTGCAGCTAACACAGTACACAAAAGTCTGGAAATCACCACAAGCAGAGCCCAAGCCCTGCAAATGCCCAGACCAGCGGTGCCCAGGCATGGGCTCCGAAGCTATTGCATAGTCTATACCATTTTGGATAGTTACATAAGAGAACAGTTCAAGCTGCATGTAGTCTTGTCTGAAGAATAAAATAATCTTGAATAAAAAGAAAACAAATTGCTAGCAAAACAGATAAACTTTTCTAAGTAGAGAAGAGATTCATTCTCCTAGGACACTTGCAAAAAAAACAGGCATGCTCGGAGTGGGAGGGGCTATAACAAGCTTATCACTGGCTTTTGTTTGCCAGTGTCCAAATCCTGTAGGCAAGATATAACCCAAATGTCGTACATACATGTTCTCATCCATAGAGCACAGTATTAAACTTAATAAAAAAACAACCATGGCCAAATATAAAGCCCCCACTTATGTTCACTGAATAATTGCATTGGTTATTTTTAAAATAGACCTGCAGTAATCTGTTACTAAACTGCTGCCTGATCCAGCTACAGTTGCCTGCATTTGCCTTTAGATAGCTGCCTGAGCAATACTGGGGTTACAGAATGTGCTCATTGGAGTCCTGGGGTGAAGACTTTGGAGGGTAGTGACACATTTAGCATACAGAGACTGATCTATTGTATGTAACGCACATATTCTTGTGAACCACCTGCCCCTGGTGTTATGAATGAATAGACTACAGAAGGTGACAACACTTTTTCGTAGACTGAAATCCTGCAGGCTATGTGCCAGTGCCTGGACTCCTGCCTGTTCTTTGCACTACTAATTAATCTTTTGAAGGAATGTATTAGTTAACTAAAGGTTGTTGTTTTTTTTTAATATTTGCCTGGAACTGTTCTTTAACTGTTCCAGCCTGTCATATGTAACCATAAAGCACAGGCAAGACTAATCTGTCATAATACAGCCTTATGTTGTACTATAAAAATGATGAGACTGACAAAATGGAACACATTATGCTTTTATGCTCAGCAGGAGAAATGCTAAGCATTTTCCTCTTAAGAGCTGAACTGTGGTTCATGACATGCTGCAAGAGTAATTTGTGTTACTTTGGGTACATACTAACATGTTATGCTTTGGTGAAGCTATCTGTTAGCATAGCATGTAATAACATTATGACCATTTTCTAGTTTTGTCCATTACGACTCCAGAGCATGCATTAGGGAAACTGTAAAAACGGTATGGCCCAGTCTAATCAGTTAACATTTTTGACAGCCACATTGCAGGTTTGTGTAAAAATAAATGGTACTGCCCTCCAAAACACTATTCAGAATTTAAACCAGTGTGCTCTAAAACACGAACTAAACATATTCTCAAACATAATATATACAATAAACCAACTCCTAAATCCAGTACAAATAATAATCAGTGTTAAAACAATAAAAAGTAGTAGAAAATCAGAGTTGATTCCACCAATCTTCTTCAATAGAGACCATACAACATGAATAACAGGAAATAAAGGTGCAAAATGTGTTCACTCCACCTCCATCAACTCTTCTGGACAAACTTTCACCTTCCACATTTGACGTTAAAATTATAAGAAGCCAAAAAGACAGGGTCCCTTTAAAAAGCCAGGTTGTGCTTTAATCCATTAAAAGGAAAATATTTAACTAGAATTCTAGTTTTTAAAAAAAAAAACTGCTGAAATCACCATATACAAACTCATTGAGGCTGGGTTCACACCACCGCATGCTGCGGCTCACAGCAGGGGTCCGGTGCCTCCCCATTCCCCGTTTCAGGCCCGATTTCAGCCCAAATTTTGGGCTGAATTCAGACCTGTAACGGACCAAAGAACACACAGGACCCCTGTGCAAATTTGCACCGGAGCCGCAGCAGAGATATGTGAACCGGCTCCATAGAGAGGCGGTCACAATCTCCTGCTATTGCAAATTGGATGTGGGGAACCCAGCCTAATTTGAGAGAACAGCTAATGTGAAATCCAGTACAGAAAATGTTGGGTTTTTGCCCTATCTTCCCAGCACATCATGGTGTCTGCTTTGCTTATATAAAGTAAAACATTGTAAGCTTGCATTGAATTATGAGTTCCTATTTTTTTTGGTTCAGACTTGTTTAGCCATGACAGAAATAAGAGAACTAGTAGTCACAAACAGGAATAAATGCTCAGATTTGCCCAGGTTTTCTGCCAGATGGCACGACAGGGAGAACATAACACCTATGTTTGAAAAAAGGTTGTAGTTGTCATCATTCTAAAATTATAATGAGGCTGGGCTACACGACCTTAAAGTTGTCACTTCAAAAACATATTCAATTAACACAAAACACCCTTTTATGCAGACAGACTTTTCTTCTTTTACAGCCTCTTATGAAAACTAGGGTGCTAAACTCAGGCCTCAGATCTGGACAAGTTCAAAAAAGTACTTTAAGGTATATTCCAACACGAGGCAATATTGTTCTCACAATTCACTCACTGCTTTAAGGTAATCAATTACAAGAATTTAAAGCTACACCCTTACCCTAATAATCTTGTGCAACAAGGAGCAATGTACAGTATATCAAGCCTGACCAGTTCCTTGTCATACAAAAGGGAGGGCACTAATAGTGTTAAAACGTAAAAAACGTTAGCTTGCATATTACAATGACCCAAGAGGTAGTGAGTGAATCCTGACAACATTGTGGCCTTGTGTTGGACTAGTCCAAGCAGAAGTGGTTTGTTGGACTTGAATAGAGCACAGTATGCAAAGACCTCCAGCCACAACCCCTGTGATTTGCTATTGAAAATTCCAATACTCACCTTAGGTACCCGTTTTCAGGTTTTTGTGTCACTTAAACACATGCATTGATGTGAAAGGTTTGCTTTAAGATAGCTTCTCGCAACTCTGCTTTAATGGTTCTGCTAAAAGCAAAACTGATAACACAGCACAAGGAAGAAAAAACAGGCATTGAGCCAGATATATTTGTCTAGCATTCCAATTCACTTTTAAGTAAGAAAAAAGAAATATGTAAATCAGATGATCTTACAGCAAAGAGTCTCAACACGTTGGCCACCATGATGGAGACTGAGCTTGCTGAAGCACCAATCACTCCCACAACCCTCTCTGGCCGGCTGAAAATGGCTGGCTCTCCATTGGAACAGCGAATATCTGAGGTGTCTTTTTGAATTAGGGCTTGAACAAAGGTAAGAGACTGTTCCAGAGCATAGGTGTCTCGAGAGCAGGTGTCTAGAATACGAGCTCCAAGCGTCAGGTTGGGAAGAAGCTCGGGATCCCCATTAATTTGGTCCAGGGCATATAGCATAGCCTCCATTCGATGTACCCCGGCTTCTTTTTTGACTTCTCCACATGGAACACCAGCTGGGCCCTTGGCATGGACCGGGAACAAACCTCCTAAAGTGATGTCCCCATCTATCTTAATAGAGTGGGGTTGGGTATTCTGCTGAGACTCAACTCCCCTCTGCAAGAGAATGAAGAAAAAGAGGGTTCTGGGAGCTGGAGGAGGTTCCATGTCTTTGCGAGTTCCTCTCGAGGGAGGACTGATGGATTTGTAGACTCTGTCATTCAGGCTGTATCCAAAAATATATGACTGGGAGATGTCTGCAGAAAGAGAACGTGGAGATAGGACAGTGATCAGCATTCCATCACAAGATAACGATTCATATTAGAACACATTTCAGACTCAGTGTGTGAAGATGGGTTGTAGGGGTCAAACTGACATACATAAGGAACATGTTGACAGAGGACAAAGGGAAGCATGCAGAATACAGAGAAAGAGGGCACAGAGAGGAAGTATTTATGAATAAATTTACCCAAACCTCCACAGGATAGAGAAAGAGCGAGCAGAGTAAAGCTTACAGTCAGCTCACAGTCCTGCCAGTGACAGTACGCCCCAGGCCATCTCTGCATCTATTCTTTAAATCCTATTTATAACTAAGAGAACAAGCACTGAACCCACACACACACACTGCAAAGCTCCAGCATGGAGACCTCAGACTAATCTGTATTCTTCTAGCGAGACAAGACTAGACACCCTCTGACAAATACAATAATGATCTAAGGTTTAAATGCAGCCCCTATACATCCAACCAATGACATTCACCAAGTAACAAACACACACACCCAATAACAAAAACCCTAAACGAATCCAACCATTTCATATTACCATCCTCTACGCATACAGCATAGAAATACAGAACTAACATAGCATCTCCTGGTGAACACAAATATCAAGTACGAGTTTTATACTTCCTAAAATAAACACACATTATATACAGTATTTGATAACATGCTATAGGATAGGTTTACCCAAATATATTAATGGAATAGCAAACATGTTTACTTAATTGTGATATATAAACACCTAATCAGTTTGCATGTGCTTGTTTGCATTATAAAACATCAGCAAAACACTTTGAAGTAACATGTACACTCTGCTGTTACCATGGAACAAGTTTACAATGCAGTGCCCATAGTTTGGCGGCTATTATAAATACTCAGAGCTCATTTTTCTGTGATTTGCATATACCACAGCATATAGTTCATCATGTAAAATATGCACCCCAAACCTCAGCAATAATTACTTGCTCACGCTTTGGTTTGTCAAAACAATCCATTAATGCGCCACTAATGTCTACTGGTGTATATGTTGGTGCATAGATGTTAGAGATATCTCTTTTCATTTTTATTTTACAACCAGCTGGTGATAACTGTTTAACAAGATGGCAGCCTAAGTGAGACCGCAGATGCCTTTAATACATTCAAAGAAAACACTGGATATCCACGTGATCCATTTAAATAAATATATTCTTTTGGTCTGTTATGATTGTAAAGCTCCATTTTTTTTATTAACCACTTAGGGCTCTTTCACACATACGGGCATGTCAGTTTTTCAAGCGGACCTAAATGGACGCTCCATTAAACTCTATGGAGCAATGGATGTCAGCAGTGACAGTCCGCTGACATCTGATCCGCTCCGCTAAACCCAGATGAATGGAACCCTATTTTCCATCCGTCTGGTGGATCGGATGAAAACTGACAGGCGGATTGATTTTCATCCGATCCCCCAGGAGAGCGGGGGCTCTGACAGGTCCGTTCCTGCACAGTGAGCAGAGACGGATCTGTCATCCACCGGCTCAGCGGGGATCAACGGATCGATCCCCGCGGAGCATGTCAAAACAGACGGGCATGTGTGAAAGAGTCCTTAAAGTGTTACTAAACCCACAACTGTAAAATCTGTCTGTATATGCAGAATAGCAGGCTTGCTATACTCACTGTGTAACTTAAGGGGTTAATCCTCTTTATTGTGTAAAAAGGCTGTTTGATCTTGTATGGCCCGATACTTCCTTCTTGCCCTGAATACTATATTAGACTATACTTTATTATTATTATTATACAGGATATACTATACTATACTACATGCAGGCAGCGTGGAAAGGTTGCTCTGTTCGATCTTCCGGTTTCACTTGGACATAGACTGCAGTGCATTTCTAGAGGCAGTGATTGTTTATTTGTGAACTGAGCATGTCCTTGGCAAAGCACCAATCAGCTCTGGCCGGACTGTGGGTGAAGGGTCACTGATGCAAAGGAAGTTTCATCATCAGAGAGTGAAATGTCTCTTCCCACATGAACAGCGGGGAAGTCCTGGCTCTTTGCAGTTTATCACCTGACTGCAATATACAGATGAAAAAAAAAGGTATTTAGCAGCAGTATTTTGATATAAAAAGATTTAGAAGCTGTGTGCATTGTGGGGGGGGGGGGGGGGGATGGATGAATTATTTTTATATTGCTGGGTTTAGTAACACTTTATGGAAGGACTGGAAGGATTTCCCCTTTAATGACCAGGCCATTTTTTGCGATAGGGCACTGCATCACTTTAACTGACAATTGTGCGGTCGTGCAACGCTGTACCCAAATTGTTTGGTTTTTTTTTTCCCAAAAAATTATTTTGGTGGTATTTGATCACCTCCTTAGTGTATATTTTTTGTGCTATAAACAAAAAAGAACAACAATTTTGAAAAAAAAAATCAATATTTTTTACTTTTTGCTATAATAATAATAAAAAAAAAAACAAAAAACAAAGCAAATTCCTTCCTCAGTTTAGGCAGATATATATTCTTCTTTGGTAAAAAAAAATTGCAATAAGCATATATTAATTGGTCTGTGCAAAAGTTATAGCGTCTACAAAATAGAGAAAAGATTTATGGCATTTTTATTATCTTTTTTTTTTTAACTAGTAATGAGGGTGATATGCGATTTTTAGCGGGACTGCTACATTGCGGCGCTCAGATTGGACACTTAACTGACATTTTTGAGACTTTTTTGGGAACCAGTGACATTATTACAGTAATCAGTGCTAAAAATATGCAATGCTGTTGTACTAATGACACTGAGGGAAGGGGCTAACATCAGGGGCAATCAAGAGGTTAAATGTGTTCCCTGTTTGTGTTTTCTAACTGTATGGGGGACTGTGAGACTGGGGAAACACACAGATCCGTGTTCCTGCATAGCAAAAAGACAGGATCTGTGTGATCTCCCCTGTCAGAACGGAGATCTGCCTTGTTTACACAGGCAGATACCCGTTCTGTCACTGCGGGGAATGATCACGGGTGTTCGGCGTACATTGAGTCCACTGTACCCGCTGATTGGCTCCCCCGCTGGCCAGTGGCTGTGTGCCAACCTGCCACAGTATAACGACGTATCATTTTTTCATTTTTTGGGTCATTCATTATGATCGAAATTCGTTATTTCGAATAAATTTGTAACTTCGGGAAAATTCGTAAATTCTGAAATGCAAAAATTCAGAAAATCCGAAAATAAGAACAAAAATCCAAAAATTTGAAAATCCAAAATGATAACTAACTAATAATAAGCAACTAAAATTATAGGTATTGGAAATTCCTTTCAAATTTGGCTGTTCGTGAACGTTATGAATATGAATTTATCCGAAGTTACGAATTATTCAAAATAATGAATGCCGCATCTAAACAAATGGGACGTAACAAATTAATAATAATAAATAATAATAATTATAAAAGCACCCCGCTGCAGCCCGAATAACAGCAATAAAGCACCGCTAAAACTATCGCGCTTTACCGCTAACGCCCTGCCCGCCCCAGTGTGAAAATAGCCTTAGATTTACCAAAACTATATTATATGAGGTCATTGCTTAACAGTTTTAATTTGTATGCAATCAGACAAGCCCTTGCACTACATAGTTTTAGGAAATCTGACAACAAAAGTTGTATAGTGTGTATGGGGTGTAACAATTTGAAGTCAAATTCCAGCCAAAACTTTATAAGCAGTTACAGCAACAATTTTTTTTTCTGTTGGGATAAAGTATTACATAAATAAAAGCTGCCCTTGTAAACACCTTTGTCGGTGCTAAAATGGTTTATCTCAACCCTCTAACTGCTACCTGCTCTATCTGCAAAACAGCTTGTTCTGTTAAAAAAACAACAGACTTACTGGCAGGATCACCTGGTGAAAATAAATGCAGCCATCACATCTAAGAATTGGTAAGCAGCAATATAATAAATGTTTTCTTTTGGGGTTAATGTATCATGTAAAGGTCAGAGGTCAGCCAGTACAGTTAAAGAGCCAACAGTTGCTTTGATGAGAACCTGTCATGAGGGATATACATGTATTAGAAACGATGTCTTCCTACAACAGATGCATTTCATGTTAATAATTTGGCTTCTCTGCTTAGCCCACTGACCTGGAACAAATACTGTATGTAGCTTGTAGAGTCGAAACTGCAGCCCTGCAAACTTTCCAGTGAAATAGCAACTTCTGAGAAAGGTGAACAGCAGAAAACCACAAACATGTCTCACTATAGATTACCAAGGAACCTGTACCCCATTGGGAACCACAGAAATAAATCAAACAAAATAGCACAAGCTTAGTTTTTACCCTTGGGTAGAAACTCACTACAGTCCATTTAACATGGTTTCCTATGGATCTAGTTCACATCTGTGCATTTTGAGCCGGTTGTACAGACTGTGTTTTGCATGAAATAGACTTCAATATACCTGCACCGAAAATGCAAGTGTTGCGTTTTTGATGCGTTTTGCTTTTTTTTTTTTTGCTAATGGGAAAGTATGACAGTTCTGTTCTTGTAGATGACTTTGATGTGACTTTATACTCTCTGGCACTCAAGTAGCATCAAAGCCGCATCAAAGTGCAGAAACCTTTATGTGTCCAAAGTCGCATGCTAGGGTTAGGGTTAAGGGCTAGGATTAAATGTTAGAGTTAGTAGTAATTGTAAGAGTTAGAACGTCTGGAACCGCCAAGCGTGTGGATTGGGACTACCAAGTTGTCTACTAGGAGTGGTGAGAGGACAGCAATTATTCCCTTACTACACACCGCACAACAGAGGTCACGCATTACTTAGCAGCCCCTTGACTGTACACCATTTACTCTTAAAGGGAAAGACCCTTCAACATCACTGACAGAAGGGCCCACCACCGGATTACGTTGGCATTAATGCACTAGGTACTTTGCCACCACCTTTAAGGGATAATCCGTTCAGGAAGACTTACTGATACCCATATCTGGGGTATCCTAATATAGTGCACTCAAGAACATTATCCTTGCGTTAATTGAGTTGAATCTAGCTCCATAGTAATTATTTCATTTAAAACTTGGTTATCACTACCGCAGTTCAGTTGGTTTTTCCTGTTATAGGCTAGTATTCACTTTATTCAGTTCTGAAACTTTGAAGAGTTTTATTTGCTTGATACCAAGTCTTGTACTGTTTACCTACTTTGCGTTAATACATTTACTTAACCTGCTATCTGGTAGTCTGGTTCTTTGCATTATTAGGTCTCTTGCACACTGCATGTTAGGAAAAAGCATCAGTCCAGATGCTTTCTGGGCGTTCCTGCGGTGGTGTGCGCGCTTGTGCGCGTTCGCGTGTGTCCGTGCACGAAACAGCGCCAAATGGCGCTATTTAAACCCTGTGCTCCCAGCAGCAAGTGCTCTCCGTTCTACAGCGTCTGTGACCTTTGAGCCCCAGCTCAAACCCTCTGTTCCTGTACTACTCTGCTTCCTGTTTGACCCGGCTTGACCTGACCTGCTGATCCGCTGCCTGCACTGACCCCGGCTATCTACGACCCTCCGATTGTCTGCTCCCTTTGTACTTCTGCTGCCCGCCTGATAATGAACCTTGCTTGGACTTGACCACCCTTCTGCCTGACCCATCTGTACTGCACTGCCTGCCTGTTGCCGACCCAGCCTGCACAACCATCCCTCTGACCAGCATGACCACTTGGATCATCACATCATCACCAGTGACCATCCAGCCCTCGTGCCATCCCTCACTCTTGGACTTCTGTCTACTCTACCAGGGGTCCTTGAATCGGGTGCGCAAGAGTGGTTGTTCCCTGCACAAGACAGACTCCACCACCAGGACCGTGACAGTAACGGACAGCCATGACCGAGTTTGCACAGGGGACCCGCTCTGCCATGGACGATTTGTGTGCGCACCTTGCGGGCCTTATGCAAGCAGTCAAGAACTTGCAGGAGGGTTACACCCGGTTGGAAGAACGGGTACAGGAGCTTTCAACCTCCCCAACCGCTGGCCCTGCTGCAGCCCGCACTATTGTGGCCCCGCCTTCTGAGCCTAAGGTCCCGCTGCCGGATAAGTTTTCCGGGGACCAACGTAAGTTCCGGGTCTTCCGGAGTGCATGTGAACTGTACCTGGGGCTTCAGCAACGCACCTTCTCTGTGTAAACCACCAAGGTGGGATTTGTCATCTCCCTACTGGGCCCTTACAGGGTGAACCCCAGGCATGGGCCCTTAGATTGTGGGAGCAGAACGCTCCTGAAGTCGCCACAGCGGGCACATTTTTTCAAGCCAAGGCGTATACAGAATGGCCACAGCGAAGGCCACCCTGTATATGCTCCAGCAGGGTCGTCGTCCCATGGAAGACTATGCCACTGAGTTCCGGCGATGGAGCGCAGATACAGCCTGGAGCAGTGCCACTCTCCTGTTTCAGTTCCGTATGGGACTATCGGAACCCTTAAAAGATGAACTGGCACGAGTGGGGATACCCAAGACCTTGGAGGAATTCATTAACCTGGCCATCTCCATAGAGAGCGCCACGCCGAAAGGTCTTCTGGGCAGTTACGCCCCACCTGGATGCTCCCACGGGTTCCCAGTTACCCGATTCCGCCTGCCTTCCACCCAGCACCCTCCTCCTCCTCTCCACAAGATGCCCCTGAGCCAATGCAGATTGGGCTGTTACTCCCATCCCTCACCACCGAAGAAAGGCAGCGTCGCTTTACTTTGAACCTGTGTCTGTATTGTGGAGCAGGGTTTCTCAACCCGTGGTACGCGTACCCCTAGGGGTACGTGTACCAAGGGCAGGGGGTACGCCGCTTGTGCTGGGGGCAGGTTGGAAATTGCCGCTCTCATGCCCAGTTAAAAGTCTGCATTAATGTAGGGGCGGCTTGCTGTATAAACCTGCCGGCCCCTACACAGTTTATCTGCAGAGCTGCCTGCAGCAGAGCGGTACGAGTGAGCCGAGTGCACTCCTGCACCCGGCTGTACCACACAGACACTCCCCTGTCAGGTGGAGTGGATCTCCGCCTGACAGGAACTTCCTAGGTCCAGCCGGCGCAATGCTATTCAGAGGCTGGGAGCGCGGAATGGAAGAGAAGTGCTGTCTCCCTCTGTGAGCTGCTCGGATTGTCCACTGTCATGGATGAGTGAGCAGAGGCTGATAACATTGCAGGCTGTAATGTGTCTGATCTGTGTGCTCCTACTGCAGTGCTTAACTTTGTTTGTTTTTTAAGGGGGGGGGTTAATTCATCTACAATGCTATTTGTAATACTCAGTGGCAAATAATTAACCCATTTGTGCTGATTTAGTTGCACTGGTGTCAGTGTTTATTAACCCCTTCATGCTGCAACATAAAGGGGTTAATTAACACTGCCACTGGTGCCATTAATGCAACACATAGGGGTTAATTATTTGCCACTGGTCACTAATGCATCAGTGACCAATGGCAGTACATTAACCCCCTCCACAATGCATATTACAAATAGCATTGTCGATTAATACCCCCCCCCCCCCAATTAATTAGCTGTTACGATAAACATTATACGTAACA
>BLSH010438076.1:1488414-1510048 GCA_018402905.1 Glandirana rugosa
TAGGCACGAGTGGGTCGGTACGAGTGGGTAGGTAGGTAGGTACGAGTGGGTGGGTCGGCACGCGTGAGTGGGTCATGGATGGATGGATGGGTGAGCATGGCTGGGTGAGCACGGATAGATGGCTGGGTGAGCACGGATGGATGGCTGGGTGAGCATGGATGGATGGCTGGGTGAGCATGGATGGATGGGGGGAGCATGGATGGATGGATGGTTGAGCACGGCTGGGTAGGTGAGCATGGATGGATGGATGGGTGAGCACGGCTGGGTGGGTGAGCATGGATGAGCATGCATGGCTGGATGGGTGAGCATGGATGGATGGGTGGGTGAGGATGGATTGGGTGAGGATGGGTGGGGGATGGATGGGTGAAGATGGCTGGGTGGGTGGTGGATGGCTGGGTGATGATCGCTGGGTGGGTGGTGGATGGATGGTGGGGTTGCTAACTGTCACTAAGCAGTGCTGTGGGCATTACACATCGCCCAAAGCGCTGCAGCACCTCCTCTCTCCCCCCTCTCTCCTCTCGCAATGCACCGATCAGTGCGGAGAGAAGAGAGAAAAGCCGGTGCTTCCGCCGGCTTGTTTACATGTGATCACGCCGTCATTTGACGGCGCAATCACGTGGTAAAAGGCCGCTCACAGTGGCCATTCACCGTGATCAGTGATCAGTCGGGTCCCCCGGACCTGACGGTCACGGATGTTCCAGTGTGTGCGCCCCAGGGGGCGCGCGGGAAGCGCGATTCTGGGAGGAAGTAAATAGACGTCCTCCCAGAATTAAGCAACCGCCCTGTAGACATCTTGTCTATAGGGCGGTTGTTACCTGGTTAAAGGCTTCTCAGCCATTGTGAAACCACGCAGTTGACCAAACAGAACATCTGGTTCCGTTGGTCTCTCGAGGCTCAAGCCCCTTTCCAGAAACTCAAGTCCCTGTTCACCACCGCTCCCATTCAGAAGCATCCGGACCCAGCATTACCGTATGTCCTTGAAGTGGACGCTTCGCAAACTGCAGTGGGGGCAATCCTATCTCAGTGCCAAGGTGTCAAGGCCTTGCTTCACCCAGTCGCTTTCTTTTCCCGTAAGTTGACGGCACCAGAACGGAACTACAACGTGGGAGATAGGGAACTGTTGGCCATTAAGTCGGCTCTAGAAGAATGGCAGTACCTGCTTGAGGGGGCTTCACACTCTATTCTCATCTTTACTGAGCATAAGAACTTGGAGTATCTCAGAACGGCCAACAGACTGAGACCCCGGCAGGCCCGCTGGGCACTCTTTTTCTCCAGGTTCCATTTTCATTTGACCTACCATCCAGGATCCAAAAAACGGCAAGCCTGATGCCCTCTCCAGGATGTTCTCGGAGCCAGGAAATGCTGCCCCACCTGACACCATACTCCCGGCATGGAACTTTCTCCTGACCAATGAGGATGTGCTCTCTCAAGTGCGACGAGCTCTGGCCGGTTCCACTAACGTCAGTGACACCCGACTGACCATCAGAGATGGCCTATGGTGGTTCGGACGTAGGGTGTTCATTCCAGTGAGCCTGCGCCTCAGGATCTTAGGCCGTTGTCACGATCATAAATTGGCCGGACATTTTGGCTCACGAAAAACAGCCGAGCTTCTCTCGCGGTCGTTCTGGTGGCCGAATATCACAGAGCACTGTAAAAAATATGTCAGTGCCTGTCCCATCTGTGCCCGGAATAAAACAGATAAGGCCAAAGCCTGGGGCCTCCTGAACCCTCTTCCAGTACCCGAGCGCCCGTGGTCGCAACTGGCAATGGACTTTATTGTGGAATTGCCCCCGTCAGAAGGTTACTCTACCATCTTTGTAGTTGTGGACCGAATGGCGAAGATGGCACATTTCCTACCCATGAAGGGGACCCCCACAGCAGCTGAAACGGCCAATATATTCATCAAAGAAATAGTCCGGCTCCATGGAATACCAAGTAACATTGTATCGGACCGCGGGATCCAATTTACATCCAGATTCTGGAGAGCTCTGTGTGCAGCATTGGAGATAGAACTTGCATTCTCATTTGCCTACCATCCACAGACTAATAGCCAGACAGAGAGAACGAACCAGACTTTGGAACAGTACCTGCGCTGTTTTTCGTCGTTCTCTCAAAACGATTTGGTTGCACTGCTACCGTTGGCCGAGTTTGGCTACAACACCATCCACTCGGCCACCCAGCAGTCCCCATTCTGGGCCAATTATGGGTTTCATCCCACATTCCTGCCTGAGCTGAATCTCGAAAGCATAGTCCCTGCAGCACAGGATATTACAAGCTTTCTTCAGTCTAACAGTAAGATCCTACAGGAGACCCTCTCCAGGACTCAGGAACTAAACAAGGAGGCTTATGGCAAAAGAAGGAGGGGGAGTTAGAGCTCCAACCAGGTGATCGTGTCTGGCTATCCACCAGGAATCTTAAACTGGCTTGCCCCTCAAAGAAACTGGGCCCGAGATTCATGGGGCCATTTTCAATTAAAAAGAAGATCAACAGGGTGGCATTTGAGCTAGATCTTCCTCCTTCTCTGCAGATCCATCCGGTCTTCCACGTGTCACTACTGAAACCTGTTGTCCCCGACTCCTTCTCAGGATGGAGGACAGGTCTGCCAGACCCAATCTTGGTAAATGGAGAGGAGGAGTTTGAGGTGGAAGCCATTTTGAAATGTCAAAGGAGAGCTGGTTCTACTCAGTACCTGATAAAATGGAAGGGGTTTGGCCCTGAAGAGAATTCTTGGGAACCAGAGAGGAACATCCACACTCCTGGATTGATCCAGGCCTTCAAAAGAAACCGCCGGGACGGCGGCACCCCGCAAGGCACCCAGAGGCTGCCCCTTGGGGGGGGCAATGTTAGAAAAAAGCATCAGTCCAGATGCTTTCTGGCTGTTTCCGCGGTGATGTGCGCTTCCCTTCCCGTGCGAGCACCGGAAACGGCGCTATTTAAACCTTGTGCTCCCAGCAGCAAGTGCTCTCCGTTCTACAGCGTCTGTGACCTGTGTGTCCCAGCTCCAACCCTCTGTTCCCATACTACTCTGCTTCCTGTTTGACCCGGCTTGACCTGACCTGCTGATCCGCTGCCTGCACCGACCGCGGCTATCTATGACCCTCCGATTGTCTGCTCCCTTTGTATTTCTGCTGCCCGCCTGATAATGAACCTTGCTTGGACTTGACCACCCTTCTGCCTGACCCATCTGTACTGCACTGCCTGCCTGTTGCTGACCCAGCCTGCATGACCATCCCTCTGACCAGCACGACCACCTGGATCACCACATCATCACCAGTGACCATCCAGCCCTCGTGCCATCCCGCACTCTTGGACTTCTGTCTACTCTACCAGGGGTCCTTGAATCAGGTGCGCAAGAGCGGTTGTTCCCTGCACAAGACAGACTCCACCACCAGGACCGTGACACTGCAGCTTGAAAAAGCTCAGTACACCTTTTTTTTTTACTGAGCTAAAATACAGCCCATCAATTGTAACGTGCCTGTGTAAACAAGCACTGTGTATTCTTCAGTAAAAAATGTAAAAATCAGGTTTTTTGGTCAGTAACTTACGCTCATGTGCGCAAATGCCCATTTACTGCGCAGAACGAGAACGGGAGAAAAGGTTTTCACGCATTTGTGCGTAAATACATGCAAATACATACAAAAAAAGTCTAAAAAAGCAGATGCTCATACAGGAGTATCATGTGTAAAAGGTCTTTAGTTGTTGTGAATCTTGAACGCTTAACATTTATGTTAACCAGATGAAAATGGTCCTCTACCTCTAAACGGGTGTGTCAGTGAGGCCTGAATGGTTTTAAGAGCTGTGGCAGAACAGAGGACCCATCAATATCAGTAGCTCCTGAGGGGGTAAGAATAACATCTGGTGGCTCATCT
Source organism: Glandirana rugosa (assembly GCA_018402905.1). Classification (NCBI taxonomy): domain Eukaryota; kingdom Metazoa; phylum Chordata; class Amphibia; order Anura; family Ranidae; genus Glandirana; species Glandirana rugosa. The sequence goes on from BLSH010438076.1 coordinate 1,492,284, forward strand.
GGGATATCTTTGTTCTGCAAGCAAGTACCAAGCCTACAGGTCTGGAATAGCCACTATGTACCCCGCTGCTGCAATCCAGTGGTGTGAGGAGAAAAATGACCACCAGGAGTGTGGTGCCTAACATCCCCGAAGAAGAAAACTCCAACAAGCTGTGAAGGCACTAGTTTCTGATTAGAAAGTGTGCATGTTGAACGTATAGGCCCACCCACCCAAGGAGCCCCCTTGAATATGTTTGGTTCTGTACTCTGCCTCTCAACCCCAAAAACAGTCCCAGCCCCTCTGGCACACCTAGTAAGCAGTGTCAATGCAAGCATGGTAATAACAGATACAAATGCCGCGTACATACGATCCGAAAATCGGACAGATTTACCTTTTTTTTCACATGCTAATCGCAGATCAAAACGGAAGAGTTTACTAATGTCACGAAAATTCTCGTACTACAGAATAAAAAATCTGAAGTGATGTCATGTGTTGTAGTGTATTTGTATTGTATTTTTGGACGACAACTGTACTGATTAACCACTTCAAGACTGCCCGCTGTCATAATACGGCAGCAGTTAGAAGTGGAATACCGTTGTTATGGTAGCAATGGTAACAACAATGTACATATCAGGGCGCCGGACTATGGATTCCAATGGGGGGGGGGTTCAAAACATTATTAGAGCCAGGGGCTCTAATAGGCTTCAAAAAAGGGTGAGCTCGGGGCCCAGTGATCCCACCCAATTGTGTGACAATAGCGAATTAATGTTTGCTATTTTCACACTAAAGTTCCTCCCCGCCAATCAGGAAGCAGGTCATGAGACTTGTTTCCAGATTGGCCAAAGCGTCAGGCAATCCAAATGGATAGCGCATTGGCAAAAGAGAGAGGAGACACACGGCGGAGAAAGCTGCCGGAGGAGCGGACGACTGAGCCACTGCCCGCACTCCGGGAGAGGAGGAGAGGACACCACAGCCCGCCGCGTCCTTAACCCTAGATAGGGTAAGTGCCGGACCACCTGCCGGCCTCCCGGGGGGTGCTATTAGTGCCAAGCTCCCGGCCGCCCAGGGTGGTGGGGGGGGGTGCTGTCAATGCCGCACCACCAACCGCCCGGGGGGTGGTTGTTTGTCGGCCTCCCAACAGAAAAATACACCATCCGCCAATTTTCACTGTTGAGCTGTGACAGCTAGGCTTTTCATGGCTTGCCAACAACATACCAACAAAAGAGCAACAGAAAATCCCTCTTCCCTACAGACTAAATTCCTCCCCCATTGGTTGCACTGGTGGATTAATCCCTAAACAAAATGTGGAAATTCAGATATGGAACTTTATATTTTCATAGATGAAACTGTAAGGACCAAGACACTGAAATCAGATTGTACACACTTTGAAAACTTGGCAATAAAATGTGCAACCAGGCCAGCACCCACAGTTACCCTAATAGTACAATAAAAAATCAAAATCATTGTTTGCATTTTATCTTATGGGAAAGACCAATTCTGACAGATTTTCCCAATTTGTAAAGCTTTTTACTGATAATTACTAAACTAATACTGATAATTACTAAACTCTTTTTGCATATTTCAAATATTCATTCATATTCAATATTCCCACATAATTCTGCACATAAATATTGCCAATTTATTACATTTTCCACTTTTTGTTTTCACCCAAAAGTGCACACCACCCTTGACTTGCTGTAACTCATTATTTTCAATTTTTGGTCACCTAACCAGTCAGTCGACTCACCACCATTTTATACATAGTATAACATTTCAGGCTCAACTTTTATGAAATGATTAAAAACCTGTACTAATAAGATACAACACAGCTCATTAAAAGGTAACTACTATATCAGGCTTTTTTAAAATAGGCCCCACAACGACTAAAGCAACAATATAGCATATACAATCAAAAAAGCACTAAATTGCAACCACTACTGACATTACAGTAATGTAATGACTACATACATGCAAAAAAAAAAAACAAAAAAAAAAACATGAAAAGGATGATATGCCTAAATAAATAAATAAAGCACTTGCACAAAAGCCTGACAGATATAGACATATAGATGTAACTAATACTTACAGGAAATATTAGAAAGTTTGAGGGAGGAAGGGAAGTTTGCAGCTCCTAAATCCGCCAATCGAAAAATAAATGTAATGTGTGACAGTGATAGTTACTGCCTACTCTCTTCTTAACTATGTTATCAACAGCTTTCTGCACTTGTATGAGTTAATTTAACTCTTGTCTACCTACTGAAATTCTTCTTCTTCTGAATTTTTACTGTATGTACTCTTAATACATAGAAATATCATTCTATAGTCTGGCTTAGGTCTGTCTCATTATTGTGTCACTCTTGTTGTTCTGTGTCCCTCTCTTGATGTCTCTCTCGATCGATGTCTCTCATTCACCAGTGTGGATCTGAGCGTCTGGGCTGTGAAGCTGAGTGTGCACTCCCCCCCACCTTCCCTCTGAGGTCACTTTACGATTTGAGTGCCATTAAATCCTTTAAAAGCTGCACAGATTTACCATGGGCAAAAGCTGATGTTCTTCCATTATATTCTAGTCCGAATGCACTGGCACGGTTGATAGCGTAGGGGTGGGGTGGGATGGCAGCTAGTCATGAATGACAGGGGATGCAGGGAAATGCCCATAGCATGAGATATGCAATGGGTGGTATATATTTTGGGTGCACTGGCTCCCCAACTTTGGTCATTTTTCTAGTCCTACTAGAAAGCACTATGTAAGGATACAGAATAGCTGCAGCAAAATTTGGGCTACTGCCCACTTCCCACAAAAACTTATTTCATTTTCTAATTGCACATTTGAGAATATAAACAGCATAATTAAATGTTACAGGCAACAACAACGTCTCTATTTTCCTTTGATATATCATTATACCTTTTAATATAACCTTTAAATACCCTACCCATCAACTAAAGTGAACCTAAAAGATATCTGACATGAGAGAACTATGTAGACAGACGCTCACTAAAAATACTAGTTGTCTGGCTGTCTTGCTGACCCCCCGGCTTTGGTACTTTCAGATTCACTGACCCAGAAGTAGTTTGAAACCAGTTTAGTCAGATCTATGTATCTGCGTTCCCTGGCTTTGAAAGTGTTTAATATGCGTTTATGTGGCAAGGGGTGCAGAGATATTACACTTGAGCCCCTGAGAGCCAGCGGATATAAATAATTAAACCAGTCACCAAATACACACAACTGAAATATCAGTTTTGGGTGGGCTGGCCCTTCAAACACTTTGCAATGTGATAAGCTAAAACTATATATTAAATTTAATGAGGAAAAGAACATTAAATATTTGCAAATCAAAGTCATTGATTATAAGAGAAAACTTACTTGCTTGGATTGGAGATGGCCGCTCTAAATTCCCGTCTACAGTACATAGAAATATCAGAACCTCTCAGACAAAGCTGGCCTCCGATCTTACATCTTACTGAATAATGTAAGGTGATTTTATGTGCAAGTAACATGCAAGAGGTGTTTTAAGCCGAGAGGCAGAAATTACTCATAGGTTAGTATAGGGGGCACTGAGGCAGCAGTAACAGCCACTACCAAAGGCCAGAGATAATAGGCTGTAAGCAGCCTGCGGCCCTGGCTTAGCCAACTCTGGCACTGAGTGGCTTCTTATTGTCTGGAACAAATGAGCCTACGAAGACCCCGAATGAAGACGAACATAATTACTCCAAAAAGCAGGCCTAAGGGCAGGGTCTGTACTGGAGTGGCAGACAGATACATAAAACAGTCTAGGACAGTAAATGTTTCAGATGTAAATGGAAGTACAGTAATGATGGTGGGTAATATGGGTCAGAAAAACTCAACAGCTTGGACAGCAGTTGCTGAATTTACATGATTTTTAATGCAAAACATTATAGTGGCATGCAGTGTGGTTTTCGATTACAAAAGAAAAGGCCATATTAATACATAAGCCTTCACTTGTCATCTTTGCGAGACAGATGACACAATAAATGCTTAATGGCAATTGGTTGCTATGAGTAATGCAATTCCCTTTCCACTGGATCTCATAAGAGGGCATATTAGTAAAAAAACAGAAACAAACCTACACCAGGAAGGGGGAGACCAGTTCAGAGGAATCAATAGCAATTGTGTCAATGAGGACTAATACAGCAGTCCACTTTATCTTTAGATGTAATGCATGAAGGGAAAACTTTGCTTATCATTTACAATAACTGCTACTGTTATGGAAATCTGGGGCTATACGTGGATACATTTGATTTTCTAGTCATACCTTTGCTCTGTTCAGGTTCTGGAATAACTTCCCAGATACCTTATCCTTATGGAGTGTGTATAATCCTCTCCCGGGGTTAAGAGGTAATCTGTGCTTAGAATACTTGTAATTTTGCCATTACTAAACCCTCCTTCTGAAAATGTTAGTTTTCTGTCTGTTATGCTGCTCCAAAAGGCTTTAAAACTTTGCCTAGGGGCAAACATGCAGAGCAGGAGCTTAGACTTTGCTAGCTAAATACTTGTTCCAGGTGAATGCCTCAGAAAGTATTGAGGCTGTAGGCTGCCAGGCAACTAACATTTGGAGGTGCTGTCTTCCAGTAAATGTCTTTTCTTAGGCCCCATTCACACATGGCAATTTGGCATCATGGGCTGAATTGGCACTATTCTGCCTGAGATTCCAAATCATGTGCTAATCACTGCAAAAGCACGATGCACGTTTGGGTACCATTCATTCTTATTTGCATCCAAAATGTGGTGCAATTTTGCCTTGACTGTCGTGTGGCAATGTTTCAAAAAGCTCCTTCAAAAATATTGTAAAGCTTGTTGCCCACAAAAAAAGGAGCAGGGGCTTCTTTTGGGCAACAAACACGCATAGGGCAGCACACTGAAGTGAATAGGTTGCCCTATGTGCAACACGTGGAATTGCTTGAAAATTGCCCACAAAACCACGAGCGGGAATGCAAGTTATCGCTAAGGTGTGCCTAATGCTCCTGTCCATTAAACACTAGTAACTTTATTGTCTGTTCAGAATAATCCTTACAGTGTGTGTACACATTGTGGTAGCAATATGTGCATCTGTGGGGCAGGGGCTGATGAGAAATATTTCCGAGACTGTCAGCACTATTTTTTAAAATTAAATATATTAAAGCGTTTACTCTATCAGTCTCCAATCCAGAGGGTGCCTTACGGAGAAACGCATCGTTCGGAGCTAGTTCTGTGACATCATCATGCTAAGACTCGCTGGATGACACTGCGGCTGGGCTGTATAAGCTTTTGTGAAATGCCTATCATTTCTGAATCTGTGCAAGTGCAATATTTTAGTGAATGAATTGAGTGTTGTGCTATGAAACTTCTCCCTTCTTATATTTGATGTGTCGGAGCTGGTTGATGGAGTGCTGGCTGAGGTTTTCATTATATGCTGGGGACTTCGCTGTTAATCCTGGTTGTTGAGGTCGCTGAGCTGTGTGGAGATTTGAGGGTGAGAGCATTGGCTCCTCCAAGCCATACAGAATAAGCACAATCGATCTCTATAATTTGAGATCATTGCGGTCTAGTAAGAGGCCTCATTATCTTACTGGCACCTTAAGCACAGGAGCATTTTTTAAATCAGAGCACTTTGTTTTGCATGTGGATGGATGCCATACGATTTTTTTTGTTTTTTGACTATGCGTGATTAATGAACAGTTTTTTAGTTATACATTATTATATTTTCACATTTTGGATATGTTATTGATAAACTGTATTTTTTATTGCTTCGTTTATTTATATATTTTGCCCCATTTGAACAGTTTTGATGAGTTTTTTAATTATGAAATAGTGTTCCATCTCATTCACGTGTTTATGAATTTATTGTTACTTAGGCCCCTTTCATACTTGTGCAACTTGTCCTGTGACTAGAGACCGTAAAGTCTCATGACAAGTCGTACCCCATGATTTCTTATGAGTACCATTCATATCTGACCGACTTCAAAGTAGTCCCTGCACTACTTTGGTCCAACTTCAATGTGATTTGAGGTCCATAGACCTCAATATTACACAGGCATTGCTTAAAGCCATGGCAAAATTGCTCAACTTTCAGGTTGCACAAATGGGAAAGGGGCCTTAAGGAGACTGCACACTTTCTTTTATTTGGTACTCTATCAAGTGCTGCAATTTTATGAAAGATTAAAAAAGCAATAAACATAATTATGCTGTACTGGAATACACACAGACTGCAGTGACAGCTTAATTAAAACTGTAGCAAACAGAACTTGTTCTGTTACAAAGCCAGGCCAGTAGTCGTGTTTACAGAATAAAATCTGGTTCATGTGTGCATCAGAATCACCCCTGCTGCAATTTTCCCTGCTTCGCTGTTGTTCAAAACACCACCTATGGGAAGTATTAGCTAAGAATGCTTTTTGTACTCTACCTATATAAAGATGCCTGAGCTGCAGTCCGTTAGCACTAAAATTTCCAAGCACTCAGTAGAATAGTCCTGGAAAAAAGGCAGTGTCTGTCTGAACTCACAGATGACAAGCAAGATCCATGTAAATGCCAGTAACCAGAAAAGCAAAGACGATGGAGGTGGTGCCAGCACTGGGTCATGTAATAATGCATAATGGATGGAGGCTTTGTGTGAGCAGTACCAATCTGTGCTTGTAATCCTTGGATGGGAGGCAGCTGCCTGCGCCCGATTAACATCCCCCAAATCCCTGCCTCATCGAATGTTGTGTATTCATATTAATTATACCCCACCGGCTGCATGATACTACATGGGCCCCCACCTCATCATCTTGCTTATAATTAATAAGAAGCTTTTTAATTTGGCAGCGAGGGACCCAGAAGCTCATACAGTGTTACATCTGTAAATCAGATCAATCCTTTTTGCGTACACAGCCACTGTAACCCCACATGTGGTCTCTGTACACACAGGCCTTTGAGACTGAAAAAAAAAAAAAAAAACAATCTGTAAGGCAAGGCAACCCACAGCGATCAAGTAGAAATCAACTTTCACCGCCTGTGAAAAACTATTGAGAACTGACTTGTTGATGAGTTATTGCACACAGTATTATTTTGCCATCTCATAGTAAACAAGCCTTACTGACTGCACAGCACTGCAATATCCATACTCTGCTTTAGATGGAGAGACACGCTGATTTATAGACAGGAACCAATGTACTGAGAACACTTTACTTTGGAATTATCAGCCTGGATTTGATTCCCTCACATGCTAAAATTCTGTTGCAAACACGAGTGAAAATTAGCTATGCTAATGTTGAAATCCATGGTAACAAGTGATATGTTTTAAGGTGTCCATAGTGTTGGTCCTGTGTTTTTATACAGAATCAGCACTTTTCCTAATTCAACTTCTAAATAAAATGGCAGGCTTCCCTTTCATGGCCAATATATTCCTAACATGTAAAGTGTGGTTCAACAGTGTATTAGGATAAAACTAAAGTCAGCAATACTTACCTAAGGTGACCAGATTTTTAAAATGAAATCCGGGGACATATTTTTTTTTACTAGTAATGGCGGCAATCAGTGACTTATAGCGGGACTGAGATATTGAACAAATCTGACACTAAGTGACACTTTTGACACTTTGCTGGAGCCAGTGACACTAATAAAGTGATCAGTGCTAAAAATATGCACTGTTACTGTACGAATGACACTGACTGGGTTAACATCTAGTGCAATCAAAGGGTTAAATGTGTGCCTAGCCAGTGTTTTCTCACTGTAGGGGAGGTGCTTTTACTAAGGGAAGGCATAGAGCCCTGTCCCTGATTTGCAGGAACACAGGATCAATGTCTTCCATACTGACAAAACGGCGATCTGCCTTGTTTACATAGGCAGATCTCAGTTCTGCCTGTGTACAGAACAATCGGCGGTAAGGACCCGCTGATCGGCTCCAATACCCAGAAATGCAGGATCACATATATATACATGATCCTGTGCAGCACGACCACCCTGTAGCAGTAAATCTGCTATGGGGCGGTCGGCAACTGGTTAAGATCATCAGCATTATGATAAGACACGGGCAGCAGGCACTCTATCATGGCTCCAGCTGGCAGTGTACTGTCACAGTGTGTAACTTAACATGGCTGCTGGGTGCTGATACTTATGACCAATAGGTCATGATCCATTATGCCAGAGAGACAGACACAGTGTAATGTAGGCTACTCACAGACACCCCCAAAGCACACCTGTGTTGAAGCCTTGAAGATACTGGCAGCCCCACGATTGGATCCGCTTCCCCTCTGCTCCTGCTGCTGGACACTGTCAGCTGAGCTCAGCTGCCTCTCTCTGCCTGTTACCTCCGCCGCCCGCCTCACAGCCTCTCAAGTCTCACTCTCTGGGCCCTGGCTACTACTGGGTGGGGAGTGGAGAAAGATCACTCCACCGGGGAAGGCAAGGAGATAGGCAGGCAGCTGGCCGGGACTTGAGCCAAGGCAGAAGAACATGCGAGCGGGAGTGGAATGGGCATGTGCTCGACACTGAAGAAATAGTCCCTCCGCTCCGACCAGCACATGATCATTAGAAAGGAGCACAGATAATGGAAAAAATACACCCCCTTAGCTAGTAGGAATGGGGGTGTGTAATTCAGATTTCTTTTTTTTTTTTAATTCTGCACTGACTGTCTTTGAAATTGACCGGGCCCCTGATCAAATCCAATCCGGGGACAAAACCAGGGACAGACTTGGTCCGGGGACAGTGTCCTCAATCTGGATACTGTCCCCTGAAACCGGGGACGTCTGGTCACCCTACTTTAGTCAATGGTCCAATGTCCCTCACCGGCACCTACTTCCTGGCTTCTTCTGAGTGCCGACCGACACTGGGTTATGATTCTACATATTTAGCACTGAATGTGGCTTTGAAATCACGCAACTTCACTTGAAATGTCAAAGCCGCGTGTCAGTGCGACTTCAGGTGCAACTTAGCTGACATCTTTGCAACTTCATGCACATATGGCTATGCAAGTCGCACCTTAAATCACCAAAAGTAGTGCAGGAACTACGTTTTAAAATCGGTGCGGCGCCGCAAAGTCGGTGTCACACCAATCTGAATAGTTCCATTGCCGACAATTGGGTGCGACCTGTCAAGTCGTACCGGTGTGAATGTGGGCTTATATTCATATAGTAATTGATCTGAGATGTATGAATTGGTTACTTTATCTGTTTATTTAAACATTGTGGAATAGAATAAATTTAAGGTATGATGACAAGAAAATACAGTAACTGCTGGCGCAAAGACAATGTATTAGAGAAAAATGATTTCTATAATAAGGCACATTCCAAGACAGGAAATAATATAGTCCATAAGCAAAATTCCATGAGTCCATATAATAGAATAATTGTGGCAGCTATCTTCAGAGAAAGCCAGCTCTGGAATGAAGCAAAGGAGGTAAAGACAGGAAGTGCCACCTGAGTGTAGTATTAGTGTAAATGGTTTCATAGCAAAGATACAAAACAATTACAGGATATGTTAAAATATGCTCATCTGTAGTAAAGCGTCACTCAGGTCTCTCCTGATGTCCTCACATTGTATCCACAGACTGCTGGGGTAGAGGTCTGTAGCATGTGCTGTGTCCACCAGGAAATCCAATGGAACCAGCATGGAACGCACAGAAATGACGTCACCAGAAGCAGGGAGATGGCCGGAAACACTGCACTGGATAGCTACGCGCTTGGAGCATCAGCTCCTTTTACTGCCCTAAAGATGAAGGTCTATACAGATCTGTTTAAATAGAGGGGCTGGCTGTAGTCCCTGGGGTGAGCACTCTTTCAGGCACAGATACCAGTTGAATGGAGCAGAAGCAAACAGTGAGATGTTTATTGGTGCCAGTCTATTTACAGGTGCTGTACAGTGAGGTAAACAAATAAACTGTTTAAAAACGTACAAAACCCTAGCCGTGTCGTGGCACTAACTACCCAAATCACAACCCTGACTATCAAGCTGTCCACGCCTAACATTTGTCTGCCTCCACATACACAGATTGTTTGCTTTGCACCAACCTTGCAGCTCCATATCTCCCAACTGTCCCTGATTTGGAACAATGTCCCTCTGTCCCTCACTGCTTTTCATTTGTCCTTCATTTTGGTCCGATGCATATACCTATATATAAAATGCACTATTTATCTATCAAAAAGTGTTTTACAATGCTAAACCTTTAATCCAATTTCTAAATTGCTGCATTTGCACATTTAAAAAGCTAATATAAATGAATAGTAGTGGTAAAAAAAGCACTTGTGGATTTAAGTAATAGCTTTTTTGTAGAATTCTCCTTTAAGGGGGTTTGTCCTATGCCTACACACTTTTGCTAATAGGTGTCCCTCGTTCCCATCGCAGAAAGTTGGGAGGTATGCAGCTCTAACAGACCCAAAGTCTCTGTTCCCCAGGATCTGAGCACTGTTCCAGGTGAGTATAAATTGCCACAGGGGAGAGGAGTAAAACCCAAACAGGACCGAGGATCTGAGATCCCTAAAAGTGTATAAGAGGAGCCCGGGAGACCTGTAAACCCCAAACAGGCCTTTTCCAGGCTCCCTCTGAGGCACTCTGCTACATATACAACCCTCCTTGTTTCAACCCCATGATTGGAACAGCTGTGGCCCAACAGTGCATCTACGTTTCCCATCTTAACACCTGGCCTGTGTTTTAGCGTGAAGGAATAATCTTGTAGAGCGAAAAACCAACAGCTCACCCATCTATTTGTCTCCTTCTTTTGGGCCATCCATTTGAGGTGAGCATGATCAGTTATCAGATAGAACTGACACTAACAAATAGCATCTTAGAGTGTCCAAGGCCCTCTTTATGGCTAAACTTTCCTGTTCAAGTACTGCATATTTTTTTTCATGTTCACTAAGTTTTCTTCTCAGGTACACTACAGGGTGTTCTTCCCCATTGTGTATCTGTGACAACACTGCCCTAATACCAACATCAGATGCATCCGTCTGAACCACAGAATCCTTGGAAAAATCAGGGGAGTACAGTACTGGCTGTGCACAGAGGGCCCTTTTCTGGACTTGGAAAGACCCCTACCTCTTGTTGCTCTGGAGCAAAAGCTGTCTTTGTCAATGTGCACAGTAAATCTGAATTGAAGTGACCATACCTCCCAACTTTTTGAGATGGGGATGAGGGACACCTATTAGCAAAACTATGTAGGCATCTCCTGCCACACCCCTTAAGGAAGAACTATACAAAAAAAAATAGTTAACTCCACAAGTGCTTTTTTTTTACCACTATTATTCCTTTATATTGGCTTTTGAAGTTTACAAATGCAGCAAGTTAGAATTTGGATGAAAGGTTTAGCACTGGGAAACTTTCTGAAAGATAAGCAGTGCATTTTATAGTCTGACTCCAACTGTTGTAATAGTGACTTATCTCTTGCTGAGACCTCGATGCCTGGCCTGCATAAGCAGATACAATCACCGCGGACATTTTTTATCAGATAGCTGAACTCAGTCACTCATCCGCTCGTGGCACATCGATGAGATCCCGACGTTACAAAAAGTCCTGCAAGCAGCATCTTTGGGGCGGTGAGGGGAGCGGTGTATATACCGCTCCTCTACCGCCCCTGCCATTGAAATCATTGGCAAGCGCTTCCGAAGCGGCTGCACACCGCCTCGATAGCGCGGAGCGCCGGCACTTTTAACCCCTTGTGGGGGGTTAAAAGCACCGCGCTCCCGCCTGCATAGCGGAGCCATATAGCTGTTGAAACTCTGCTAAAACTAGCAGGGTTTTACCACGACTGCGGCTACCGCTGCAATGTGAAAGTAGCCTAAGAGACATACGATTGGGGGTTATTATTAATGTGAAATGTGTTAGCATACATTGCTATACTAGCTTATTTAAAAAACAGCTTCATAGGGGGAGAGTTTACTTCCTCTTTAACCACTTCAGCCCCGGAAGGATTTACCCCCTTCCTGACCAGAGCACTTTTTTGCAACACTGCTCTGCGTCGCTTTAACTGACAATTGTGCGGTTGTGCGATACTGTACCCAAAAAAATGTATGTCTTTTTTACCCCACAAATAGAACTTTCTTTTGGTGGTATTTGATCACCTCTGCCTTGTTTATTTTTTGCGATATAAACCAACAAATAGCGACAATTTTGCAAATAAAACTTTTTTTAAAATTGTTTGCTATAATACATATACAAAAAAAAAATATTAAAAAAAAATGTATTCCTCAGTTTAGGCCGATGTATATTCTTCTACATATTTTTGGTAAAAAAAATTGCAATAGGCGTTGATTGATTGGGTTGCGCAAAAATGATCACATTTACAAACTATGGAAATAGATTTATGGCATTTTTTTACATTTTTTATTTTATTAGTAATGGTGGTAATCTGCGATTTTTAGCAGGATTGCGATATTGCGGAGGAAAGATCGGACACTTTTTGGGGACCAATGACATTTATACAGCGAACAAAGCTAAAAATAGCCATTGATTACTGTATAAATGTCACTGGCAGGGAAGGGGTTAACACTAGGGGGCGATCAAAGGGTTAAGTGTGTTCCCTAGCCACTTCCATACCGAGCCTGTTTTTTGGGTTCGGTGTTTACAAACAGTTTTTTTTGCTATAAAAATTACTTAGAACCCCCAAACATTATACATATATTTTTTTCTAACACCCTAGAGAATAAAATGGCAGTCATTGCAAAACTTTATGTCACACCGTATTTGCGCAGCGGTCTTCCAAGCGTGCATTTTTTTGAATAAATTCAGTTTTTTTAGTTAAAAAATATTTTTTTTCGATATTGTGAAATATAATGTTACGCTGAGTAAAATGATACTCAACATGTCATGCTTCAAAATTGCGTCCACTCGCGGAATGGCGACAAACTTTCCAACTTAAAAATCTCCATTGGCGACGTTTAAAAAATTCTACGGGTTAGCAGTTTTGAATTACAGAGGAGGTCTAGTGCTAGAGTTATTGCTCTCGCTCTAACGATCGCGGTGATACCTCCCATGTATGGTTTGAAAACTGTTTTCATATATGCGGGCGGTGCTTACGTATGCGTTCGCTTCTGCACACAAGCTGGGCGGGACGGAGCGCTTTAAATTTTTTAAATTTTTTTTTTAATTATTTATTTTGCTTTTTACTTTTTATTTTTACACTGTTCTTTTTAAAAAAAAAAAAAATTGATCAGAAAAAGCATGACAGGACCTCTTAAATATGAGATCTGGGGTCAAAAAGACCTCAAATCTCATATTTACAGTAGAATGCAAAAAAAAAAAAAAAAAAAATTATTTGAAAAAAATGCCAGTCCGAAAAAAAATGGGCCCTTTAACCACTTCAGCCCCGGAAGGATTTCCAGCTTTAGGACCGGAGCCCTTTTTGCGATTCGGCACTGCGTGGCTTTAACTGACAATTGCGCGGTCGTGCGACGTTGTATCCAAACGAAATTTGCGTCCTTTTTTCCCCACAAACAGAGCTTTCTTTTGGTGGTATTTGATCACCTCTGCATTATTTCTGATCGCCGCTATAAACAAAAGAAGAGCGACAATTTTGCAAAAAAAAAAACAAATTTCTTACTTTTTGCTAGAATACAAATAAAAAAAAAATATAAAAAAACATTTTTTTCACCGTTTTTGGCCGATTTATATTCTTCCTCATATTTGCGATAAAAAAAAATTGCAATCGGCGTTTATTGATTGGTTTGCGCAAAAGTGGTCACGTTTACGGATGATGAGAATTCATTTTTGGGGTTTTTTTTTTTTTTACTAGTAATGGCGGCGATCTGCAATTTTTAGCGGTACTGCGATATTTCAGCGGACATGTCGGACCATTCTCCGGGGGCGCGCGCGCGCTCACTAAACTCGTTCCCGCAGCCGCCGTCGTATGACGGCATTTTGCGGGAACGAACCACTTTGCCGCCGTCACATGCCGATCGGCGGTCGGCAAGTGGTTAAGACCATTGGGCGGAAGTGACTTCTGACGTCATTTCCGCCCTGCCGTATTATGGAGCCGAGTGAGCGGCTTCAGCTGCTCACACGGCTCATGGACACTGGGGGGGCGGATGCGATCATCTCCGCCGCTGCCAGCGGGTCTGGTAATCGGCGGAGATTACGGGAAAGCAGCGGGAGGGGGGGCACCTTTCCCGCCGCTGATAAAAGTGATCTTGCCGCTTAGACCACTTTTATCATAAACAGAATCGCTGGCTGAAAAAAAAAACAATATCTGAATGGTGCCTGTAGCTGCAGGCACCATTCAGATATCACCACTCAAAGGCGGAACGTCATATGACGTCCACCTAAAGAGAAGTGGCTAGGGAGGTGTTTCTAACTGTGGGGGGAGTGTAGTGACTGGGGGTGGAGAGAGAAAGCTGCTCCCGATCTCTCTCCACTTCCCTGTCAGAATGGAGAACCATTTGTTTACATGAACAGATCACCTTTCTGACTCTGTGAGGAGCGATCGCGGGTAGCTGGCGGACATCAGGCATCGGCTCCAGAGACCTGCAGCGTGCGCCCCCTGCAGTCTCTTAAAGCGCCGCCGTACAGCTACGGTGATTTGCGCAGGAAAGCCAACCTGCGGCTGGTCGGCAAGTGGTTAAAGTTCAAGGCACATTCCTCTTGAAGTCAGAAACAGGATGCAAAAAACCCAGGTAAGTAAGTTCAGTCTCCAAAAAGCAAGAGTAAAACAAGTTCTGTGATGGGTCTGAGGAAAGTCTTTACAGTACCTGGTCTGGCCACTTTCACCTCTACTTTACCAACATCACTAGAAATAGTCTTGGGCCATGGGCCATTTGATTCTTTCTACTTGCTGGTCTTTGAGCAGAACAAAATCTCCAACTTGGAGATTAGGGTTCAGATGGTGCCATTTTCTGTGTCCTTGCAGAAGAGATATGCTTGGGTTTGTGTACTCCTGCGTTTCCACTGCTGAGTAACTTACCAGTGGCTATATTGACAGCTGCTCACACTTGAATGTTAATCCATAACATAAAAATAATTTATATAGGGTGAAACAGTGAAGCACTGAAATATGTCACACTGTGTGAAAAAATTGTTCCTAGTATAACTTGTTAGTACATGCAGGTATGTATACTAGTATATAATAGCTTTAAACAGGCTGGACACCCATATCCGCAATGTGATAAAACAAAATTCCTGAGGTGAAATTGTGATAACTGTGTGGCTCACCAGGCCGTTTGAAAATAAAACATGCATACAATGTACAACCAACAAGTGAATATCGCATTAACAGTGTGAGCACTGTGTGTCTCAAGGCTGGACCCATAGGCAATTACGTGATTACACAGGTATAACCTAAATGTCAGATAGGTGAAAGTCTATAAGATCCAAAATGTAGATAAAAAATAAAAATTAAAATATAAAAATGTGATAGAAAAATACAAATATCAAAAAAGACAAAAAAATATCAAATAAATCCAAATATCAAAAAAAAAATTCAGATGCTGGATAGAAAATCAGTGAATACAGTTTCAAACAATGTTCCAAACGTGACTTTCTTCTATCAATTCTTTTTTTCTTTTTTCCTCCACCAAGGTGATACTCTTGTGCCTACGTATGAAATTTAATCCGGTGAATTCTCACTCAAGTGCCACCTCTAAGTGTTCTAACTTCTCACCTGAGGTGCGCTAGATATATAGCACATAATTGATTGATGATTGTTTCATCTGTGACTGTCAGGGAGAGAATAGAAGAGAGTGGTGTGATGCACAGTAGTCATTCCTTTGCTCTCCCGTGCTCACTCCTATGCACAGATTTCTTAACACTATTAGTAGGTTTACCACTTAAGGACAGGAAGGATTACTCACTTTAGGACCAGAGCACTTTTTGCGATTCGGCACTGCGTCGCTTTAACTGACAATTGTGCGGTCGTGCGACGTTGTACACAAATGAAATTTGCGTCCTTTTTCCCCCACAAATAGAGCTTTCTTTTGGTGATATTTGAAAAAAAAAGCAACAATTTTTCAAAGAAAAAAATAAACAATATTTCTTTTTTGCTACAGTACATATCAAAAAAAAAAAAAAAAAAAGTATTAATTGGTTTTGGGCGATATATATTCTTCCTCGTATTTTTGGTAAAAAAAAAATCGCAATCAGCGTTTAATGATTGGTTTGCACAAAAGTTGCCACGTTTACAAACCATGAGAATTAATTTCTGGTGTTTTTACAATTTCTTTTTTTTTTTTTTACTAGTAATGGCGGCGATCTGCGATTTTTATCGGGACTGTGATATTGCAGCGGACATGTCGGACATTTTTGACATTTGTAAATGTCATTGGCAGTGAAAGGGTTAACCTTCAGGGGGTGATCTAGGGGTTAACTGTGTTCCCTAGGCGTGTTCTAACAGTGAGGGGGCTGGGCTGCCAGGGGCATAAGAGATCTAACAGATCCCAGTGACAGGGATCAGTAGATCTCTCACATGCTGCCTGACAGAGCGGGGAACCGCCGTGTTTACATCGGCGGTTCCCCGTTCTTCCTCTCTGCTAGGCAATCGTGGCTCGCACGCGGGAGCCGTCGTTTATAGAAGGCAATTCGCGGGACAGCGCCACTCTGCAGCAATAAATGTACGCGAGCCGGTCGGGAACCGGTTAATGTGTGTGCATTGAAAGTTTATTGCCAATTATTTGCAATTGTAATACACCATTCGTTGATTCAGAGTTCCACTCTAAGATATCAGATTTTGAGTAAATACTTTGAGGCCTCATACACACGGGAATATCTTAAAAAAACAAACAAAACGCCGGTCCCGACGTCAGGGAAATAAAATCAGCGTTTTTCGGCGTTATGCATCGGCGTTCGTGAGCGTCGATGTCAACAGGTGTTTTTTTCTTTTAAAAAAATCAGCCCTCTGCTATTTTTCAACCTAAAAACATTGGCGTCAAAAAACACCGGTTAACGCCGGTAAGGCGTTAGTGAGCGATTTGCGGCATTGACGTCAAAAAACGTTACAGCCTCAGAACGCGCTGGCTGTGGGTTCTAGTTACAGCTCACTAACGCTGACGCCCTCTACAGCTCAAAAACGTCGGTGTTTTTATGGGGCCATTGACTAACATGGAGAGCTGCAAAAAACGCCAGAAAAGCCAGCGTCAAAAAAAGGCAGTGTGTATGAGGCTTGATTTTTCAACATTGTGTGGTTCCATTTACTGAGTCTATCTGAACAAGAGGTAACACCATGAGTGAACCTAGTGTGTCAGGGGTGGTGGAGGATTCTCACAGTCGGGGAAACCAATGGGGAATTGAATTATCATGCGACCCTCAAGGGGGCAGCGCTACATAGACATTTTGCCCGATTGTACAGTGAGGAAAATAAGTATTTGAACACCCTGCTATTTTGCAAGTTCTCCCACTTAGAAATCATGGAGGGGTCTGAAATCGTCACCGTAGGTGCATGTCCACTGTGAGAGACATAATCTTAAAAAAAAAAAAAAAAACAGAAATCACAATGTATGATTTTTAAACTATTTATTTGTATGATACAGCTGCAAATAAGTATTTGTAACACTAAAGACAAAAAAAAAAAAAAAAATTCTAATACAGAGAGTGTCACCTGTACGTGGATGCCACTGCTAAAGTCTGGGGAGGTACTAAAGATTCACCCTCTTGAACGTTTTATCGTCCCACAAGTTTATGAATAAAAGGAGTGACATGTTAGCCCGTTTTACAGATACATCGCGACGGGGGAACTCCCAGCGTACTATTAAGTTAAGGGGTAACCAAAGGGGCTGACACTCTTAGGAGGTGGTGGGGACTGTGTGATCCAAGTGAGTACCACAATGGAGAACAAGTCTATCTGAGTCATTTACCTTGGTGTGTTACAACTTTTTAGTTCGGAGTATGTGTGACGGAA
>BLSH010438076.1:1532355-1550288 GCA_018402905.1 Glandirana rugosa
CCCCCCCCGACCCGCAAAAAACATCGCCTGACCAGGCTGGCCACCTCCCAAGGACCCCAATGTCTAGTGGCACACACAGAAACGAGCCCCAGCGAAGGAAGGATGTGTAACACCCCCACAGTCCCGGTAAAAACCGGACAGTCACAGCCACCGCGTTACTGCCGACTTGGACGCCCAGGAAGGTTCCTCCTCAGCCAACTTCACGTGGTGATCTGTAACCCCAGGAACCCTCCACCGGTCGGACCAGTCCGCTACAAAAAACGCCCAGCCCCCCCCCTCCGCACCCCGGGGGGGAGAGGGGGTCACTCACCAATCCGACAGGCGTAGCGGGTAGCCACCCGGTTGCAGTCCTTCCTCCCATTTGGCGGAGAGGGATGCTGCCGGCCAAGCGCCCCTGGACGGGAGCAGAGCCCGGTCACTGGGCGCAAGTGGGGGACACCCACTGGCCTCCCGCATGGAACGGGATGATGCGGCGGACCCCGCCAGTGCTAAGGGTAGCTCGCATCGGTCGACCACACTGGGGAAAGTTCAGGATTCGAGATATCCTCTATGCCCCAGCCGGCTACTTGATAGCAGTCTTCAATCAGAAGCTTCCAAAGAAAGAACAATCTGTGGAACCGCAGGTCCCAGCAGGGAACCAGGTCTAACTCCTTGCACTAGGCATAATAAAACTGATATGCTATACAGAGCAGGGGGTTATATGCTGGAGTGAGGACGGCCCCCTGGGAGGGGTCAGCTTGCTTTTTTTCTATTTGCCTAGTCCACTCCTGGTAGGATGTGCATAAACCCCACTTGTCAATGAAGGGCTGCGTCTGTCAGTGAACGCAAGAGAAAAAAGAATTGTTGTTCTACATAAAGATGGCCTAGGCTATAAGAAGATTGCCAAGACCCTGAAACTGAGCTGCAGCACGGTGGCCAAGACCATACAGTGGTTTAACAGGACAGGTTCCACTCCGAACAGGCCTCGCCATGGTCGACCAAAGAAGTTGAGTGCACATGCTCAGCGTCATATCCAGAGGTTGTTTTTGGGAAATAGACATATGAGTGCTGCCAGCATTGCTGCAGAGGTTGAAGGGGTGGGAGGTCAGCCTGTCAGTGCTCAGACCATACGCCGCACACTGCATCAAATTGGTCTGCATGGCTGTCGTCCCAGAAGGAAGCCTCTTCTAAAGATGATGCACAAGAAAGCCCGCAAACAGTTTGCTGAAGACAAGCAGACTAAGGACATGGATTACTGGAACCTTGTCCTGTGGTCCGATAAGACCAAGATAAAATTATTTGGTTCAGATGGTGTCAAGCGTGTGTGGCGGCAAACAGGTGAGGAGTACAAAGACAAGTGTGTCTTGCCTACAGTTAAGCATGGTGGTGGGAGTGGCATGGTATGGGGCTGCATGAGTGCTGGAGAGCTACAGTTCATTGAGGGAACCATGCCAACATGTACTGTGACATACTGAAGCAGAGCAGGATTACCTCCCTACTGAGACTGGGCCGCAGGGCAATATTCCAACATGGTAACGACTCCAAACACACCTCCAAGACGACCACTGTCTTGATAAAGAAGCTGAGGGTAAAGGTGATGGACTGGCCAAGCATGTCTCCAGACCTAAACCCTACTGATCATATATGAGGCATCCTTAAACGGAAGGTGGAGGAGCGCAATGTCTCTAACATCCACTAGCTCTGTGATGTCATCATGGAGGAGTGGAACAGGACTCCAGTGGCAACCTGTGAAGCTCTGGTGAACTCCATGCCCAAGAGAGTAAAGGCAGTGCTGGAAATAAGTGGTGGCCACACAAAATATTCACACTTTGGGCCCAATTTGGAGATTTGTAATTAGGGGTGTACTCACTTTTGTTGACGATGCATGATGGGGCGGTGATGTCATAAGGGGGCAGGGCCTCCGGATGACGTCAGCGGGTGGCCCCGTCCCATGGCAATATAAGTCAATGCACAGCGCGGAGCCAGCATTAGTCCGGAAGATCGCGCCGTGTCAACATCGGAAGAAGAACAGAGAAGAAGAAAGAAGATGCCGGAGGAAAGAGAAGAGCTGGAGAGGGAGAAGACGCCAGAGCTAATTTAATAAAATACTTTGAAAAACCTGTGTAGTGTGTTTTTTTTTTTAAGTGAATGGGTAGGGGTACAATGTACCCCATACTCATTCACTTAGGGCGGGGGGCCGGGACCTGCCCTAAAGCACCCCCCCTATGTTGAGGGCATGCGGCCTGGTATGGTCCAGGAGGAGGGGCGCTCGCTCGCCCCCCCCTTTCCTGACCCTGCTGGCCTGCGTGCTCAGATAAGGGTCTGGTATGGATTTTGGGGGGGGGCCCGCCGTTTTTTTTGACATGGGGGTTCTCCTTAAAACCTATACCAGACCAAAGGGTCTGGTACCTCTTGGGGGAAGGGACCCCTCGCAATTTTTTTTTTCATTTTTGCGGGGGTTCCCCTTCAAGATCCTCAGCACACAGGTCGCACCACAAGTCGGATCATCATGATCCAACTTCTGGTGCGACTTCGATTCAAATCAATGGGCTCCCATAGGGAACCATTGATTTTGAATAGAGACAGAGAAATGCTTGACGAGGCTTAACGCTGTGTATACGACGTTAAGCAGCATTTTTGAGCTTTTACCGACATAATTGTCAAAACAGCTCTAGCGCTGGAGCCTCAGAACACGCTGGTCCTGGGTTTTTTTGGAGCTTAAAAACGTCTATGCCACTTACAGCTCAAAAATGTCTGTGTGTGTATGAGGCCATTGAATAATATGGAGAGGCGTTTTTAAGCTGTAAAAAAAGCTTAAAAACGCGTATGTAAAGCCGTCCATGTGTATGAGGCCTTAATATTAGTATCCAGTTATATTAAATGTATTTAGGAAAGAATACACACCTTTCCTAAAACAATCTACTGAGCTGACCATAATCAGCTCTTGAGGGAGTTTATTCCAGATTTTCACAGCTCTCACTGTGAAGAAGTCTTTTCGTATTAGGGGATGAAATCTCTTTTCCTCCAGACTTAAAGAGTGCCCCCTTGTCCTTTGTGATGACCTTAAAGTGAATAACTCAACACCAAGTTCAATATATGGAACGCTTATGTATTTATGTTGATCATATACCCCTCTTCTTAAGAGAGGCTACATTCAGTTCCTCTAATCTTTCCTTATACCTGAGCGCTTCCATGCCTCTTATTAAATTTAGTTGCCCTTCTCTGCACTTTATCCAGTTCCCAGATATCCTTTTTGTCTTACTAAGGATTTGTACAGGGGCAAAATGATATCTTCTCTCTCTGCGATCCATACCTCTCTTAATACAAGAAAGGATTTTGCTTGCTTTGGAAACCGCAGCTTGGCCTTGTGTGCTATTATTAAGCTTATGATCTAACAGAACCCAGGTCCTCCTTCACCATTGATTGCCCCAGTTGTTCACCCCATAGTATGTATGATAGATGCATATTTTTAGCCCCCAAGTGCATAACTTTACATTTATCAACATTAAACCTCATCTGCCACACAGTTGACAAAAGAAACAGTGCACTGAGATATATGAATCCATTACATCAATAGACTTGTCTGAAATCTTCAAAACATATACAATATACATAAACAACAGAAATGAAAACAGCAGCTCGGGAAAATAAATACAGTGATGTCTTCGTTTTTATATGAAACCGTGCTTCAGTGTATAACAAAAGTCCATCCAACTGGTAAAATAATATAATTCCACTACGTGCTCTTGTGTCCAGTGTGCTTGCTTGATCAACTCTTCTCTGTGTTTCTCCATGCAAAAATCAATCTATGTGACTTTCACCATTCTCCTCTTACATATATACACTTACCAGATGTTAGTAACTATGTGTGTTTCCAGGTCTCACTGCACTTGTGTTAAAAATGCCACAGACTGGCTCTGGTCTCTTGCCATGCAGCCTCCTCTCTAACTTTCTCAAATGTGCTAATAAAGAAACCCAAAAAGGGTATTCATTGCACACCAAGCATTATTTGGTAAAATAACAAAACCAAATATGTGCCCACTTAATAATAAACTAACATTATTGTTTTTTGTTAAATATACATGCAAGTTAACATGATTTGTTTGTATCTGCATAGTGAAACTTACCCAATACTGATTCCCTACTGTGTGTCCTTAAGAAAAAGAATAGCGAAATGCGTTGGCACGCAAGGGCTCACTTACCTTGAATCTTGCAACAATCAATAACTTTGCAAAGTATTGGGTCCTGAACGACCCAATGTTGTGATTCATATGGTTTTAACCAACACTTCTTTTATGTACTCTGATTTTATGCTATTTTATAAATAAAACAATTATTTTATAGAAACTTTGTAGTCCAACTTGCTTTTAAAGTCCGACCTAGTGGATTTTGCTTTTTTTTGTCTTCAAGTATGATTGCGAATGTGGCAAGGGAGTGTCTCTTGTAATTATAATAAACTAACATTTTTGCACCTGGGGTTTCCAGCAGTATGCATAGAAACAGCACTGTTCTGCTCCCAGAATCAGTGTGCCTTCCAGATCTCAGATGTGACTTAGCATTGCCAGTCCCCACCTCAATGTGTTTCACAAGTTAAAAGCGCCTTCAGGAAGCATGCCTGCTCCGCACTGCTCTTATACTGAAATCTGTGCAAAACACACAGTATTACTATAGAATTGAGGAGAGTATTTTTCCTGTTTCACGCAGGCTTTAGCTTGCATAAGAGCAGTGTGAACAGCAAGCTTTTAGAGAACATTTGCAGAGCTTTCAGCAAGCTTTTTGAAGCTTTTAAAATACCATTCACCTCCAGTATGTAAATCTTGAACCTATATCCTAATGGGAGTGTTGATCGCTACTTTAAACAAGCTGCTAGCAGCCTTCAGCATTACTTGATGCTTGTTCAAAGCCTGTAAGCAGCTTGTTTAAACTGACAATCAGCACTCGATTTAAGATCTGTGTAAAACATTTCCGAACAGGAGCTGAAGGGCACTAAGGCTTACAGAAAACTGCTCGAAGCTTGCAGAAAGTTTGATAAAAGCTTGCAGTTCACACTGGTTTTATACAAGCTGAAGCCCAAGTGAAACAGGCCTAGGGCTGCATTCACACCTGAGTGTTTTTGTTAGGAAAAAAGAACATTCTGGCCGTTTCTGGCCTCCTGTGCCATTTAACCAGCACAGCACCAGGAGGCAAGTGCTGTCCGTTCTACAGCATAACCGTGGCTAGTGACCCCGTGTCTGCTGTGGAGTGACTTCCTGCATCTGTGACCCCGGCTATCTTTGGACTTGGTTTGCTCTCTGCCTGCCCTGACCCCCGGCCTGTCTACGACTTCTCTCCTGCCTGATCCTGTGTACTTCTGCTGCCCGCACGTTGCCGACCCTGCCTGCACCCCGACCATCCGCTTGTCTCATCCTTCTGTACCGCATTGCCAGCACATTGCCGACCCAGACTGTACCACTACGCTTCTGCCAAGCACGAGCTTCAGCGGACCTTCACCCACCATAAGTGATCAAGTCCAGCCCTCGTGCCCCCCTGTGCTCCCGAGCTCCCTGTCTACACTACCAAGGGTTCGTGAACCAGGGCAGTAAGAGAGGTTGACCCCTGCATAAGTCAGACTCGACCACCAGGTACGTGACAGTTTTGTAGCTCGGAGCTACAAAAATGATCAAACATAAAAAATCAATTATTCTCTATGGTGCTTGTGTAGCACCCTCCTAAGTTTGGGTGTTAGTGTATATAGTTGTTGACTTTCTCTGCTTAACAGGAGAGCAGATAGGTAAATTTATGTGCTGTCTGCTTATCAGAGAGCCTGAGGTCTGCTCAGTGTGCTCTGGTGTGGATTCATGTGGTCTGGAAAGTTTGTGTGGGCGTGCTCTCATTGACGGGGGGAGCCAATCAGTGGGTGGGTAGACTCAATGTCGGCTGGCTACCCGTGATCGTTCCCCGCAGTGACAGAATGGGGATCTGCCTGTGTAAACAAAGCAGATCCCCGTTCTGACAGGGGAGATTACACAGATCATGTCTTCCTGCTATGCAGGAAGCGGGGTCTGTGTGTTTCCCCACTCACACAGTGCCCCATACAGTTAGAAACACCTCCCAGGAAACACATTTAACCCCTCGATCGCCCCTGGCATTAACCTCTTCCCTGGCAGTGACATTAGTACAATGTCAGTGCATATTTTTAGCACTGATTACTCTAGTAATGTTCCCAAAAAAGTGTCAAAAACGTCAGTTAGGTGTCCGATCTGTCGGCCGCAATGTCGCAGTCCCGCTTAAAATCACTGATCGATGCCATTACTAGTAAAGAAAAAATAAAAATGCCATAAACCTATCTCATATTTTGTAGATGTAATAACTTTTGCGCAAACCAATCTATATATGCTTATTGCAATTTTTTTTTACCAAAAGTATGAGGCAGAATACATATTGGCCTAAGCTGTAAGCTGATGAATAAATTCGTCAAATAAACACCCCATGCTAGATCGGCTTGCTGATGGGACGATCATTAAATCAGGCACCGTCACTCAAGAGACTCTCCCTATACCGGCCGCCACTAAGGGAGGTCACCGGGAACTTTTACGGCTGGACGCCATCGCATCTCCACTCTGTCCGATTATTTTGGGCCTCCCCTGGCTACGGGCTCACAACCCTGTCGTTAATTGGACAACTGGTGAGGTCTGCTTTGGCTCTCTTTACTGTGCTAACCATTGCCTGCCACGGCCCCAGAAATCTCCTCCATCTGTGCTCGGTCTGAACAGTGATAGTGACCAGGAAAGCCACCTGCTCGTCCCAGCACCCTATCACGACTTCCTGGACGTATTTAGTAAGAAAGGGGCTGAGGTCCTCCCACCACACCGACCTTATGATTGTCCGATTGATCTCTTACCCGGGACCAAAGTCCCTTTCGGTCGGATTTTTCCTCTGTCCGAAGTAGAGTTGGTAGTCCTCAAGGCATACCTGGATGAGAACTTGGCTAAGGGGTTCATTAGACCCTCCACCTCGCCTGCTGGGGCTGGAATCTTCTTTGTGGAAAAGAAGGACTGCTCTCTCAGACCCTGTATAGACTACAGGGACATTAATCGGATCACCGTCAAAAACTGGTATCCCCTGCCTTTGGTCCCTGAACTTTTCCAGAAACTCGGAGCAGCAACAGTCTTCACTAAGTTGGACCTCCGTGGGGAATACAATCTGATCCGCATCTGGGAAGAGGATGAGTGGAAAACGGTATTCCGCACCCGGTTCGGACACTTTGAATATCTCGTAATGCTGTTCGGACTGTGCAACGCCCCAGCTACATTCCAGCAGTTAGTGAACAACATATTCCGGGACTTTTTGGATCAATTTGTGGTCCTCTACCTAGATGACATTTTAATTTTCTCCCCATCTCTGGAAGAACACTGCCAGCATCTGAAAAGCGTACTTGCCCGCCTCCGGCAACACGGCCTGTACGCTAAAGCGGAAAAGTGTGCTTTCGAATGTGCCAACATCTCTTTTTTGGGCTTCCATATCACCATTCCAGGATCTCCATGGATCCACAGAAAGTTTTGGCAATTCTGGAATGGCTGGCCCCAGTCGACAAAAAGGGAGTCCAGCTCTTCATCGGTTTTGCAAACTTTTGCCGGAAATTTATTAGGGGCTTCTCAGCAGTTATCTCACCCAAAACCCAGCTTACCAAGCAGGATGTACCCTTCCGTTGGACTCCCGAAGCCCAAGAAGCCTTTTCCAGGCTCAAAAAGTTGTTTACCTCAGCTCCCATCCTGAAGCACCCGTATCCTACCCTGCCCTACGTTCTTGAAGTGGATGCTTCGGAGACAGCAGTCGGGGCAGTGCTCTCACAAAGACGAGGTCCCAAGGCCTCACTCCATCCCATCGCCTTCTTTTCCAGGAAACTTTCACCACCAGAAAGAAATTATGATGTGGGTGACAGGGAACTGCTGGCAATCAAATCTGCTCTGGATGAATGGCGGTACCTCCTGGAAGGAGCTTCACATCCTATCCTAGTGTTCACGGATCACAAGAACCTTGAGTACCTACGGACTGCAAAAAGACTGAAACCCCGTCAGGCACGATGGGTACTCTTTTTTTCAAGGTTCCAGCTGCATATTACCTACCGGCCGGGGGGCAAGAATGTAAAACCGAATACTCTGTCCTGCATGTTTCATGTGCCTGAAGACCATTCACCGCCCGACACCATTTTGCCAGCCCACAGCTTCCTATTGACACAGGAAGACCTCCTTAACCAGTTCAGGCGATCCCTTGCTGGCCGCACCATGTCACCAAACTCCAAACTCACGTCAAGAGACGGGCTGTGGTGGTACAATGACCGGCTCTACGTTCCACAGGAGCTACGCCCAACCATCCTCAACCAATGCCATGATCTCAAATTGGCTGGGCATTTCGGTGGGCGCAAGATGGCAGAACTACTCTCCCAGTCGGTTTGGTGGCCTCACTTAGCAGAGAATTGTAGGAACTATGTGGCGGCCTGTCCTGTTTGTGCCATCAATAAGACCGATAGGTCTAAGGCATGGGGGTTACTTAACCCGTTACCCACTCCTAAACAACCATGGTCCCAGATTTCAATGGACTTTATAGTTGAGCTATTTTGTAGTAGTGGACCGCCTTACAAAAATGGCCCACTTCATACCTATGAAGGGCACCCCCACAGCTGCCGAAACCGCGGAAGCTTTCATCAAAGAGGTGGGGCAGTTGCACGGCATTCCTACTAACATTGTATCGGATAGAGGGGTGCAGTTTATGTCCCGTTTCTGGAAGGCCCTATGCTCCTCCCTGGGTATTGACTTAGCTTTCTCTTCAGCTTACCACCCGCAGTCCAACGGAGAGAGCCAACCAGACCCTTGAGCAGTATCTCCGCTGCTATTCCTCATATGCTCAGGATGACTGGATCTCTTTACTGCCCACGGCTGAGTTTGCCTATAATTATTCAATTCACTCAGCAACCAAGCAATCCCCATTTTGGGCAAACCTTGGGTACCACCCCACCTTTATGCCTGACCTGCCTACAGAAAGTAATGTAACCGCGGCCCTGGAAGCCATGCAATTCTTAAAAAGGAATAATAAACTCCTTCAGGAGACTATTGCTCAGACTCAGGTGACCAACAAAAGAAATTTTGACAGGGAAGACGGGGAGAACTAATACTCCAGCCGGGCCAACGGGCTTGGTTGTCCACATAAAATTTGAGGCTCTCCTGCCCGTCTAAGAAGATGGGGCTAAGATTCATGGGACCCTTTTTTGGATAAAAAACGGATGGTAATGCCTCCTTCCAATTGGGAGCAGCGGCTGTGTCCATGTGGCTGCTGCATCACAACTGAAATATTTGGCACTGCCGGGCTGCCGGCAAGGGAACACCTTTGCAGCTCTGAGCAGGTAAACATGGCCTTTACACAGACGTGTGCTATAGCAAGCCAATGTGAACGAGGCCCAATTCATTCTTATGGGCTTGCGAATGTAAAAGGATGCTTTGTCGGTTACATCCGTGTTCCTTTTCTTAACCACTTGAGCTCTGGAAGGTTTTATCCCCTATCATGACCAGGCCATTGCCTGCAATTTAGCACTGCGCTAAATTAACTGGTAATTTTGCGGTCATGCAACACTGTACCGAACAAAATTTGTATCTTTTGTTTTCCACAAAAGTAGAGCTTATTTGATCACCACTGGGTTTTTTTATTTTTTGTGATAACGAAAAAAGAAAGATTTTTTTTTTTTTAAATATATGTAGCGGTATGTAGCAGGGGCTGCTGAATGTTGTGGTTCCCCCGTCACCCTGCCCAGCCCAGCATTCATCTCTCAGGCACTGCGAGACATAGAACAGTCCATAAGCTTTTTTTTTTTTGTTTGTTTTATTGAGGGGATTGAACTTGGATGGGAAAGGGGAATATGGGATGCCTAGTAAGATTTAGCACAACTTGATTGGGACTACTACAGGCGGTCCCCGGGTTACAAACAAGATAGGGACTGTAGGTTTGTTCATAAGTCGAATTTGTTTGTAAGTCGGAACAGGTACATTTTTTAAGTGTAGCTGCAGCCAAAACAAATATTTTAAGCTTTTTGGATAGCATAGGGAAGGGTTAACACCCCTGTAATGTTTGTTTTGCTGTCTAGGTTTCTGTTCAGAAGATTTCCCCTCACTTCCTGCCCCAATGATAATTGGATTTTGAACATTTTGGGTTGTTGTGGAAACAAGGATTGGTGATAAAGCATCAGTGGAGACATCTTTTTCCCATAATAACTCTTACAGGAGTGAATTTCCCTTCCTAGGGGGAGATTTCCTCTCACTTCCTGTTGTCTCCCTCCGTTTGTAAGTAGGGGTCGTTCGTAAGTCGGATGTTCATAACTAGGGGACTGCCTGTATATACACTCAGTATATACACTCCAGTCTTCTCTCCAGCACAACTCTTGCTTAAGACCTTTACTCCATTACTCCTCCAGCACTTTACATTCCTGCAGACCATTACTCCTCCACTCCTTCACTTGCTGCAATTTCCCAGACCAGTTAGCACGGCGTGGTTAGGCCTGACACTAGCTCAGCCAGACTTTAGTGAATTGCCCTTTGCAGGCAGGGACCCGGGCCCCTATTATGCAGAATGGCTCTGGTGCCAACTGTCCTCAACACGCCTACTGCTCCCAGTAAGCTCTCTTCAGGCCCTGCCAGCCCTCATGGCTGCAGCTGCCTCTTTCCACCGCCCCTCTTCCCACAGTCCACTCTTAAGGCTCCGCACCCATACTTGACTGCAAACTCCCAGTGCTCTCAGGTGTGTCTCCCCAGTCCTCCTGACTGTGCCTCACTCACCAGCAACCCAGGCTGCGACCAGTTGTCCTCCCTGGAGCCTCTCAGCAGTGCACTCTCCTGATGTCCTCTCCTTGCTCTCTCTTGTGCCTCTGGTCCAGGACCTTTTCATGAGTTCTTAGAGGGTTTCCAACTGCACCTGAGCCCAGGCCCAAGGTCACCCCCCTCAGACTGGGGAGCTCCCTCTAAGGCCCCGACAGTCTCAGCACTCTTACTCCATCTCTCCCACTCGGCAACTCCTCCCCAGCTGGGCTGACCCTGGGTATTAAACCACTTGCCGACCTGTTCACGCAAATATACTGGTCGGCTCTCCTGCGCGAACCGATGTGCCTGTACATGATGTATTGAACAGTGCACTGTGAGATGTTCAAAGCTTGGGACATTTTTTTATAACCTAACCCAGTTTTACACTTCTCCACAACTTTATCCCTGACCTGTCAGGTGTGTGCCTTGGCCTTCATGATGCGGTTTGTTCACTAATGTTCTCTAACAAACCTCTGAGGGCTTCACAGAACAGCTGTATTTATACTGAGATTAAATTTACACACAGGTGGACTCTATTTACTAATTAGGTGACTTCTGAAAGCAATTGGTTCCACTAGATTTTAGTTAGACCCCTTTCACACTGGGGTGGTTTTCAGGCGCTAGAAATAGCCTCTTGTAAAGCACCTGCAAAACTGCCTCCCATTCATTGCAGTGTGTTTCTTCACACTGGGGCGGTGCGCTTGCGCGACATTCCGAAAAGTCCTGCAAGTATCATCTTTGGGGCGGGTTGGAAGCGTTGTATACCATGCTCCCAAAACGCCCCTGCCATTGCAATGAATGGGCGGTGATTCCAAAGTGCCTGAAAACTGGGTCTTTTTTGGGTTTTTAACCCAAAAGCAGCCCGCTAGCGGCCGAAAACCGGCACAAAAACGATGCTAAAGCACAGCCAAAATGCGTGCCGATTTAGCGCTATTTTACCAGTGTGAAAGAGGTCATAGGGGTATCAGAGTAAAGGGGGCTGAATACAAATGTCCCCCACACTTTTCACATATTTATTTTTAAAGAATTTGAAAACCATTTATCATTTTCCTTCCACTTCACAATTAAGTGCCACTTTGTGTTGGTCTATCACATGAAATCCCAATAAAATACATTTACATTTTTGGTTGTAACATGACAAAATGTGCAAAATGTCAAGGGGTATGAATACTTTTTCATGGCACTGTATATGTGAATAAGTACTGACTGAACTGATGACAGCAGTGTGAAGGGTCCCTATGATCACCTAAAAAAGTGTCACTGTTCATACAATGGTGTCATAGACTATATTGTAAAGATATGTAAGGATAGCATAGAATACAATGGTATTTCTCACATTAATAACAAACTGGTCTTCATGGCTCCTCTCTAGCTGATAACACATCTCCCTCACAGCTCTGCTCAATCTTCCCGCCTTCCTCTGTCATGTGACCCCAGCACCGCCCACTACACCCTGAGAGTCCCTGGTAGCTACACCCTCAGCGGTGACGTCATCAGACTGCGCCGGGCAGCGCACGTTGTGTGTGGGGAGCTGAGCTTCAGGCTGAGTAAGTAGAACGGTCTCCGGTTATTTGTGCTTCTCCCGGCTGTACAGGAGGATTAGGAAGACAAGAGGGTTTCCCGAGCGCAGTTTATCATTAGGTGACGCAGGCTGGTAACATAATGGCATCAGCTAGGGCAGCCCCCCTACACTGTAGAGGGCTGCAGAGTTTTAGATGTTAGAGCTGGGAACAGTTGTTATACTTTTTAGGTAATGTATTGATTCATGGTCACATTGTTGCAGTAAAGAGGACTATACACTATACAATCTACTTTAGGTGTGCTGTCAACTATGTAGTGCCTGTCTGATTAGATATAAATGAAATGGATTGTTTAGGTTTGTCTTCATGTTCCACACTTTTGACAAGCATGGTGGATATTGTACAATCAGATTATATAGTGTATGGCCTGGCCAGTCATTTTTTCAGTTTTCCGTCTATTAAATCCTCTGCCCTTGTTGTTTTTAACTTTTGGATAGTAAAACTTTTTTTCTGCAATTAAATATCTTATACAGCCCACTTCCTGTTTCTTGGTTGGAAAAATGCCTTGGCGTTTGACATCATGCACAGCTCTCTGCCAGGAAGGAAGGGAGGGTGAGTCATAACAGGGCCAATGAGAGTTGCAGAGCTGGAGGTGTGCCTCTGTGTAAATCCAGGAAGTGAACAGGCAGCAGTTTCCAGACATAGTGGAGGGAGATTTGTGCAGCATATTTGGCAAGTACAGAATCACAGTATATATAAAATAATATGCAAAGCGGTTGGAGGGAAGCTTCAGAATGGCAAAGATGTTTTATTACAAATTATATGAGCAGACTGCAGTTCTTCTTTAACCACTTCAGCCCTGGGAGGTTTTACCCCCTTAAAGTGATTGTAAAGGTTCAGTTTTTTTTTACTAACAAACATGTTATACTTACCTCAAGGGTTGTGCACAGAGTGGCCCCGATCCTCCTCTTCTGGGGTCCCCCAGCGTCGCTCCTGGCTCCTCCCAGCATCAAGTGACCCGTAAGGGAAGCGCTTTCCCTGGGGCCACCCATGCAGGCACGCTCCCAAGTCCTGCTTCTGCGTCCCTTGACACAGACAGCAGGACTCTGCCCCCCCAACTCCTGCGTCATTGGATTTGATTGACTGGAGTAGGAGCAATGGTCAGTACTAAAAAATATGCACTGTCACTGTACTAATGACACTGGCTGGGAAGGGGTTGATATCACGGGGGATCAAAAGGTTAACTGTGTGCCTAGCCTGTGATTCAGTGTAGTGGGGGAGGTGCTTTATAGGAACACAGGATCAACATGCCCTCTGTACTGACAAAACGGCAATCTGCCTTGTTTACATAGGCAAACTGCCACTCTGCCTGTGTACCGAAGCATCGGCGGGTGCCAGCGGACATCAAGTCTACCGTACCCACCGATTAGCTCCCGCTGTGTGTAAGCGCAGCTGCAGTGGCCCGTTGGCAGTGCACGTGTGCGCCCCAGACCTGGAAGTGTCCGATCACGTACTAGGTATGTGATCTGGCACAGAGCACCTGCCCTGCCACAGTATATGTACGGTGGGCAGTCCGCAAGTAGTTAAAGGGTAACTTCACTTTCATGGGGGAAAAAATAGCAAATAAAGAAAAAAATAATATTGCATATACAGTTGTGACACAAATTTTGTAATTAAATGTTATTAACAATTACCTTTCCTTTCCAATCTGCAGCTCTGTAATATTCCAAAAATGCATTGCAATATGGCTACCTGGAGGTGTTCTGTACACAGAATGTGTACTGACCACTCCCCAAAAACAGAATTTCTGGCTCACCAGAAGCCTGCACTAAAATACAACTCAGATTTCAGGCATCCCCTGCAACAAAAATGTCATTTTTGGTGAGATACTCCCAATAGGAAACAGTGTCTAAATTAATGCAGACCCAGCAGCTTTCCTCCTTTAGATCCCCGCAGTTGCAGCAGCTGATTTGATAATTATGAAACCACTCCCATTAGATTCATTTTCTCACCGGGACACAGACAAACACTCAGGGATTTCTTCAGAATAACAAAAAAGGTAGGAAATTGCAACAGAGTCTGTTAAAATTCTTGCAATGTACATAAGATCACCCAGAGGGGAATGTGTTTTTTTTTTTTTGTTTTTTTTTTTCTCTCTCAACAAGAGTTGCGCTCTAGGTGGCTGCTATCATAAAATATGGACAAAACATTTCTTCCCTCAACTATATTTTTTTTTTTTCCCTACTTTTAGTACAAAACATGTCAGACAGAGAACGGGATGTAACTGGAAGTGAAGAAGAAGATGGAACTGAAGACGAAGAGGTTGGAATAGAAGAAGAGGAGGATGGGACAGATGAAGAGGAGGATAGAAATGAAGAGGGGGATGCTGAGAATGGAGGGATGAAGACAACAGACAGTAAGGATGGACAAGAAGAAGATGCATCCGAACTCGATACAGACATGCTGGGTGAGGATAAAAATCTTGCTGGTACAAAGAAGAAGACGGTTATTCCTGGCATCATATACCTGGGTCACATCCCACCTCGCTTCCGTCCTCGCCACGTTCGAAACATGCTGAGCATCCATGGAGAAGTGGGGCGTATTTTTCTGCAAGCAGAGGGTAAGAAAAGATTGTGCAATTGTTGCCATGAGGGAGAATTTTCTAGAATCTCAACTAGGACAGTACTTATTCCAGAGAAACTGTAGACCACGCTCAGCAGAAATGGAACTCTGGGGAATGCCTGGATCTGCTGCAGACTTTGGGGTCCACTTATAAAGCTGCTCAACCTAAAAAAAGAAAACTAATTGCACATTAAAAAGCAATGTGTATTTAATGCTCTGCTGGCTTCAGGACACCTTAAAATAAATGGAAATATAAAAGAAAAAAACAAAGATGAACATGATCATGTGACCTGCCAAATTAATTTGACTGGTCTTTTGTCTAGTCATGACCTGTGTTTTATTCATATGTCGTAAAATGCAGACAGCGATATCTTCTCTCCATTACAAATGACACCCTTTGGGTAGAGCTGTGCGATTAATCGTTAAATCTCGATTCAACCCCCCTCACAATCTTAATCCGGCATTTCCACGATGCTATATGACAAGTGCAGAGCTGTTCTCTGCTCAGAGCTGTTTAAAAAAAAAAACGGCAAATGTTTATCAACATTGCTCAGCGCTAAGAGAACTATAAACAAAGTATCTTTTACTTCCATTGGATCAAAGGGATGAACTTTGGTCTGTAAATGAGGTCAGTTTAACCACTTCCCGCCTGGCTTATAGTAAAATGACATCCGGGAAGTGGTTCTGTTATCCTTGCTGGACGTCATATGATGTCCGCAGGATAACCCGCGATCGTGCATCGCAGTAATCGGTAGTGCCGTGGGTCAGTCTGACCCAGCGCATTACCGATCGAGGGAGAAAGCTTCCATTGGAAGCTTTTTACCATGTGATCAGCCGTGACCAATCACGGCTGGTCACAGTGTAAACAGGAAGAGCCGTTTATCGGCTGCTCTTGTGACGGGGGGGGGTCTGCGCTGAATGTTTATCATCGCAGCCCCCCCTCAGGATCGCCACATTGGACCACCAGGGAGCCCCCTGCCCCCCTCCCCCAGGGACACCATAAGGAGGCCGCCCAGGACCACCAGGAAGATGATCAGGAGGCCGCCCAGGACCACCAGGGAGATGATCAGGAGGCCGCCCGGGGACCCCACACTAGACCACCAGTTGAGGGCATACAGTGCACTGTAGGGATGGCACTCTGCCCATATGTGATGCCTGCCAGTGCCATCCCTAACAGTGCTATATGTATCAGTTACCCACCTCTACCTCCTATGAGTGCCCATCAGTGCTGCATATATGTGCCTAATCATCAGTGCCACCTTATCAGTGCCAATCTGTACTGCCTCATCAGTGCCTGTCAGTGTAGCCACATCAGTACAGGAGAAAATGTACTTTGTGACAGAAACAAAGAAAAAATTTTTTTCAAAATTTTCGGTCTTTTTTTATTTGTAGCGCAAAAAATAAAGGTGATCAAATACCACCAAAGGAAAGCTCTATTTGTGGGAACAAAATGATAAAAGTTTTGTTTGGGTACAGCGTTGCACGGCCGCACAATTGTCATTCAAAGTGCGACAGTGCTGAAAGCTGAAAATTGGTCTGGGCGGGAAGTGTTCTAAGTGCCTGGTATTGAAGTGGTTAACCACTTAAAAACTAAGGGTCCTTTCACACATCTGGACTATTCAGGTCCACCTGTCAGTTTTTTAGGGGGACCTTAACGGACGCTCCATGCACCTCTATGCAGCGATGGATGACATGTCCACTGACATCCGATCCGCTAAATCCAGACGGATGGAAACCCTATTTTCCTTCTGTCTATTGGATCGGATGAAAACGGACAAGCGGATCCGTTTTCATCCGATCCTCCTTAGAGGACAGGGGGGATCTGACAGGTCCGTTCCTGCACAGTGAGTGGAGACGGACCTGTCATCCGCCGGCTCAGCAGGGATCAACATATCGATCTTTGCTGAGCAAGCGGAGTCCGTGAAAACCGACATGCCTGTGTGAAAGGACCCTAAACCTTTTTCCAAATTGCTGTTTGTTTACAGGGGAGAAGGTCAGTTTTATGTGTACTGAAACAGATAACACTGTGCTAGGACCAAAATATTAAGCAATGTGAAGCAGTAAGCACTGTACCTAAATACATAGTACTCTGTGCCCCTGATGACGTCTATCCGACTTGTGCCCATAGAATTCAATGGAAGTCACCTCCAAGTCGGATCCCCCATCTATATTGAAGCGACTTTACAGGAAAAAGAAAATAATTTACCCAGTGAATTACCAGGCAACCCCCTTCCTCCCTTCTCTGACTGGCCACAGGCAAAGTTGCCTGGCATGGAGTTGCGTTGTAAGTCATGCTGAAGTCGCCTTGACGTTGCGTTTAAAAGTCGGATTGCCCCTGTGTGAATGCGGGCTAAAGGAGTAAAGTGACCATATGGTATGGAACATATCAAGCACTGTTTGGCCACTCTTGATTGCGGATCATTCCAACCTGGTAAGCCCCCCCCACCTGTTGCACTAGGGTGGTGTGCTGTCCTCTTTGCTATCTGAAGGCTTCTGGGACCTCCACTTATTTCTTTGCTATTTTTATGAGGATAATCCTTCTCCTCGGCTCTTCTTTGGGACTCATTTATTTAATTCACTTATTTTATAATTTTCAGATTAGTAATGTATATTTTGATTGTGGTGGAGTAGATCACCTTTATTCTAATGTGTATACTTGTATAGTATACTCTTCATCATCAATAGATGGATCGTCATTGAGTGTTTGTTTTTTTTTTTTTTTGTTTTTTTTGCGCTGCACTTTTTGAATATTCAGTTTTAGGTGTAACCTGGTAGGGGTGTGCATCTTCACTGGTCTCCCGATTCGATTACGATTATCTGGTCAACGATTTGATCCGATTCCACGATGCATCACGACTAGGATACAAGGGTGGGTAGGAACTGAAGGATGGAAGAATCCATGAATAAGAAAGTAAGGATGGAGGAATCTATGGACAGGAATAGAAGGATGGGGGAGTCTGGGGATTGAGGAATCCATGGATAGGAACAG
>BLSH010438076.1:1558789-1576932 GCA_018402905.1 Glandirana rugosa
CCCCCCCCCCCCCCCCCTCTCGGAGATCTGGGACAAGTCACAGGTCCCAGAAGATACGCGGAGCCATTCACAAGCCGCAGCGCGATAAGCACATGCGCAGTGAGCACCCGGCTTTGAAGCCAAAGCTGGGTGCCCACATTTGTGCTGCCAGAGCCGTAGAGGGGTGGGGGAGAAGAGCGAGCCCTCGGGCGGCCGCATCGCTGGAACGAGGGACAGGTGAGTGGCCGATTGTTAAGTCAGCAGCTACCCTTTTGGTAGCTGCTGACTTTTAATGGGTGGAACTCCGCTTCAACCACTTAAGGACCACCCCACGTACATATACTGTGGCAGGACGGCCCTTAAGCGCAAAATCACGCACCTGTACGTGATTCCTCTGTTCAGCTCTGGGGCGCATGCGCTGCCAGAGCCCCGCTCCCACTGTGATTGGAGACATCAGGGGCCAATCAGCGGGTCCGGCCACCGGGATCTGCTGATCATTCACAGGAGAAGCAGAAGGGCGGTCTGCCGTTCTGTGGGGGAGGAAGATGGAGATTGATCTCTGTCTTCCTCCAGTCACAGCATTCTCCCCACAGTTAGAAATCACTCCCTAGGACCACACTTAACCCTTTGATCACCCCTGATGTGTGCCGCCATTACTAGTAAAAACAATTTTTAAAAAAAAAGTTCATAAAGCTATCCGATAATTTTTAAATGCTATAACTTTTGTGAAAACCAATCAATATACACTTATTACAATTTTTTTTTTTTTTTTTCTACCAAAAATGTAGCAGAATACATATTGGCCTAAATTGATGAAGAAATTTGATTTTTTTTTTTTTTTTTTTTATTGAATATGTTTTATAGCAGAAAGTAAAAAAAAAAATTTTTTTTCACACTTTATTGTTTATAGCGCAAAAAATAACCGCAGAGGTGATCAAATACCACCAAAACAAAGCTCCATTTGTGAGAAAAAAGGACCTCAATTTTATTTGGGTACAGCACTGCACGACTGCGCAATTGTTAAAGCAACGCAGTGCCGTATCGCAAAAAATGGCCTGGTCAGGAAGGGGGTAAAACCTTCCAGAGCTGAAGTGCTTAAACAAATACCCGGTCATCTTACCATAAGGGTGACAATGCACAGTCCCTGCCTTCCAATTGCTGTGCTTTGCCACCCTGTCTCCCTCAATATAGACTGGGAGTGTCTGTACCAACACATTGCACAAGTATGTTCCTAATAATCTAAAAATCAGCCTCCTGATGCTCAGCCCAGATTACAAAACAGCGGCTCCATTTTGAACCATCCACTACCGCTTCTATCTGAATGATAAAATCAACAGCTGCTGAGACCTAGCAGATTGTGGCAGTTTAATAGTTAAATTAGGCCTTGTCCTTCCTAATTATGTCACACTAAGTAGCGGCCTAATCCTTGCATCCTCTATGTTGAGCTGCCCCCTCCTACAGCCTGACCTAAATTCCTCAACACCCCCCCACTGTACTAATTACAGCCAATTAGCTGAGGCGACGAAGAATCTTTTGAGACATTCGGATGTTCAGAAAGTGCGGATGTTCCCCAACCTTTGCTTGAATAAAACATTGAGTGCAGTGAGAATCAAAGGCTTTGTTAGGAAATTAGAATGATTCGTAGGATGAAACACTTTCACACGCGCCTGTAGTACAAAAATCCCATTAAAAAATAGTTTCCCTGGAAAGAGTAATCTGGCATCGGGGGCACCTGAGGACTTGCGACAGAGAAGTCCTGATCGCGTGGTGCTGCAATTTGAAGTGTGTTACATCTGCTGTCTTTTGGGTCCAATTTTGTGATTGCACAATTTGGTTTAAAAGGGATAATCAAATGAAGACAAATGCGGCTGACATGACATGCAGTTCTGAAAACAAGAAGCCTTTCAGTTCCACAATCCAGAAACATCAAGTATTGTCTGACAGTCTTTTAACCACTTCAGCCCCGGAAGGATTTCCAGCTTTAGGACCGAAGCCCTGTTTGCGATTCGGCACTGCGTCGCTTTAACTGACAATTGCGCGGTCGTGCGACATTGTACCCAAACAAAATTTGCGTTCTTTTTTTCCCCACAAATATAGCTTTCTTTTGGTGGTATTTGATCACCGCTGTGTCATTTCTGATCGCCGCTATAAACAAAAGAAGAGCGACAATTTTGCAAAAAAACCCAAATTTCTTACTTTTTGCTAAAATACAAATCCAAAAAAAAAATATAAAAAAACTTTTTTTTTCATCGGTTTTGGCCGATTTATATTCTTCCTCATATTTGTGATAAAAAAAAAATCACAATCGGTGTTTATTGATTGGTTTGCGCAAAAGTGGTCGCGTTTACGGATGATAATTCATTTTTGGGGTTTTTATTTTTTTTTTTTATTTTTTACTATTAATGGCGACCTTCTGCGATTTTTAGCGGTACTGCGATATTTCAGCGGACACGTCGGACCATTTTGACACTTTTTTGGGACCATTGGCATTTATACAGCGATCAGTGCTATAAAAATGCACTGATTACTGTGTAAATGCCATTGGCAGTGAAGGGGTTAACCTGCAGGGGGCGCTCTAAGGGTTAACAGTGTGTGGCCCTCCCCGGACACAGTGAGCGCACGCACTCACTGTGCGCGATCAGGCGGCTGCCATCATATGACGGCGATTCCCTTACAGAGCCACTTTGCCGCCGTCAAATGCCGATCAGCGGTCGGCAAGTGGTTAAGTGAGCATTTATTCTGCTTATCCCTCCGAAAGTTGATATGAATTACAAAAAACTGTTCTGTTACAACAGCGGTCTCGGGGCCAAATGCAGCTCTTTGCTTGTCTTTATCTGACCCTTAGGGGCACTCTTCCTCCCACTGACGCCAACGATGGGGCACTCTTTCCTCCCACTGTCGCCAACGATGGGGCACTCTTCGACTGATACCAATGAAAGGGCACTCTTCCTCCCACTGACGCCAACAATGGGGCCCTCTTCCTCCCACTGACGCCAATGATGGGGCACTATTTCTCCGACTGATACCAATCATGGGGCACTATTCCTCCCACTGATACCAATGATGGGCACTATTCCTCCCACTGATACCAATGATGGGGCACTATTCTTTCCACTGATACCAATGATGGGGCACTCTTCCTCTTCCTCCCACTGACCCCAACGATGGGGAATGGTTTACTCCCACTGACTCCAAGACATTTTCTACTCTCACTGGCCACAACCTGCCCCCCCCCCCCCCCCATGTCTGCAGAACAGTAAACTGGCTCTTAGTTTAGGGACTCCTGTACTACAGCATCAAACTTAAAGCGGTAGTAAACCCATGCATTTAACAGGTTAAAAACCAGTCACATTTCTGGAAATGTAACACTCCCATTGGTTGTGCTCTAAACCAAACTGTCAAACCATCCAATGGCTGGTGTCATAGCTGATCACATGTGCAGCATCATGGCAGTTGTAGATTAAACAGAGGCAAAGATGGCAGCTTCCTTGGCTGAAAATGATAGGAGGGTTTACTACCACTTTAAAGCCCAACTCAGTAGTTATAAAGTCATTCATCTTGTTTCTCATTGATAAAAGAAATAATGCTTATATTTCTAGGGTATTGGTACCACAGAGCAATACCTTCAAGCCAGGGCCCTGCCATCGTCCTCCCTGCCTGTTCTGGTGGTGAGAACTGGTCCCCCGAAACCGCCTTTCTTGTCAGTCCATGACCACCTGCAGCCACAGCAGAATGAGGGCTAACTCATACCACAATCCCTGTGTTGCATGTGCATTTCCAAGCATCTGCAATAAATATTTTTTGACTAGAAAAACTTGTTTGTGTGTTACAGTTCAAAACGCTGCATGCCCCTGTACTTTTTTATTTTAATGCATTTAAAAAATGCACCGGAAAGCATCTGGTGTGAACAAGCTGTGAGCTGTGGTCACTGGTAGGAGTGCCCACCCACATTCCAGCGCTGATGGAAGACTAGCCTGCCAGCTGTCGTGGGCCACAGTTAGGGTAAGTATTACTATGTTATATCAGCCCCCCAGAAAAAAAAATGGCAAACATTACAATTTTTTACCAATCAGATGTGGTGGCTGCATTCATTTTTTTTTTTTTTTACCCCTTCTGTTTTCACCTGGTGATCTGCCCCATAATACAACTCCTGTATTACAGTGCCCCTTGCTGGAGTAATGAGCACAGGGGGCACAGCAGCAATGTCAGTCTTCGGTGAGTAGTGTGTTAAATGTACTAGCACATTTAAATAGATTATCAAATTAAAGCTAGACTCCAGAAAAGTTTGTTTTTCTTTTGGGATTCATAAATAAAGGTTGATCAATGTAGGCACCCCTGTCAGTGGTAAATGGTTTGTCTCATTCCTGTAATTTGATATATTCTGCTGGAGAGCTTGTTCTTTTGAAAAACAACAGACTTGCTGGCTTCATCACCAGATGAAAATAAAAGAAAGCAAGCCTAAAAAAAGGAAATGAATGTAGCCATCACATCTAACAATTGGTAAGCTGCGATATAATAAATGTGTGCTTTTGGGTTTAATACTGCTTTAAAGTGAGTCCAAAGCCTTAAGGCTTTTCACCTCCCCTCCTTATACTTACCTGCATCCAGTGATGTGCTGCCTCCTTCCTCCCTGGGCAGCGGGAGCTATCAATCAAATGCTGGGCCGAGCAAGCAGGGCCATAGGGGGAAGCAGCTTTCCATGGAGTCACTTGCTGAAGAGGATCAGGACTGCTCTGTGCAAAAGCATTGCACAGAGCAAGTAAGTATAACATGTTTGTTATTTCAATAGAAAAGAAAAATGCTTTAAGCGTTGCAGAGACGTCGTCTTGATGCAAGCAAAGTGGTAATTTACCAGTTTAAAGCCCAACTGTAAACTTTTCTTCCTCTCAACATTTTATTGCTATCTGTGTTCCAATTTGGAAGACTGCTGTCTCTTAGAGGGGTGGCAGACAGAACAGGAGACAGAAATAAAAAAATAACTAGCAGAGTGAGCAAGTGTTACTCGCTCTGTCAGGATTTGTCTGCGGCATTAAGAGGACCCTTCCTTCCCAGGTGTCAAAACAAGAAGAGAAATCTACACTATATACTGTAGACACATGACAGGATCAGTAAGCTTTCTCCTTTATCCACAACTATTTGGGGGGGAAAAAAAAGAGAAAAATCTCTCAGAAACACTTGCACAGCCGTTCCCCATAGAAATTAAATGGCAACCTTTTGGCCGGTTTCACGCGGCCGTTCCGTCAGCAGGCTCTGTTTTGCTCAGGGGGAATTGCTCCGCTGAGTCGACGGATCCGTCTCCGTTCTTTGTGCAGAGACGGATCCATCAGAGCTCCTGCTCTCCCCTATGGGAAATCGGATGGCGACGGATCTGTCTGTCCATTGTCATCCGATCCGCAGATGGATGGAAAAATGGGGTTTCCATCCATCAGACTTTACGGGTCTGGAGCGGAATTGAGAGCGACCGGAGTCAGCAGACATGTCTCCGCTGACATGTGTCGCTCCATAGGGGTGCATGGATGGCCCCGCTCAGGTCCGCCTGAAAAGGCGGACCTGAAAGGAATGTCCATGTGAAAGGGCCCCTTGTCATCCGTTTATTATATGCGAGAGGCTGCCAGCCGCTGTCTGGAGGAACATTTGATAAGCTGAACTGGAAAACCTGTTCAAGTCAATGTTGCAAAATAATGGTCAATCAGCACTGCTTACCTTCTCCCCCAATCCTAACTCCATTCAAATGTGTGACCTTGGCATCCATGCAGTGCAGCATTCAGGAGCCTGCTGCGTACAGAGTGCAGCGTTCAGGAGAGTGCTACGTACAGAGTGCAGAGTTTATGCGCACGCTACTTACAGAGTGCAGCGTTCAGGAGTGTGCTACAGCCAGAGCGTGGCATTCAGTAGTATGCTACATACAGAATGCAGCATTCTGGAGTGTGCTATGGACAGAGCGAGCATTCAGGAGTGCACTATGTACAGAGTGCAGCATTCAGGAGTGCGCTATGTACAGAGTGCAGCATTCAGGAGTGCGCTATGTACAGAGTGCAGCATTCAGGAGTGCACTATGTACAGAGTGCTGCATTCAGGAGTGCGCTATGTACAGAGTGCAGCATTCAGGAGTGCGCTATTGACAGAGCGAGCATTCAGGAGTGCACTATGTACAGAGTGCAGCATTCAGGAGTGCGCCATGTACAGAGTGCAGCATTCAGGAGTGCGCTAGGTTCAGGGTGCAGGGTTTAGGAGTGCGCTGGATGTATCCAGTGCAGTTCCAAGGGTGCTCTATGCACATAGTGCAGAGTTCAGGGTTGGCTACGTACAGAGTGCAGGGTTCAAGAGTGCATTATGTACAGCGTTCAGGAGTATGCTATGTACAGAGTGCAGGGTTTAGGTGTGCACTATGCATAGTGTTCAATCCCAAGCCCCCATCCCCTCCTTCCTGGCCTGGCTCCACTACCCATGTAATCAGCTTTAGTACCTCCCTGCAAAATTGGGTGCGAGGGCCTAACTGCAACAACTGGACAGATTTAAAGTGACCCAAACTATTGTTTTTGCTTTACCCGGCATGGGTGCTCAACCTGTGGCCCTCCAGCTGTTGCGGAACTACAACTCCCATGAGGCATTGCAAGGCTGACAGTTACAAGCATGAGTCCCAAAGGCTGAGGCATGATGGGACTTGTAGTTCCGCAACAGCTGGAGGGCCACAGGTTGAGCAGCCATGCTAACCCATCTAACAGAGGTGCACAGAGTGAGTAAATTCAAACAGTGCATCTCTTGTGTCATCCCATTTCGGTACTCATAGGGACATCAGAAGTGCCATGTATGTGCTGCCTCTGACCATTTATACTAGAAGAGGATTAACATTCTTGAAAATTGCTGACCTAAAAAAAGAAAGGTGCATCAGAGTGAAATAAAGAAAAAAGTCAAAATGGATAAATAGACCAGAGCTTTCATAGAATGTAGATTATTTTTTATTACAAGATTTGTTCACCCAATCTAGTCTATATATATATATATTGAAACATACAAAAGGAGAATAA
Organism: Glandirana rugosa; assembly: GCA_018402905.1. Lineage (NCBI taxonomy): Eukaryota > Metazoa > Chordata > Amphibia > Anura > Ranidae > Glandirana > Glandirana rugosa. Next base: position 1,565,797 of record BLSH010438076.1, read on the forward strand.
AAACGGGTTTAGAGTCCCTTTATACCATGACAAAGAATTTGTATAGAGCCGGCTTAGCAAGTTAAAGCTGATTTCCTGTAGCCAAAATATCACCACCTCTGGAATTTGTCCACCAAATTCAAAAAGGTTCATAGCACCCCTTTTCCAAGCTGCACATATCCACCTTTCCTCCTAAGTGACAATGTTGGTGATTAGCCTAGTGCTGTCACATGGGGGTGGCTGACCCAATGACTTCTAAACTTTCACAGTCGTTTACCTGGGACAAGTATGTGAATTAACTGTATGAACAAACCAATGGGAGAGAAAACCTCTCCACTAAATATGGAAAAGGGACTTTTTAGGATATTGTTGATAAGGTGAGCAACCCATTGGTAGATAATATATAAAAAAAATATTCATTACATTTTATTGATACAAAAGGTTCTTTAAAAGCTTGTATAAAATCATCCAAGGTAAGTGACACACAGAGCACTGGACCGCATCACGCCGCCCCCCCCCCCCATCGTTCGCTTCCCTGCCCCATGGCAGATTTGACGTCAGGGAGCTGCGCTGGCTCGTATAAAATCATCCAAGGTAAGTGACACACAGAGCACTGGACCGCATCACGCCGCCCCCCCCCCCCCATCGTTCGCTTCCCTGCCCTATGGCATGTTTGCGTGGGCAGTGGTTGACGCGCGCATTTCCTGTAGAGGCGCCCATGCCAGATTTGACGTCAGGGAGCTGCGCTGGCTCCGTCGCTTCTGGTGGGACCATACATATGGATGCGTTTGCCGCCCCTCAGCGTCCACTGGTTGACGTGTCCGGCGTCGGTCCCTGGTTGGTGGGGGAATACAGGCGGGAGGTCACCCCTGCATGTATGGCTGGTGTACATTGTGCTATGGGTTTCATCTCTGCTAGGCTCAATCCCCCCTTCAATTGATGGTGCATTTGTGTATGGGCTGGTGCTCCTGTTGGCATGCAGCCCATCATCTTTCTTTTTATGTCAGACCTACATTCTTGCCCGTGGGATATATATGGCCGGGTTATTATGTATGCTTATGGGATGGTTGGGGCTCTCCTATATATCTGGTTAGCCCTGATTTAATGTAATGTTGAATATAGTACATATTAGGGGACTAGTTACTTATTATATATATATATATATTTATTTTTTCCTTCTTTAAGATCGATGCCCATATCAGGCGAGTCTCCCCCTTTTGTTTTCCCTACCCATCATTTTCATTTGCACTTGCCAGCTGCATTCTATAGGTGTGGTTCAGTATCCACCAGACAGGGCATACAGTTCTGGCACTGCCGCCCCTTAGGGTGGTCGAGTCCTGGTCAGGGTTAATGACACACCCACTTTAGTGTATGCAATATAGGTGAGCAGTTTAGTATCTCTATATATATGTATGGTCTTGATTGTTTAATTTGTTCGACTAGGTATTGTAATCATGTGACACCAATGATGTTTGTAATCAATTATTAGATTGAATGTATGTGGAGTTTACCCTGAAGAAGCAGTTATCTGCCTGCGAAACGTTGGATTACTCCATGTATTGGCATCTCAGCCAAGCATCACCCAGTTATGTACTACGTGTCACTTACCTTGGATGATTTTATACATGCTTTTTTAAAACCTTTTGTGCCAATAAAATGTAATACATTTTTTTTATATATATTATCTACCAATGGGTTGCTCACCTTATCAACAATATCCTAAAAAGTCTCTTTTCCATATTTAGTGAAGAGGTTTGTTCATACAGTGTATACCTGGGACATGGATATTTGTGTGATGTGGGAACTGGCTACAATATTTTGTTAAGTATGTGGATCAAAAAAGGTCAGAAGTGCTAATCTGCATACTTGTTCCAGGTCAGTGACAACAATTTTTATAGAAAAAAGGAGGAGGATTACCCCAACAGCCATGCACCAGTATTTCTAGTATGTAGAGATCAGTAACAGTAGCCCATATGTTCCTGTCATAATGGACTTCTTTCAAGCAAGTCTTTCTCCAGAGAGACCTATGGGAGTTGCCATTGCCGATCTTCTGAAGATGCTAGTTCTTTAGATCTTACACTGACCAACTAAATTAATTTAAAAGAAGAGTACGGCCAAAGCTGAATAGGCAGAACAGAGCAGTGACTAACAGTCAATGCTCTCCGCTCCATGAGAAACAAGAGCTGAGCAATCAGCGGTCCTGTGATCACTCGGTTCTCATTCACAGAGCTGATGTGGGACAGCTGCAGCATAGAGGTGAGTATGTATGTAATCTGATGTGGGACAGCTGCAGCATAGAGGTGAGTATGTTTGTAAGTGTTTTTTTTTATTCCCATACATCTCTTTTAAAGTGGATCTTCATCCTCCATGTCATCATTTCTTCTTTCCACCCTCTCCTCTGCACGATTAGGGAGTTTTTTTTTTTCTTTAATTACTTTTTTTTTTTTAAAGAAATCCTCCGGCCACATTGACCCTGCCCCCCCCCCCCCTTTGCAAGTCATTTGCCTAGGAGGACGTGCACTGTTCCCCCTTTGCCTATTGCATATATACATCACTTACCCCAATGGGGAAAGCCTTTCGTTCAGTAAAAGAGGAGAGGGTTGGCCTAGCAGGATGTGATCAAAAGAAGAGCCAGTTGAACCCAGAACAGCCGGTAGCCACTTGATGTCACCGCAAAACATGGTAGCATGGGATTGAGTGCTGCCAGCAGAGAGGAGGCTCTCCGCTGTTTGGGTATCGAAAATGTGCCAATCTCACCACTTTGACGGTAGGGGTTTAATATAAAAAAAATGTGGGGTGGGGAGTGTGAAAAACCGCTTAACCTTTGAGTCACTCACCTGGAACATGTATGCACAACTGCAAAGTTAGGCAACCTTATTTGCATGCTGGTTTCAGTTAAGAGAGAAAGAATTGAGACAGGGTGGAACTGGAACTAGCATTTGCAGAATGGGAAGTAGCACTGCAATCTACATGTCTCTCAGGAAAATTTTCCTTTAAGTACCTAGAAAAGTGATTTTGAATTTGGTTCCAGCAAGACCTCTATAGGGCTAAGCTGACTTGGCTGTAGGAGAATCATTTAAAGGCCGTCAACATAAATAAAAGTATAAAGCTGACACCCTTGTGTTCCAGGCAACCAGCAATTCTACTTTTTGACTATTCAGTTTGCCCAATCTGTATGGAAATACACAACTTCCAAACATTTCAGCTGCTTCGGGTGTCCATTATTCTTTATGGCTGTGCAATGCACATACACCTAACAGACCACCACTGGAGGAAAGGAGATCAGAGGTCAACACTGCCCTGTAACAGGCAAGCTAAGGCAGCGAGAGAATGCATTAAAATCACTCAGTTTAATTAGGAGGCTAGTGGGAGGAATCAGATACCAATTTTATTCTAATAAATGTACTTTGAATAAATCAGGTCAAGTTTCTACCATTTGTGTCTGTCTGTTCTGTAAGCCTTGTACCACATTTCTCAGTGTCCTCTTTTTCTGAAGTATAGCACAGTTTGTTCAACTGCCAACAAGAATGTGCACAATAGGTGGTTACTGAGGTGGCATGTTGCTTAACATGCACGGTCTGTGCCACATCATATGGGAAAAAGGTAGCAAGATCTTTACAAATGCCGATATGGTACAGTTAAGCAATTCCGAAAATGTAAAAAAAAAAGTAAATGAAACTTGAATTAAAATCTTTCACTTAAATCTAAATAGAAGCTGATAGGCCCTTGTTTGTCCTATTTTTACATTCTTTTAAGCCTCCTTTCAAAAAGTTTCCCCCATACCTTTGTACTTTCAGAACAGACTTTCCACCTTCAAGCTATCAAGCTGAACCATAGATATTCTTGGCTATACCATGACAAGTCACCAGATGTAAAAAGAACCTTGTGAACTGATTTGTTTTCTAGGAGGACCCAAAGATATTCTGAATCCAGATGTTGTCACCAGTAGGAAAAGTCTGACAGTTGCGTGGTCAAAGCTTAGCCAAGTCTTCAGGGACTTTGGAGTATTCTGACAGCCAATGGGAGCCCAGCCCCAATGTAAACAAAGGAAATTCTATCCTAAAAGATCAGAGGATCAGCTTGTCGCTGTCCCCAACAAACTGGAATCCATGGAATATTACAACACTGCCCAATAGTAGTTTTCTACAATCAGGAGCACAGAGATAAGTGCAGGACTGCAGGTGACCACGTTATAGTTCTTGCTCTGGCTATCAACCCAGGAAGACTGATTTCTCTAGGCCATCCTCCACCTGTAGGTATTCGAGATAGGACTGGAAATACTGGCTCTGGTACCGAGGACTGTTCCTTACATATTGAAGGTAATCTGGGGTACCAGGACACACAACATTATCAGCCAGAAGAACAGAACCAGCTCTCAGCAATCCACATTCCTAGAAAGACAATCAAAGAAAAACCCTTAGCAGATATATAGAAACATTAAACAGTAAATTTATTGTATGTATTTCTTTAGATCGGTGTTTCTGTTTCAATATAATTATTTACATTTTTTCAAGAATAGGATCCACAACGCAAGTGGTGCACATCAAAACATTAAGAACAGGTGTAAAAGGGATCAAATATTATACCACTGGCTACTCCTGACACAAAGGGATGCCAGATAAAGTAGAAACTCAACATAAAGTAAAAATTCTTATAGAGCAAACAGCAATCCCCGAAAACCCCCCACAAGGGGAAACATTAGAACCCAAACTTCGCCACCATCCACTGGTACAGGCTGTGAGTATACAGAATGCACAACCACAAGTACAAGCAACACAACTAAATGAAAAAGGTAAGTGTGAATCCAAGAAAGAAAAAGGGGGGGGGGATAAAAAGGAAGAAAAGACAAAGAAAACAAAAAGGAACAAAAGAAGAGATGGAAGGGAAGAACGAGACAAAGCAAAAGGAAAAAGAAGGACTGTCAGAACGCCATCTCCACCGTCCACACTCCTCAGTCAACTGGAAGTTGGAGATACTTAATCTAAGGATCCCAAACATGGTCAAACTTAGCAGTTTTATCCTGCAAGATACTGACCAGCTTTTCGTTGAGCATGATCCATGTCAGTTAATTTTTTACAGCTAGATCTACCACTGGTTTCTTCCAAGTGGTCGCTATAGCGATTTTTGCCGCAAGAAACAAAGTGGATTAAAGTTTGAACATGCTTGGGAGCATCCAAGACAGGCTTGTTAAGAGCCACCTTGGGGTTTTTCTGTGTTTCTTTAACTATGGGTTGGGACCAGTGATAAGCTCAGGCATGTTTGGATCCTAGTGCAAATCCAACTGAGCGAGCCCACCAGGAAGCGGCCATCTGTACTGGGGCAATCATGCGCAACAAGTGCTTTCTCTGCCCCACATATATAATGGGTGCGTATACATGCGGCTGCAGGGTGGAAAATGCCTCGGGTACTTATGATTGGACCAGAAAAGTGACAACTTCCTAGTGGGCTTGTTCAGGTGGGTTCAGAAATGGATCAAAACAAGCTTGAGCCTCATTCCTAGTCAGGACCCAAAATGGGTCACAGACATGTTTCTGTATCGAAGTAGCCCAGTTCTCAAAGCATGAGATCAGATATTACTGCTATATGTGAAATAGCCTATAAACAATGTGGTTAACGTTTCACAGAGAGGTTTTGTTTTCATAAGATGAAAATGTATAAGCACAATCTGTCCTGCAAATGGCAGGATGCACTCAGAGTTAGATCCCGGGCACCAGAAATCCATGCATGAGCATTCCGGCCTCCCTTTTCGTCTGTGCAAGCGCAGTCTGCACCCTTTCACAGATCAATGTTTTTGCAAGTGCATATGTCAGCAGACTGTCCACGTGCCAGTGGGGATGAGGTTGAGAGTGCTCGAATGTGAATTTCCGGGGCTGCTCATCGGGGAGGACAACAGTGTCAAGGATCAAGACTGGTTTGAGGAGCAGAGCACAGCATTTTAAGATTTTGGGGACACTGGTGCATAGGGGATGTGGGAAACATGTGCAAAGGTGGACTTGCCCTTTAAAAACACTGGGGGGGGGGATTTGGAGAATATAAAATCGGGGGCAGTTCTGCATAGTAACCAATCAGCTTCCGGGTTTTGTCAAAGCAGCTGAAGTTAGAAGCTGATTGGTTACCATACGCAGCTGCACCAGATTCTGAGTGCTCCAGTTCTATTAAATCCCCCACTTTCTTTAGATGATATGGAAATAAATTTTGAAGGCGGATCAGATTATTACATGAAATCTATCTCTGTATTCTGTGAATAATTAAAGTGCATTTCTATCCAAATCATTTTTTTGTGGATGAAGCGCAGAAAGGTTAAGGCTGGGTTCACACTATCTGCGGAGTGGTTTGCAGCAGGGGGTCCGGTGCGTCCCGTTCACCATTTCAGGTCTAAATTTTTGCCTGTATTCAGACCTGAAAATGGATCCAAAGACGCAAAAGGAACCTTCTGCAGTGTGCTCCGCGGCTGCCCTGAAGTTGTGTGAATCGGCTCCATTGAGAGCCAGTCACGCAGAGAAACCCACATCCAATTTGCATAAATGTGAACCCAGCCTGAAACTTCTGTTTGTTTTTCTTCTTGCCGTCTGCAATCCCTATTAGTCATGGTGACCATGTTCACTAGGACAAAGTGATAGGAAATCCAAAATTTTACAGCTGTCAAAGAATGGGGATGCCTGTTCTAGAGACAACTGTCCAAAAATGTCTCACTTCCTGTTGTGTCTCTGGGACAAAAAAAAGAATCGGTAGAGAATCTGGCCCTTCTTTCTGACAAAAGGGGGGTTTGTCTGTAGCTACATTTTAAATATGGCAACTCTAGAATCAGAAATTACACAGGAAATGCAGACCATAAGTGGACACTGGTATTAACAACTGTGGCATGTCATCATATTATTTACATTTTAAAATGTGATCATCGTAAAATATGATCTTTCATATTGGGGGGGAAGCTCAGACACAATGACCCACAAATGCAGCATTTGTAAATGGTAAAAGCGATTTCAACTTACCTCCAGCAGTTTGGTGTCGGGGAGATAACTGACTTTCCAGTGGTCTATAAACACCAGGTCAAACTTCTCAATGTCCAGCTTCTTCTTCAACTGAGGGATCAAAATGGAGCTGGAGCCCACCAACAGTTCCACCTGTGGCACAAAACAGGGATAAGATTCTTCTCCCAGCACAAAAGGTTCCCCTGTTGGACCCCTGAATGGTGTTCTTGGAAACTCTAAAAGTGAGATCTCCCTGCCAAAATCCTCAGTTCTGTTTCTGAGAGTTGAGTGCTCTCGTCCACCCTTTTGTGTGGACTAGCTCCTTCTGCTACATTCTCTGTAGTATAAAATACACAAAAACCCAGCAGAGAGAGTGAGAGCCCCTCTTAGTGACCACAGCTGATATGCAGAACTAGGAACTCAGCACAGAGATCTCACCTACCGTAAGAGATATAAAGAACTGAAGGTGGTTTAATCACTTCAGCATTTAGCCAAAAAAAAAAAAAATGAAAAACAAAACAGAATAACAGTTTTTGGATACATTTTCCTGGAAAGTATCCTTTCCCGATAGAAACACGGAGGCTGCAATTTCTAAACTCATCCTGAAAAAACTGGTTGTCTGGCTATTATGCTGTTCCACTGCTATTGACTATAGGACTTTTTGAGCAGGGAAATCAAGGTGAGGTCAGAATATCTTATATCAGGGTGCCCAACCTTTTGAAGAGCAAGGGCCACTCAAAGCGGAGTTCCACTGGTATTTTAGTTTATTAAAAGTCAGCAGCTACAAAAAGTGTAGCTGCTGACTTTTAATAAACAGTAACTTACCTGTCTCCCGGTCCAGCGATGGCTGCGCACAAAGCCTCGCTTGTTCCCCCCTCCACCCTGTGGCGCCGTCATTGCAAGTGTGGGCACTGGCCGTGGCTTCACGGCCAGGCACGCACTGCGCATGCGCGAGTCGCCCTGCTGGTTCCTAGCGGCCAGGAAATCTTCTGGGACCTGTGACGTGTCCCAGAAGATTGCCAGGAGGGAGGGGCCGTCTAGGGGGAGAGGAGGAGTCACCTAGGCGGCCCTGAAGCAGAAGGCGGAAGAGGGACAGGAAGTCCCTCTAAAAAGTCCCAACTCCAAAGACATGCTGGTAGGTAAATTAGATCCTGTCTAAATTGGCCCTAGTATATGTATGAATGTGAGTTAGGGACCTTAGATTGTAAGCTCCTTGAGGGTAGGGACTGATGTGAATGTACAATGTATATGTAAAGCGCTGCATAAATTGACAACGCTATATAAGTACCTGAAATAAAATAATAAATAAAATGTGACATGTAAGGGGGCGAGGAGTGCTAAAAGCGGAAGTTCCATTTTTGGGTGGAGCTCCGCTTTAAGCAACTTTGTAACTAGTCACAGGCCACAATGAGCAGAACGGATGGAAGCAGAGCGGATACAGTCGCAGCCCACCCTACTCTATGGGTCCCCCGATCCGTCCAGATGGCAGACCATTCCCCTTGTTTTTTATTAGCAGATGGTATTGGGGGTAGGCGAGTGTAATCAAACACAAGTCATTTTACATCTACATCTCATGCTCCATAGAGGAGAATGGAGGGCCTGATTGGGTCCACCTGAAAAACTACAGGTACTGCCAGCTGTTGCTCTCCCAGGCGGAGTACAATTGGTATCACTCCGCCTGTGACAGGAGCTGGTGCTATGCAGGAAGTATGGTCTTATGTAGCTCTGCTCCCTCTGCAGCCATGCTTCCTCTAGCGCTGTCCATTGAGAACGCTTATGCTGTTAGATGGCGGGTCGGGAACCCATGATCCAGGCTTGCTGAACCCGCCATCCCAAAGCTGGTCATGGGCCACATCAGAGGGCTCGGCGGGCCACCCCTGTCTTATTTGCTTACTCAAGGTCAGTGACTCTAAAGCTGGCTATATACGGTTATTTTTTTCTTCCATTCAGCCAGTGGACTGACATGCAAACATGGTGGATGGAGGAATCCTTCCTGCTGGGACATTTTCAGACAATGGGACCTGCTACTGTCAGAATACACTGATCACCGGCTGCAGCCATTGATTGTCAAAAGTTTTCCAGCACAGTGGCTAATTGGTTAGCTACTTCTGTATAGCAACACAAGGTCATCGGTTTGAATCCCAACCATGGCACTACCTGCCTGGAGTTTGCATGTTATCCTGTGTCTGCGTGGGTTTCCTCCCACACTCCAAAGATATGCTGGTAAGTTAATAGGCTCCTCTATAAATTGGCCCTAGTATGTATGAAAATTAGTTAGTTTTGTTTTATCCAGCTGTATTTACTCAGTGCAACTTATAACATTCAAGTGAAAGATAAAACACTACAATGTCAGAAAAGAAAAATGAAACCAGGATCACAGAGTTGGAAAAAGGATCCCCTCCTAAAAATGACTTGTAGACTCAATCAGGTATGGCTAATCACCTTCTCGATTGCACACAAAGCCATTTGACATTCAACTGTGATCAGCTGTGGTCATTTTGATTAGCTCAGCATAAAAAGCTTTCCTGGAGCATTTCAGTCCCTGATAATGCAACTGAAGCAAACAATCAACTATAGGCACTGTCAAAAGATCTCCGAGATAAAGTTGTGCACAGGCACAAGTAAGGAGATGGATACAAAATGATTTCAAAGGCTCTATCAATGCCTAAAAGCACAGTGAAGTCTATTTATAATAAGTGGAAGTTATTTGGTACAACACAGACCCTCCATGGATCAGGACATCACTCCAAACTGGATGAAAGAGCCAGGAGGAAACTGGTCAGAGAGGCTACCAAGAGGCCTACAGCAACTCTGAAGCAGTTGCAGAAATTTATGACAAAGCATGGTCATTTTGTGCATGTGACAACAATATCATAAATTCTCCACAAATTTGGCTTGTATGGGAGGTAACAAGGAAAAAAGGCACTCCTCAAGAAAGGCCACATGCAGTCACGACAGAGTTTGCCAAAATGTACCTTGAAGATTCTGGGGCCACATGGAACAATGTGTTATAGTCAGATGAGACTAGAAATTAATTATTTGGCCTCAACACCAAACGATATGTCTGGTGGAAATCCAATACAGCTCACCATCCAAACAATACCATTCCTACAGTAAAGCAAGGAGGTGGTAATATCCTGTTATGGGGGTGTTTCTCTTCAGCAGGGACTGGAACACTTGTCAGGATAGAATGAAAAATGAAAGGGCCACCGCCTGCACAGGGGACAGCGCTGGATGTCACAGGCTTTGTTTGCAGGTAAGTGACACATAATGGGCTACTATGCGATGCCTATAAGGGTTTACTTCCTCTTTAAACCCCATTGAAAATCTGTGAAATGACTTGAAGACTGCAATCCACAAATGGTCACCATCTAATTTAAATGAATTTGAGCAGTTTTGCAGTATTGCAAAGTCTAGATGTTCAAAGTTAGTAGAGATATATCCCAACAGACTAAAGGCTGTAAATAAAGAAAAAGGTGGTTCATCAAAATACTGACACAAGGGGGTGATCCATTTTCCAACTCGGTGATTACGTTTTTAAATGTTAATTTTTTTTTTGACATGGTGTTATATCTTTCACTTGGATGTTAGACATAATAAGAGTAAATACAGCTGGTTAAAACAAAAACGGTGTCTGTCTTCATTTCAGGCTGCAAAGCAACAAAATGTGATTATTTTAAAGGGGGTGATTTTTTTCTATATCCACTGTACAATATACACTATATTACCAAAGGAGTGTGGAGAATAGAGCGCTCTGGATGACAAGGAGACTTTAACAAACAGTTCATGACTGGCTCTTGAAATGTGATTAATGCTCCACAGCAGCATGGGAAGCACACCCTATAGGGGAAAAAAAAAAGCAGAGAAGAAGGCGCTTCTAAGTGCAGTAATAACACACTTTAACGACAAGGAAGGGTTAAAAACACTTACAAGATGGAAGTGATAAACAGGCACATCAATGAACCCATAATGTCCAGTGGGAAGCCTCCTGGGAGTAAAGACCCGACCAGTGGTGGGAAGCGCTGTCTCTCTGATCCAAGATGGAGAGTCGTGCTGTCAGTACCAGCATGGAATCCAGGCAACCGGAAGTGATGTCAGAGTGGGCAGGGCATGTTTCAGAGCATGCCCAGTCGCTCCTTCTGCAAAAAAAAAGGGGATATCCCACACGAAGGGTACGACGACACCT
>BLSH010438076.1:1586425-1616540 GCA_018402905.1 Glandirana rugosa
TGTGGTTGTCCAGTACAAAAGTCCTAAAGGGAGTCTACTTTGTCGACACCATTAATGATTCCGTCACTTTGACTAGTTTAGTGGTCACGTTTGAGTTTAGTAATTACCACAGCTGTTTCATCTGAGGGAAATCCTGAAAACATGACCTGTTGGTGTGCCTTGAGGACTGGAGTTGAAAAACACTGCATTATACTATTTATTTTTAATGTATCTCTATAAAGACAGATTTTCAATTAATGTGTATCTCTAACCTAAGCTTTTTATGCCTTTTCATTTTTCAAAGAGTAGGCAATGGTTAGAACTTAGTTGGATGAGGATTCCTATGTGTGTATGGGGCAGTGCTGGACCAGTTACCAAGAACCAGCACTGTCCCACAGACTGAGTAATATGCATTTCCATAGCTTTAGCACGTTTTTTTTTTTTTTGCTGCTGAAAGGTTTGGCATGGAAAAAAAGAAAAGGGGAATATTTTCTGCAGACGAGGAGGGGGGACACTAAAGCAAATGTGTTGCTTAGCCCTGCCTGGACAAAGCACACGTTTCCTTTAAAAGTATGCATCCCTAGCATATTCACTACTAACTAGCTCACTACTGGCTGGAAATGAGTATACATATAAGAAGCAATGCTTGGAGTACAAAAATGTATTGTCTGCTCCTCCTCCTTCCCACTCTCCATTTCCATTTGTAGAAGTTCTTTTTTCTCTGAATGAAATCTCATATCAATTCATTGCTCAAACTCGGTAACTGTGTATGTGAATTTCAGCTTGAGCTACTGAAATGTGTGAGCAACAGGCTTTTACAGTAGTAGGGCAAGGAGACAGGTTAAATACTTATAATAATATACTTAAAAAAATTATGCAAAAGAACACTAAACATTCTAAACTTTATGAAAGGTCTGACCCACCTGTGCCTCCAACCCTGCATGCCGAATCACTTCTTTGGCCACCTGGGCGTAGTGTGGATTCATCTCTATGGTAACAAGCCTTGCACCAGGTGGCAGCAACCTAGCGATCCGCACCGTAGAGTAACCACAATATGTGCCCAGTTCTAGAACCCAGCGAGGACGGGTCTCCAGGACAATCGCATCCAGGATTTCTCCTGATGTGAAAAAAAAAAAATAGCCATCAAATTACACCTGTGTACAGAAAAACAACAGGCTCACTTAACTGTACATCCTCCAGCCCCCATCCCCACTGCTCTGCTTAGTGGCCAGGAGGCATAACTGGTACTTATAACTAAGGGGAGCATTGGGGTCTTTTCCCCTTCCTTCCAAATGCAGTGTCTGGTAATTGGTCACTTGGGCTGTGACAAGTAGGTGGGGAGAGGGTCCTTACAGTGTTACTAAACCCACAACAGTAAAATCAGTCTGTATATGCAGTAAAGCATGCTAGTTATACTCACTGTGGAACCTAAGGGGTTAATCCTGTGTATTGTGTAGAAAGGCTGTTTGATCCTGTATGCACAGATTCTCCTCTTCTTCCACTGACTCCAGAACAGGTCTGGATAAGACAGATACTGGAGTCAGGCTGTACATGGTCAGTTTGGTGTGTATTGCTAGATATTTTTTTTCATCTTGATCAGCACAGGGCCAATCAGCACTGTCCAGACAGAGGGTCAGGGGTCCTGTATCCTGATAGGACAGCCAGTGCAGTATGAAAACTCCTCCTACAAGCAGGCACTGAGAGAAGTCACAAGACTGCTATATACTGCCGATGTGAAAAGGTATTTAGCCGTTTATATTTACTAAAATAATTACATTTCCATGTTCTGTGTACTGTAGGAGACCAAATATAGTGAATGCAGGGTCCTGAGTTCAGTAACACTTTAACCCCCACAAATTGGAGATAACAGCAGGCTAAACAGTGGCGGCTGGTGTTTTTTTTTTTTGGGGGGGTGGCAAACAACGGCCGGTCCGGCACTTACCCCATCTAGGTGGAGGATTGCGGGCAGCGGCTCCGGTGTCTTCACTGTAAAAATATAAAAATAGCTATCCTCACAGAACTGGGTGGGCTTGCAGCACAGTGCTCTGCGCCCTGAGCCCACCCTTTTTGAAGCCTATTAGAGCCTCTGGCTCTAATTACATGCTTCAACCCCCCCCCCCCATTAGAATCCATGCATCCGGCATCCTGTATGTAGATCAGAGGGCCGGGCGCATTGGAGGGGAGGGCGGCGCCCATGTGCCCCTAATGGACAGGCCGCCACTGAGGCCAAGGATCTTGGATCCTGGCAGCCAAATAGAATGGTGGAGAAGTACGGGGAAGGCAGGTAATTGGAAAGGACAGGCCGCCACTGAGGCCAAGTATCTTGGATCCTGGCAGCCAAATAGAATGGTGGAGAAGTACGGGGAAGGCAGGTAATTGGAAAGGACCTGAAAATTAAAAAGTGAGGGAACATCTAGAGATGTCAATTGTGCCCAAGTTATCTTTTGTCCTCAATTCTTCGTAAAAAATAGTGCGCACTTCATGGTATGCGAGTGTGCCTACTCCTGTCTCCTGTTCATTCAGCCTCATAGCTGTATATTTGCAATGTGAGATCTAAGGCACTGCTGCCTGTGACTGCTTTTCTCAGGACATTTAGAGTGGAATTTGGTGATGTCACTACTGTGTTGCTCACTGTTGCTGGATGGTCTGACATGAGGAAGCAAAGATCCTGCCTCTACCAAAATGGCCACCTCCATACAGAGGCATGATAAGTTAGTAATGGGCACAACTTCCTTTTTGACAACTGCATGGCACAGATTTACTTTGAGGAAAAACTTACATTTTGCCTTGCAGGCTGCCAATGTCAAACTCTGGAAGGGCTCTAGCTTCAGGCAGAGCATGCCTCTGCAGAGTCATACATATGTAGGGCCAACAAAATCAGTACCACCTCCAGTTGTGCAATGGCATTAGATGGAAGAATTTTATATACTAGGAGCTATTCCTTTTAAAGGGCAAGCCCAGCTTTGAGTAAATTGTCAGCAATAAATGCTAAATTACTACATTACTGTTTTCAGCTCTACAAGTGTTTACCCTTTTTATATAATTTTCCTTCTATCTCCAATAAAGCTCAACTCCAGCCAAAACTTTTTTTTATAGATAGAACAGGCAGGGATCAGAATTTTATTGCCATCTGCATTCCTGTTGGAGAGATTATGTCTGATAATGTTTTTTTTTGTTTTTTTTTTGCTATTCATGTCTATAAGCTACCCTGGGTGCAAATGGTTTGCATCCAGGGCTGCTCATCTGTCTCTGTGCACATGCAACTGCTTGGATGTATAGTTTTACAGGCCGCTGCCCATGACAATACGCAAACAATAACATGCACAAATCCGGAATGTTGCTGCACTCCATGGTATCTTTATTGAAGCATTAAAATTACATCACAGGTATGACAGGAACATTAAAAGGTGACACATTCCATGCTAAATTCAGTGGTTACTAAAACCTCATACAGTATATACATACATTGCAATATATATATATATATATTTTTTTTTTTTTTCATGCAATGTATGTGTATATGAGGTTTAAGTAAGCGCTAGATTTAGCATGAAACGCATCGCCTTTTAAGGTTTCTGTCATACCTGTGATGTCATTTTAATGCTTCAATAAAGATACCATGGAGAGCAGCAACATTCCGGATTTGTGCATGTTACTGAATCTCACAGACGAGCTTTGCAGCACCCTGGGATCCAGTTCACAACATGGTGAGAGTCGGTCACTCACCTAGAGCAGCATTAATTTGGCTAGGCTGTATGCAAGCACCTGAGGCTCCAGATATATGCTGTTTCTTGGTTTCGTGCTGCCATTTGTTGTGTGAATGTGGTCGTATTTCTGTCTTTTTTTTTTTTTTTACAGTACTGTATTAGGAAAGAGAAGGGATCTAAATAGTGCCCTGATATTTCCCTTTTAAAGTGTTACTAAACCCAAGGCCCTGCATTCACTATATTTGGTCTCCCACAGTACACAGAACATGGAAATGCAATAATTTTAGTAAATATTAACTGCTAAATACCTTTTCTCATCAGCAGTTAGAGCAGATTTGTGACTTCTATTAGTGCCTGGTTAAAGCCTGGGAGGACGGCGCTCGGATGGGACAGCCTAACGGCCTAGGAAGATATCCCCTTTTATCATAGGGGAGCGGACTGGTGGTAGATCCCCCCAGCTCCCCACCTTTACTTCAGTGTCACTAACTCCAGTGCCATGGACATTAGACATGCTTCTTGTCTCGGTCAGGATCCATACACATATTTTGATGCAGATCTTTTAAGTATTCTTCCTTTGACTGTAGGCTGCACTGTGGCTGTCCCCTGCGTGATCCTCTCTCCCCTATACCATCATCCCGCCATTGGCAGTGCTGCACTAGTTTTTTGAACTGCATATACACCCATTGAACCTACACCTGCATATATGCCGGATAGATTTTAATAAATACCATTTTGCTTTCTTGTTTCCTTTTTTATACCCATGATGAAGGGCTTGTTTGGGCCTGAAACGTAAACGTCGGGCACCGAATTCCATTTCGGACAACGGAGCACCAAATTTTGAAATTTTGTATCAGAATACATGTGGACGCACAAATGGTGGATTGTATGGTTGTATCATTACTTTCAAACATTTTATATGATATATGTATACACTTATCTCTATACCTGTCCCTCATTTGAGTGACACGTTTTTATATAATAGTAATAATAATAGTTAATAATAACTAATAAATTGTTATATTTACTTATTTGAGTGGTGTTGTTACCTTTCAAAGTCCCACCTAGTGGGTATTTGGTTTTTGTACTAAGATACGAAGGGATGGGGTAACCACCACTAAGCTCTGCTCATAGTGGAACACTATACAAGCTTGTAGGAGGAGTTTTCATACTGCACCGGCTGTCCTATCAGGATGCAGGACCCCGACCCTCTGTCTGGACAGAGCCGATTGGACCTGTGCTGATCACATGCACTCTCCCAAGAAAAAAAAAAACAAAAAAAAAACACACCACACAGAGCATGTGCAGCTTGACTCCAGTAACTCTGTCTTATCCGGACATGTTTTGGGGACAATGCAAGAAGAGGAGGATCTGTGCATACATGATCAAAAAGCATTTTTACACAATGCAGAGGATTAACCCTTTAGGTTTCATGCATGCTATACTGCATATACAGACTGATTTTACTGTTGTGAGCTTAGTAACAGATGTAGGGGTCTCAAACTGACGGCCCTCCAGCTGTTGCAAAACTACAAGTCCCATCATGCCTCTGCCTGTGGGTGTCATGCTTGTAACTGTCAGCCTTGCAATGCCTCATGGGACTTGTAGTTTTGCAACAGCTGGAGGGCCACCAGTTTGAGACCCCTGGAAGGCAAAGATAAAAAAAGATATTGAGGACACAGTCCTAAGTATTCTCCACTGCAGCCCCAGCACTCACTACACTGAATACAGAAATGCTCTGTATGGAGCACTTCCATGTTCATTTACAAACTGAAGTGATAGCAAAAGATTGCTTCAGTTATGAATGAACACCAGAATAATCAGTACTGAGGATTATGAACATCTGATCCTTCCTCCCGCTCTATGCGGCCCACCTGTCATTTGATTTCCCCCGTTGTGCAGCCACAATCTGCTCCACTCTGTGTCCCCCCCCCCCCCCCCACAACCCACTGTTTCTGCAGGTACAGATAAGGAGAGGGCAATGGGGATCAGAGGGCACAGAAAGTGCAGGATCTGACAGGCAGGGAACAGTGCAGAGGTGGTAGTGGTGTGCACTCACATTCTGAATGAATGGCCTGCCAACTGCTGTTCATGTTTATAGCCAGTCATTTATTCAGTCTAGTGGACCCTCCTGATATAAGGCTGATGGTCACTGAAGTGAAGCGACCATGAGCTTATAGCAGAAGGAACAGCACAGGTGACCTGCAAAAGGCGCAACAACATATAAACTGAAGATTAGGGAATGTCAGGCTGTACATCACATGACCATCTTGACTTGCTTACCCTTTTTGTCTCCAACGTTCATGGCCCACTCAACTTTGTTGCAAAAAGAGTCGATGGCAGAAATTACACTGAGGGCATCCCCATGCTTGGCGCATCGCTGTACGAATTGCAGAATCCTAACAGGCCGTGTGGTGCCAGTCACAAAGTCCTTTAACCGCTCCAGGTAGTTGTCGTGCCACCAGAGTGCCCACTCGCCATTTGTACGCACTTTCCAAACCACAAAAAGAAGGAGGCATAACAGCACAGCGCTCAGCAAGGACACCACTGCCAGCATCATGTAACTGGCAGCAGAGATAGACAAAAAAGACCTGATGGGAAGATAAATAATTTAACAGATTTAGGAAACTTCAGACATAACACCTTTATCAATGAGGCCCGGGCAGATCTTTTAATGTCAACAGTCCATAAAAAAAAGTCTAAAGCTGACCACACATATTTCAATTACTTCAGAAGGAACACCTGTTAGCTATGAGTTTTAAATGCATTATCTATACCAGGGTTTCTCAACCAGGGTTCTGTGGAACCCTAGGGTTCCTCCAGAGGTTGCAAGGGGTTCCTTGGGCAATGGTCAATTTCTACACCTCAGATAAATTCCCAATTTGATCTTTTTAGCTATCTGTAAGGGGGGAATTCTTTCCAATGACCACAAGTGTAAGAAGCATTCTTCCCATTGACCATCACACTAATGTATCATAAGTTGTAGATTTTTAATTTTTAGCAGGGGTTCCCCGAGACCGGAGAATTATTTCAAGGGTTCCTCGGTGTTGAAAAGGTTGAGAAAGGCTGATCTATACCAACCTGATTCCTATGGTCAACATTTAAAATATAAAAAAACAAAGATATATCTATATATATATATATATATATATATATATATATCTATATCTATATCTATCTATCACATATTACAATCAAATTATACAAATTTTAAAATTACCAGTGATTATGTAGAGCCAATCGGTCTGTGGGCTTGTTCATACCAGGTACATTGATCAGCATCAATTAATACAACAGCATATAGAAAATAGTTTTCTATTGTGTCCACATGTGCAGTGTTGTGCGTTGCATAAAAAAAACAGCATGTCTAAAATTTTACGCAGTGCAATGTATGTAACACAGTAGTAAAGTGTGATGGACAACGAATTGCACTGCCCTTCCAAAACACGCACCAGCATGCATTATGTACAGCTACTGTGAAACAGCCCTATGACAATTTTATGCAAGGTGGACCTTCACACAACATTACTTGCAGGTGGTGACTGCACAGCAATACCTTAATTGTGTTTGAACCAGGAGACCTGGCCAAATCAGGATCCCGCACCAAGTTGGTGATTCTCCAATGAGAGAAATTCCTTGAAGATAGGCAAAATAATCCTTGTGCACCAAAAAGAAGCTGTGGGACTTTTTTAGTGCATATAAACTCTACAGACATCTATAAAGGCCCCATTCACACCTCAGCGTTTTGTAGCTCGAAGCTCCAAAACGCTGGAGGAGAAAAAAAAAAAAAAAAATTATTCTCTATGGAGTTGGTTCACATCTTCACTCCAAGTTGCCTAAAGCTCAAAAAAGTTCTGGAGCTATTTTTGTAGCTTAACCACTTGCCGACCGGCTGCAGTACATATACTGCGGCAGGTTGGCTTTATTGTGCGAAACAACGTACCTGTACGGCATTTCGTGCAATAGCCAGCGGGGCGCGCGCTGATTGGCCAGAGTGGGAGCCAATCAGTGGGTCAGGCGGACAAGATGTCCGCCGGCCACCCGCGATCGCTCCCCAGAGAGGCAGGACGGAGGTTTGTCAATGTAAACAAGGCAGATCGACGTTCTATCAGGTATGAACATGGATATTTTGTGTTCCTGCTAAGTCTGTCTGTGCATACAGTGAGTCCATCCCCCACACAGTAAGAAAGCATCCATCCCCTAGGGACACACTTAACCCTTTGCTCTCCCCTGATGTTAACCCCTTCCCTGCCAGTGTCATTAGTAGAGTAACAGTCCATATTTTTAGTGTAATAATGTCGCTGGTTCCTAAAAAAGTGGCAAAAATGTCAGTTAGATGTCCGATTTGTCCGCCGCAATGTCACAGACCTGCTAAAAATCGCTGATTGCTGCCATTACTATTAAAAGAAAAATAATAAATAAAAGTGCCATAAAAATATCCCATAGTTTGTAAATGTTATAACTTTTGCGCAAACAAATCAATATACGCTTATTTTACAAAAAAGGTGTAGCAGAATACATATTGACCTAAATTGATAAAAGACATTTTTTTTTACTTTTTTTATTGGATATGTATTATAGCGGAACGTAAACAATTTAAAAAAAAAAAATTGTCGCTCTTTTTGTTTATAGCGCAAAAAATTAAAAAAACGGCAGAGGTGATCAAATACCACCAAAAGAAAGCTCTGTTTGTGGGGGAAAAAAGGACATCAATTTTTTTTTAGGTACAGTGTCCCACGACCGCGCAACTGTCAGTTAAAGGAACGCAATGCCGTATCGCATAAAATGGCCTGGTCAGGAAGGGGATAAAACCTTCCAAGGCTGAAGTGGTTACATTTGGCAATAAAAAACGGCAAAGCTCAAAAACAATGTATAAAATGCGCATAAAACCGCACCAAAAATCGTGCATCAAAACACACGAACAATAATGCTGATGCTACGCTCAGGTGTGAATTTTATTCACAACATATGCCTGCATAGGCCTCTTTTAAAGTTAAACAAAGAATAGGCTGATTATAGAAGTGACTGTTAAATACATCTTTGTATCCTGAGCAAATAAACAATCCATTACTGAATGGATTTTCCTTGAAATTTGTAATCCAGGAGGAGGAGAGGAAATTTTTACACTCTCCACACTCATCCACCAGGCGTGCAGGCAGGTTGAAAGTATGGTTACTACAGTAGTGTGATAGCAACTGGCCCAGCCTGGGGTAGCGGTTAACATTTGCAGGCTCAGTTCCTGGGCTTTTGATCTTAGCCAGCCTACCTGTGCTATAAAAAGGGGGATGGCTAGGATCCAGGTTCTTCCTCCTGTACTGGCCGGTTCTGTTCATGGAATAGGGTCTGCTGCTGAAGTCAGCAGGACTTTCGGAGACATCCAATTCATGGACAGTGCCATAATGGACTCACCTGACAGAGGTATGCCTGGGCAGCCATACCACAATAGTTAGGATTAGGGGAAGTAACATTGTTACTAGACATGTGCTACTTGTTTTGGTCCGTCTGGTGGCTCCCACGCACATGCGCGGGAGTGACATTACACAACTCTGGCCAGTCACAGAGCCAGAGATCGCGGCCCCGGAAGGAAGAGGGGCAGAAGGTGGATGCTGCCAGCACAGGGGGCAGCGCTGGATGTCGCAGGCTTCGTTTGCAGGTAAGTGGCACATAATGGGCTACTGTGTGATGTATAGTAGCCCATTATGCATCTACTTTGCAGGGGAACGTAGAGGAAGTAAACCCAATCTGGGTTTACTTGCTCTTTGGGAAGAAGTTGTCCACTAGGGTCCACAGTGACTACTCCTTTGCAGAAGGATTCTGAGTGTCCCACAATGGGGGTGCCAGGAAAAGGCACTAGGCCAGACACAGGAGTCACTGCTCTGAGATAAGATAATGTTGTGCACGAGGTATGATGAAAACAAAAAATCATGCTGCAAGCAGAGTACAAATTCAAATATACAAATCAACACTTAAAATAAAAAACAAACAACATGCTGTGCTAGACACACATATAAAATCATGTGAAAATAAACAACATAATCCTGTGTAATAACAATAGGGCCCCTTTCAGTGAATTAAGTACAAAACTGTATCAGACTTATCAACAGTGTTCATAAGATCAGTGGAAAACAAATATCCCCAACACAATGAGGAATCTGCGACTAGACATGTGCGAACCATGAATCAGACCAAGACAGAAGTGCAGTAAAATCACACTTTTTTTTATAAAAAGGTAAAATGTTATAAACAGAGTAAACGTGGTCAAAACATAGCCAGGGTTCGGTAACCAGAGCGGATAGTCATAGCAAGCCAGTAAAACAGGAGTCCAGAGATCAGAGAGGTCAAACAAATGGAATGCAGGGTCAGGAGCCAGGAGGAGAGTCAGCCGAGCAGGGTCTTGAATCCAGGAACCAGAAGGGAAAGTCAAAAAGGCAAAGTCTTTCACAGAAACACACAGCAGCGATTACTCCAGAGATGACCAAGGCAAAGACATCTGTGATCTGATCCAGGCAGTTTATATAGCAGCAGAGCTGGCTAATGAGCAGGATATGGTCATCAGGTGAGACACAGCTTGCTCTAAGAAGGGAGAGCTGAGCCCAGGCCTGACAGCAATTCATTTTTTAGAAATTGAATTTCGGGAAAAATATTTATTTCAGATGTATCCAAATTTCCGAATCACAATATTAACTAATTTCAACAAATCGGAAATAAATTAGAATGAAATGAATTATTTGAATTGGAGTTTGAAAATTAATTTGAAATGGAAACATATTGCAATAAATATAGTAATGTATAAAAGTGAAATAAGAGGATTCCTACTTAGGCTGCTTTATAGAATAGAAAAAAATAGTATAGAAGATAATAGGATAGAAAAATAGAAAATAATAGAATAGAAAATAAAAATAGAATAGAAAATAAAAGAAAACAATAAAACAGAATGAAACTGAAAAGAATAGAATAGGATAGAAAAAAGAACAAATATAGTCTTTAAATATTCTATTCAATTATTTTCTATTTCATTCCTTTATTTTATATTCTGTTTTATTCTGTTCTATGTTATTTGATTCTTTTATTTTCTATTCCATGCTATTCTATTCAGTTTTATTCTATTTTTCTATCGTATTCTTTTCTATTCTATTTTATCTATTATGTTCCCTTTGTTTTCTATTCTTTTCCATTTGATTCCTTTATTTTCTATTCTACTTTATTCTGTTATATGCTAATCTGCTATCCTATTCTATGATATAGTTGCAGGTTTATCATTGTGTTGGGAGACTTTTGTTTTCAATAAACACTGTTGATAGGTTTGACAGTTGTGCACCAATTCATTTTATTGTGCATGCACAGGATTTTGTTGTTTACTTATTTTCACATGGTTCATGGTTTAACGCTCCGAGAGGCATCAGGTGTGCATGGGTGACACAGAAGAATTAAATCCCTATGAAGATGAAGGACATTTAAAGTTGGTTCCAGTTGACCTAACATGTCAGAGGTCAGAGGATCCCTCTGAACAGGAGGAGGGGATATGGGGTACCAGGTACCACTGAGAGTCTGTCATGCCCCAAGCAAGGAGACTTTCTCTGACCTAGATGGCACACAACTCTAGAGGTTCACCCGACACAGGAGCTGGAGTCCAAGGGGGCTGTGGAAGGTATTTTTTGTGTAGTGCCAAAGGGAAGTAGAGAGTGAGCAGCTGAAGAGCATGTCAAAGGCTAGGGATTAGCTTGGGAGCCTAATGGGGCACCCTCTGCTCCTAAATGGCAAAAGGGCAAACAACTCAAGGACCCACAAGGATTAGTAACCTGCCCCCCAATTGAAGAACCGCAGGCAAACTTTCATGTTGAAGATTTCCAAGATGGCTTAGCAGTTGTGGCGGCCTGTCCATAAGGAGCGCAGCCCCCCTAATCCATGCGCTCAGTCCTTAATTTACAGGCAGGGCACCAGACCCATGGATTTCAATTGGCTTAAAAAAAAAAAAAAAAAAAAAAAAAAAAAGAGGGTAGGCCTCTGGACACAGAGCACTGCGCCCTGAGCCCACCCAGTTGTGTGACAATGGCAAATTAATATTCGCTATTGTCTTCCCGATTCTCCTCCCGGCCTGAGACCCGATTGGCCAAGAGACGACGCAATCGTATTGGCCACCGTGGAGGAGGAGATGCCCAGGTATTGGAGGGTTGGGGGGGCTGCTGCACACAGAGGGTGTTTTACCTTACTGCATGAAGGTATAAAAAGCCTTATTCCTTTACAACCACTTTAAAGCAGAGCTCCACCCAAAAGGGGAAGCTCCGCTTATTCGCACCCTTCCCCCTCCACTGCCACACTCGGCACTTTTTGTGGGGGGCAAGCAGGTACCTGGTTTTGACAGGTAACCACTCCCACTTCCGGGTAAGATCGCGGCACGGCAATCTATGACATCTCCGACCCCTCCTCCTTCCCCTGCTGCCCTCTAGGACACACAGAGGTCCAAGAAAACAGCACAACTATTCAGAAAGCGCAGTGCCATTCGCGCATGCGCAGTAGGAAATGTGAAGCCGCAAGGCTTCACTTCCTGTTACCCTTCCTACAGATGCCAGCACCTGCACCCAAAGCCGATTGACAAATCAGTTAGGGGCGCCGATATCCCGGGATCCCTGGACAGGCAAGCGTCCTTATATTAAAGGTCAACAGCTATTTTTTTTTTTTTTTTTTTTAACAGACTGGAACTCCTCTTTAACCCCTTCCTTACCGGGCCATTTCTGACACTCCTCTCCTACATGTAAAAATCATCATTTTTTTGCTAGAAAAATACTCAGAACCCCCAAACATTATATATGTTTTTATAGCAGGTTCTCTAGGGAATAAAATGGCAATCATTGCAACTTTTTATATCACACGATATTTGCGCAGGAATTTTTCAAACGCGTTTTTTTTGGAAAAGAAACAGTTTAGTGAATTAAAAAAATACAAAACAGTAAAGTTAGCCCAATTTTTTTGTATGTTGTAAAAGAGGATGTTACGCTGTGTAAATTGATACCCAACATGTCATGCTTTAACATTGCGAACACTCGTGGAATTGCGCCAAACTTTGGTACTTAAAAATCTCCATAGGCGACGCTTTAAATTTTTTTACAGGGTACATGTTTAGAGTTACAGAGGAGGTCTAGTGCTAGAATTATTGCTCTCGCTCTAACGTACGCGGCGATACCTCACATGTGTGGTTTGAACACCGGTTAAATATGTGGGCGGGGCTTACGTATGCGTTCGCTTCTGCGTGCGAGCTCGCGGGGACGGGGGGACTTTAATTTTTTTTTTTTTTGTTATTATTATTCATTTTACTTTTATTTTTTTATTTTTACACTGTCTCTTTAATTTTTTTTTTTTGATCACTTTTATTCCTATTACAAGGAATGTAAACATCCCTTGTAATAGGAATGGTGCGTGACAGGTACTCTTTATGGAGAGATGTGGGGTCAATATGACCTCACATCTCTCCTGCAGGCTGGAAAGACTGAGATCAGAAAAAAAAAATCCGATCCCAGCCTTTCCAGCCGTCATCACGGCTTTGTTTACTAAAGCCGGGCTGGGCGTGACGTCATAACATCGCGCCCGGTCCTCCGAGGGTCATAGAGATGACTGGTGACCAGATGGTCATCAGTCATCTCCCTGACGACACTCCAGCGGCGACGGATCTCTTCTCCCTGCCGCCGATCGTACGGGCGGCACGGGAGAAGCACCGAATGGCGGCGGGAGGGGGGGGGACGTCCCCTCCCGCTGCCTACAAGAACGATTAAGTGGCTGAACTGCCGCTATGATTGTTCTTGTGGTGTACAGAATCGCCAGCTGAAAAAAATGATATCTGAATGGTGCCTCTAGCTGCTGGCACCATTCAGATATCCCCCCTCAAAGTCTAGGACGTCCATGGACGTCCTACCGGCGGGAAGGGGTTAAATTGTTACTAAAACCAGTAATAATTCATAAAGCCTTATTGAGGGCAACCATAATGCTGATGAAGCCCATCATGAAATGGAGTTGGACACCCTTGCTCCAGATGCACACTACTACATATTGCATCAATACGAAACAGTCTCCTGCAAGCCTGGAATAACAGCAGAGGACTCTGTTGCCTCAAGAGCCATCTCCCCAGAAATAGACTATGGGGGCTCAAGGTCTGAGATGGTCCCTGTGACTGGTGGTGTTGCCTGTTTTAAGGCCACGGGTAGATAACTTCCGCCTGGCAGCACTAGGGTCATTGGTTCAAATACTAACCACAACACTGCCTGGAGTTTGTATGTTCTCCCTGTGCCTGCGTGGGTTTCCTCTGGGTACTCCGGATTCCTCCCACACTCCAAAGACATGCTAGTAGGGTAATTGGATCCTAGTATGTGTATGAGTCTTGAATTTAACCACGTGCCGACTGCCCGCCTGCGTCTGACGGCAGATGCGAGATTGCGCTAACTGTGTTCTGGGGGAGCCAGGGAGCGGGTAGGGTGGACTCGATGTCCGCCGACTACTGACGATCGCTCCCCAGCAGTGACAGAATGGGGGTCACACACACGGATCTCCGTTCTGACGGGGGAGTGTGATCGCAGGCTCCCTGTGTATGGGTGCCACGATCACTCTCCTCCCCCACTCAGCCCAGTCTCCATACAGTTAGTAACACACAGGGAATGTAGTTAACCCTTAGAGCACCCCTGCAGGTTAACCCCTTCCCTGCCAGTGACATTTATACATTTTCATAGCACTGATCACTATAAATGCCAATGGTCCCAAAAAAAGTGTCAAAATGGTGCGACATGGCCGCCGCAATGTCGCAGTCCCACTAAAAATTGCATATATATATATATATATATATATATACCCCATAAATTAATTCTCATCATTCGTAAACGGGGCAACTTTTGCGCAAACCAGTCAATATGCTAGGGTTGCCACATCATCCCTTTAATCCAGGACACATTAATTACACAGGTTCTGTGCCTGCTTAAGGTGGTAATTAAACTCACTTGGTGCCTTATCTGCATTAAATTAGCCTCAGAACCTGTGTAATTCATGTGTCCTGGATTAAAGGGATGATGTGGCAACCTTACAATATGCGCGGATTGCAATTTTTTTTTTTTTAATAAAAAAATGAGGCAGAATATGAACCGGCCAAAACAGATTTTTTTTTTTTATATGTATTTTAGCAAAAGGTAAGAGATAATGTTTTTTTTTGTTTTTTTTGCAAAATTGTCGCTCTTTTTTTGTTTATAGCGGTGATCAGAAATGACGCAGAGGTGATCAAATACCACTAAAAGAAAGCTCTATTTGTGAGGGAAAAAAGGACGCAAATTTTGTGCGTACAACGTCGCACGGCCGCGCAATTGTCAGTTAAAGCGACGCAGTGCCGAATTGCAAAAAGTGCTCTGGTCCTAAAAAGGGGAAATCCTTCCGGGGCTGAAGTGGTTAATGAGATAGGGACCTTAGGTTGTATTGTAAGCTCCTTGAGAGCAGGGACTGATGTGAATGTATAATGAATATGTAAAGTGCTGCGTAAAATAAATACCTGTAATGATAATAATAATAATGAGAGATGGACTCTGCAGGGGAAGGTGAGGGAGTGCGCTTAGAGCCTCTATGTTTGGTATCTGCGCAGAATTGAGCGAGTTTGCTCTGCTGACCACACGGGAAGTAAGGAGAATCTCCTTAATAGGATCATGGGTTAAAAAAGGGGGGGGAGGGGGTCTAATTAAAATAGCACTTTTAATGCGGTTTCCGTGTTTACTCACCTTCTGTCCTGGTGAGCGCACACAAATCAAGGAAAATAAATCTTTTCCAGCAACACAGACAACTATAAAAGGTTTGGCCTGTAGTTGAGTTTTAGATATTGAAATGCTGTCAGATTTTGATTTTGGGATTTGCATGAATACATACAATACATACTGTTTATACAGCGGATAAGGGTGTGTATGTATACAGTATAAACACACACATACACGCGCACTCAATAAGTATGTGTGCATTGCATACATGCCCGCTGCTCCAAGCCAGATTCATTTAAAGTGACACTAAACTCTAGAAGAAAAAAAAAAATCTATTCAAGTATGTATTCTTAAGGCTGGGTTCACACCTATGCGAATTAGATGTGGCTTACACCGCATCCAATTCGCATGACACTTGAAAACACATTGTTTTCAATGTGTCAGGTTCACATTGTACAGAAAACGTATGCATTTTCTGTGCAATGCGGTGCGAATTCCCAGGCCTCATTTACACTGCTGCTGGTAAACAGACGTTAAAGCCCCGTACACACGGGACGACGATCGCATACAACAGGTCGTACTAACGACCGTTGTATGCGATATCGATCGTTCGTATGCGTGATTTGAACAGTCGAACATACGACGGTCGTACAAGGGAGTTGTATGAGCAGACTAGAAAACTTGATCGTACCAACAAGTGCTCATACAACCGTTGTATCGTGTGTACAGAGCAGTTGGTACAATAAAGTTGTATTGTGCAAAACACGCATGCTCCAAAGTCAGGAATGGCCGGATGCTAATTACATGCACCTGAACGTTCTTCTGTGCTCGTACGATCGTGTAGTGCAGTCAGTATGCTACATACAACAGCCAAAATACGATTTGACACGATTGTACGGGCGATCGTCGAACCGTGTGTACGGGGCATTTTTTTTTTTCAGCTGCCCCTGAACTTTCCTCTATGTTACCTCATCAGTACATTTACACAGGGTCCTTTAAGGTCTTTTCCAAGCAGTTGAGTATAAAGGCCTTTTTGGAATGCAAAAAATGGGTTCGGACACCAGTTCAGAGGCATTAGAAACGCCAAACAGCTTGTAAATGCCGCTAAACGTGCCTAAACGCGGTGACTCGCATCTAGGACCGTTTCATTAACTGCCGTTTCCATTTAAAAAAAAAAAAATTTTTATTCTTTAAAAACGCTCCTAGGCACGAACGCAGCAAAACTCCGCTTAAAGTGGCTAGCAAAACGGCCGTTTTAGACGCCGGCTTCTAGCTGTCAAAAAAAATCGTTCAGGGGAGGTTGAAATGTGTAAATGGAGCCTAAAGGAGTTGTCTGGTCACAGCATACACTTTCATTTTTATAACATCAGCATTGTAATAACAATACAAACAATAGTTATATTTGACAATCTATTCTATTATAAGCTTACTTAAAAAATCTCCTTTCATGTTGTGAGTTCTGCCTGTCTGCTGATATTTCATCCCACAACTTCCTGGATTCCCAGCATGCTTTGCAGCTTCCTTTCTGCTGTTTACTTTCCATTTCTAAAAGGACTACATATCCCATAGTGCTTTGCTGTCTGCAAGCAGTGCTTCCTGTACTGACTCCGCCTCCTGAAACTCCTCCTGTCAGCATCTCTGTAACTAGAAGGCAGGCTCTGTGAAATGTGTGACACAGCAATGACTACTCATAGGGTATTGTGACTACGAGTCACAGAATTTAAGGAAGTAAATGTGTGAGGATCTTCACAAAGTAGAGCTGACCATAGATGACTCAGCCAGCGGGCTGACTGAAAAAAAAAAAGAATAAATTCCCCCATGCACAAAAGCGAGGTGAATGGGGCATACCCCTCACTGCGCTATTGTATTCTGACAATGGAAATCCTCCGCTGTCAGCATACACTGATCAGCACTTTCCCCAATGATCAAACTAAAATATACTAACAGTCCTGTTCAAGAGGAGTCGATCATTATATTCAAACAGGAACAACCATAAATGGATCGAAATTCAGACAGGTCAGCAGCCAGATCTATCTAAACACACACTGTTCGATTTACATTGTTCCTTCTATTTCTGTATGTGGATAATGGCACTGTAATTATTTTAATAAAAAAATAGCATACTCTGCCATGCTATCCCCCTGGCAGTCGGTGGGGGAAGAGGATGGCGTAATGCTGGCAGTCTTGGTGAGCAGAGGGTTGCTAGGTGTTCCGTGCCTCGGGGAGGGGGGCGTCGGTAGATCACCGGTTGGTGGATGCCCAGCACGCTCCCCCGTGCTCCCCATAGAACAAGTCCACTTACCCCGCTCTCCATCCATCCAGGTGAAATGAAAGTCAGAGAGGAGAGTCCGCCGTCCATACTGCAGTCCTGGCATGTACACTGCAGATATGTCACAGGAGATGATCAGAGACTGCAGGCATAGTATAGGAGATGGTCAGAGACTGCAGGCATGCTATAGGAGATCGTCAGACTACAGGCATGTCACAGGAGATGGTCAGAGACAGCAGGCATGTTACAGGAGATGGTCAGAGACTGCAGGCATGTTACAGGTGATGGTCAGAGACTGCAGGTATGTTACAGGAGATGGTCAGAGACTGCAGGCATGCTACAGATGAGGGTCAGAGACTGCAGGCATGCTACAGATGAGGGTCAGAGACTGCAGGCATGCTACAGATGAGGGTCAGACACTGCAGGCATGCTACAGATGAGGGTCAGACACTGCAGGCATGCTACAGGTGAGGATCAGACTGCAGGCATGCTACAGGAGAGGGTCAGAGACTGCAGGCATGCTACAGAAGAGGGTCAGAGTCTGCAGGCATGCTACAGGAGATGGTCAGAGACTGCAGGCATGTTACAGGAGATGGTCAGAGACTGCAGGCTTGACAGGAGAAGGTCAGAGACTGCAGGTATGTAAAAGGAGATGGTCAGAGACTGCAAGCATGTTACAGGAGAGGGTCAGAGACTGCAGGCATGATACAGATGAGGGTCAGACACTGCAGGCATGCTACAGGTGAGGGTCAGACGGCAGGCATGCTACAGGAGAGGGTCAGAGACTGCAGGCATGCTACAGGAGAGGGTCAGAGACTGCAGGCATGCCACAGGAGAGGGTCAGAGTCTGCAGGCATGCTACAGGAGAGGGTCAGAGACTGCAGGCATACTACAGGAGATGGTCAGAGACTGCAGACATGATACAGAAGTTGATCAGAGACTGCAGTCATGTGGCAGTATTTAAAATTTTCTCTCAAAATTCTTGAAGATCATAAAAAAAAAAAAAAAAAAAAACACACATGAAAAGTAAAAGGGAAGGGATGGGATTTTTTCCTGCAATGGCTAAAGTAAGCGCCCAGGTAAGGAAAACACAGACTATTGCCTGCAGGGGCCCTATGGGCCACACAATAAGTGCCAAAGGGCCACAGGTTGGGCACCTTGTTTCAGATCTCACCCGGCAGTAGGACGATGAGGGGGGCAAGGGAAGGGAGTGATAGTACATTGAACTTTAATGTTTGTAGTCTAATCAATAAAACAAATTGCAGAGGGTTGGTGATCTCACTGAGCACAAGAAAAACAAAATTTAAAGTGGCGTTCCACCGTATTAAAAGTCAGCAGCTACAAAAAGTGTAGCTGCTGACTTTTAATAATCGGACACTCACCTGTACCAGGCTCGAGCAATGCAGCCGCCCGCAGCGTCGCTCTTCTCCCCCTCTACATCACAGGTGTGGGCATGTGGCTTTGGCTTCAAAGCCAGGCACGTACTGCGCATGCATGAGTCATGCTGCGCTCTGTGAATGGCCAGTGTAGGGGGGGGGGAGGGGGGGTGAACTTCTTTCCGGTTTTGCGGCACCAGCAGAGGAAGGGTCCCTGGTCCTTTCCCACAAAAATGACATGCCAATTGTGGCATGTTGGGGGAGTCGTCTTCCCTTAAAGCAGAAGTTCCACTTTTGGGTGGAACTCCGCTTTAAGTGTGAACTTTTCCTAAGGCACCTCCATTTCTGTCTCTGCACCCGGAACCTACTTCAGGGTGCTGCATGGTTCTTACATAAGACCTCAGCCCTGCACAGATGAGTGTTACAAGGACAATGCAGAGCATGTGGACAGGAAGATCTAGAAAAGTCTCCTCAATTCTCCGAAAAAGACAACTTGTGCACCCCTGCACTCACTGCTCCATGGCACGGTCCCCTCCCCTCCACGAATTGGCCGGGAGGAAAAGCCAAAAGACAATAGCGAATATTGATTCGCTATATTCACAAGTGGGTGGGTATGGGGCACAGTACTCTAATCCCCGAGCCCAACCTTTTTCAAGCCAATTAGAGCTTGGGGGGAAAAAACCTCATACAAACGTACGAGTCTGGCACCCTGCATGCATCTCACATGCAAAATAGGGAGGGCAGCGCCCCTAATGGACCAGCCGCCCTTGCCTCTATGGCTTTTCTTTGGTGTACAATGGGAAGACTCACATAGGGAATATTTGATGGGTCACCGGCAAATCATGCATGTAAGATGAATCAAAGAAACTCCCATAGTTTGAAACCATATAAAATGTATTAGTGATAAAAGATACCAACTATTTACATAAAGGCAGTTAAAAACAAGCATATGCAAATGTATATCCGTCCTGGGATTCAAGCTGCCAAGGGATCGAAAGGCATGGTAATGTCACGAGCATAGGCTCCACCCAACGCGTTTAGTGAAAGATCATGTCATCGGGGGCATGAAAGATCACATCATAAGAGTTTTTATTTTCATATATGTTGGACACTTAATTCATCACATTCTCCCTGGAGTGATCTACTAGTTTTATGATTGGACTATATCACTTCTAATTGGACTAACATATACGGGACTTTATTTTTTTGTCATTTCAGTGTGGCAATTTTCTGTTTCTATAGGCTGTTTACAGTTTTATCCGTATTGTTTTTGTCAGCGGCTTTATAATTTGGGTTTATCTGCGCAATGACTTAAATTTAACATATGTTTAAATATGTTCTAAGAAGGCAGGAAAAAAAAAAAAAACACAGTAGAAAACAATTGAATGAAAAATAGATTACAGAGCCCTTAAAGGGATGCTAAAATCTTAGTTTTTTTTTTTCTTTAAAAATAACAAATATGTTATACTTACCTCCACTGTGTAATAGTTTTGCCCAGAGCAGCCCAGATCCTCCTCTTCTTGGGTCCTCTTCGCTGCTCCTGGCCTCTCCTTCCTATCAAGTGCTCCCACCCACAGCCAGCAGCTTACTATGGGGGCACCCAACCCGCAGCTCCCTGTGTCCATTCAGGCACGGAGCTGTGGTTCAGCCGCGCCCCCTCTCTCTCTCCTGATTGACTAACTGACTTTGATTGACATCAGCAGGAGCCAGTGGAGGCAGAGTCCTGGACAGCCGAGGCACTGAGATGGGGCTCAGGTATGTATTAGGGGGGGCTGCTAAGCACACAATGTATTAAAATTGACCTCCTTAGCGGTATTCCCGAGTGTGGCTCGGGGTGGATTTTCAGTACCTAAAGCGGTAACCCCGAGCCCCACTCGGGCTTGCATCGCTGGATCCAGGCAATGTTACTTACCTTGTCCCCTGGATCCAGCAATGTCCTCCCGCGGTGTCAGCGTGTCTGCGGGCTGTGTCCGCAGCTCCGATGCCTCTGTGTGCCTCGGGCTCCGTTCCCTGCGAGCGTCGTGTCGCACGGGGGCGGAGACCGGCGGGAAATTCAAAAAGTGAAACACACACAGTACATACAGTACACTAATCTGTAAGATTACATTGCTGTATGAAAACATTACACATCCCCTTTGTCCCTAGTGGTTTGCCCAGAGCCCTGCATGCACTTTTATATAATAAATGTCATTCTTTCTGCCTGGAAACATGAGAATGTCCATAGCAACCAAAAAGTGTCCTTTTGCGTCATAAGTGGTTTTTGATCAGCTAGAAAATAACGATAGTAAATAAGAGTCATTTGCAGAATTGAGTGATACTGATTTTTGGGGAAATTTATCATCAGAAACTGAAAGTGACGACAGCGACAATTCTGCAACTGAGCAAATTTCTGCGTTTTTGGTTTGATTACATTATTGAATAAATGCAAAATAATTGTACCGCTTTCAGCACCAAAAATCAGACCTAATCATACCGCCAGGGATACTAACCATTGCAGGCCTATAGTACATAACGCCATATCTCCATGCAGAAAACCATTACCGCTTTCAGCAATAAATTCCAGACTCAGTCATACCGCCAGGGAGGTTAAAAAACCTTCTGCATCTACAAACCACTTTAACGAGGAAGTAAACCCATCAGGGTTTTTCTTGTTACCCTTCCCTGCAAAGTAAAGGCATAATGTGCTAGTATGCATTGTATACTAGCACATTATGTGACACTTACCTGCAAACGAAGCCTGCATTGTCCCTGCTGCAGGCCGCATCTATCTTCGCCCATCTTCCTTCAGGGGCCGTAGACTCCGGCTTTGTGACTGGCTGGGAGCCACTGGTCACGGCACGGAGCTTGGAAGGAACAGTACCCATGCCGTGCCTTTAGAGCGCATGCGCCGATCACATCATTGGTGCAGTATACAGTAAATCTCTCCTGAACGGCGCGCATTTAGGAGATATTTACAGTACCTATAGGTAAGCTTTATTCTAGGCTTACCTATAAGTACAAATGTTAGATGGAGGTTTACAGCCTCTTTAAATAGTGGATGCATATAGATTATTTTTAGAGATGGGATATCGTTTAGGCGCTCTGATTCCTCCTGTATTAAATTGTATTGTAACTGTACTGTCTGCCCTCATGTTGTAAAGTGCTGTGCAAACTGCTGGCGCTATATCTATCCCGTATAACAACAACAATACTAATAGTGTCACTTTAACCAGTTGCCGACCGCCCACCGTCTTGGCTCGATATCGCAAACCGCCGTCACCTCACGGCGGCTGTGAGATCGTAGATCGTGGCCGTGATCACTGTGTAGAGGCGGAGCTAGGGAGCGGGTAGGGTGGACTCTATGTCCGCTGGCTACCCACAATTGCTCCCCCGCAGTGACAGAACGGGGATCTGTGTGTGTAAACAGCGGATCTCCGTTCTGACAGGGGAGAAGGAGTGTGATCGTATGTTCTCTGTATATGGGAGTGGCAATCACTCTCCTCCCCCACTCATCCCAGCCCCCACACAGTTAGAAACACTATCCAGAGAAAACACTTAACCCTTTGATCTCCCCCTAGTGTTAAACCCTTCCCTGCCAGTTACATTTATAGAGTAATCAGCGCATTTTCATAGCACTGATCGCTGTATAAATGTCAATGGTCCCAAAAGTGTCAAAAGTGTCCGACATGTTCGCTGCAGTACCGCTAAAAATCGCAGATTGCCGCCATTACTAGTAAAAAAAAAAAAAAAAATGTAAAACCCCATAAATTAATTCTCATCATTCAGAAGCGCAAAACCAATCAATATACGCCAATTGCGTTTTTTTAAACCAAAAATATGTAGAAGAATATACATATCAGCCAAAACTGATGAATAAATTATTTTTTTTTGTATTTCTTTTTTGGATATGTACTTTACGAAAAAGTAAGAAATGTTTTTTTTTTTTGCAAAATTGACGCTCTTTGTTTGTTTATAGCGGTGATCAGAAGTGACGCAGAGGGGATCAAATACCATCAAAAGAAAGCTCTATTTGTGGGAAAAAAAGGACGACAATTTCGTTTGGGTACAACGTCGCAGGACCGCGCAATTGTCAGTTAAAGCGACCCAGTCCTGAATCGCAAAAAGTGCTCTGGTCCTAAAGGGGTAAATCCTTCCAGGGCTGAAGTGGTTAAGCCTACAATGGTATTAAGTTGTGCATTGTATGTAGTCACATCCAACATTTTTCTGAGATTTTTGAATGCGGTATTTGTACAGAGAGCCTCACATAGTTACCGGAGATTATGCAATGCACGTACTATGTAGAAATATCTTTGCAGCAGTGAATGCAGTCATATACATTAATCTCCTCCTTCTGGTCACTGGCGTAAGCACTTTCTGAAACATGATCCTGCTTGGGGGAGGAGAGATTGCTTTAATTCCCATATATACATTGCAGCTGTTATGCAATCTAAATTAAAATGTAATCATTCGATTGTTCGCTGCTGCCACAAGTATCTTTTTTGTAGCTGATGCCCTTTATTAAGCAGCAGCATATTCCAAAGCAATGTGCATCAATAAAAGGGTGCAAATAAGACATAAGAAAGCTCCGCCAGAATTAAATGGTCTTGGCAATATTTTCTTATCCTTTTCCATCCAAAAATGTTTTATTGATTAGACGGAAAAACATTGATCGGTGCTCATAAAACCACAAAGAATTCAATTGAAGTTCCATGATCAACTGTCTAATTGTGATAGTGTCTCATCCACAACAAGGCCACATATGTTGGTTTGTAGCATGGTGGGATTGCAGTAATTTGATTAGAAGGGGAAGTCTGACAAATGTGTTTTTGTAGCAGCTGCTCTGAGATTTGGGATCCAATGAGAGTGAGATCTGATCTAGTTAATGCATGTATATAGGCTCCATCCATATGATGCTGGCAGATCCAAGTTTACAATACAAACAAGTCACAGCACAAAGTTAACAGCTAGCACACAAGACAACGGTGCGGATAGGATAGAGAGGTTTGCTGATTAGACACACATGAGGATACAACACTCGACAGCAACATACAAACTTGTATATAAATAAGTTCCACTTACTGAACCGTATGGAATCTCCTGCCTCTGGGCTCCTGGGTGTCCCCAGCAGTCTGATGAGTGCAATCTTTGCAGTGGGAGGAGAAGGAGCCAAATCTCAAACACTCCTCCTTCCTAGCTCTAGGATATTAGACTTCCAAGAGAGGCACTGCAAGCAGGGTGCAAATCATTACAGACCACAGCAGATTAATGCAATTGCTGCAGCTACAGGGGAACTACATATCCCAGCAGAAGCAGAGCTCAGGGATTTCAAGTCCAATAATTCCTTAACAGCAGATGTGTCCACTTTTAGGACTCATACACACGGGCGTCTGATAATAAATAAGCAAAACGTCGGGTCCGACGTTTTTGAAAAAAATCAGTGTTTTTTGCATCGGCGTTAGTGAGCGTCGGCGTCAATAGGCGTTTTTTTAAAAAAAAAAATCAGTCCTCTGCTATTTTTCAACACGCCGGCGTCAAAAAACGCTTGTTAACGCCGGTACGGCGTTAGCAAGCGTTAGTGAGCGTTTTGCCGATTGGCGTCAAAAAATGCCAAAATGCTACAGCTACAGAACGCGATGGTCCCGCGTTCTAAAAACAGCTCACTAACGCTGACGCCCTCTACTGCTCACAAACGCCGGCGGTTTTAGAGGGCCATTGAATAACATGGAGAGCTGCAAAAAACGCCTACAAACGCCAGCGTACAAAACACCCGTGTGTATGAGGCCTTAAATAGAAAGTATGGCGAAAATGACTTTTAAATAGTTGTAAGCTTGCGTCCCCATATTTTTGTTACAATGTTAACCACTTACCTACTGGGCACTTTCACTTAGTAGTTGAGGAGATAGGTGGCATGCCATATATAATCAAATGTTCACATTGGCATCATCCCTAAAGTAATTGCAAATCATAATGGAGTAGTCCGAGGTGGGACTTTAAATATACCAAAATGAGAACATACGACTGCAAGAATGAATAAAATATATAGATTTTATTGTAGATTAACAAATCCATAAAATATGTTGAAAATATATCATTAAAAAGAACATAAGTACAAATTATAAAGCCTTAAAGAGGAAGTAAACCCAGATGGGGTTTACTTTACTCTATATTCGCCTGTAATGTAGAAGCATAATAGCCCATTATGTGCCACTTACCTGCAAACCAAGCCTGCGATGTCCAGCACTGTCCCCTGTGCTGGCCGCGTCCATCTTCTGCCCCTCTTTCTTCCTGGGCCACGACTCAGGCTCTGTGACTGGCCGGAGTCACGTGACGTCACTCCCACGCGGGAGCCGCCAGTCACGGCACGGTCGCAGTGGAGGAACGGCACGCAGGTCGTTCCTTCGATGCGCATGTGCCGACATGACGTCGGCACAGCTTCAAGACTGCATATCTCCTGAACCGTGCAGGTTTGGGAGATATGCAGGGCACCTACAGGTGAGCCTTATTCTAGGCTTACCTGTAGGTTAAAGTGGTTGTCAACAGTTGACAACCACTTTAAGCCTCGTACACATGATGCGACGGTCGTACGACCGAACGGCCAAAATCGTATGTTGTCTGTTGTATCTCGCGTACTGACGTGCTCTAAGCCAGTGTTCCTCAACTCCAGTCCTCAAGGCCCACCAACAGGTCATGTTTTCAGGATTTCCATTATTTTGCACAGGTGATTTGATCAGTTTCACTGCCTTAGTAATTACCACAGCTGATTCATCTGAGAGAAATCCTGAAAACATGACCTGTTGGTGGGCCTTGAGGATTGGAGTTGGGGAACACTGCTCTAAGCGATCGTACGACCAAGCCGAACGTAGTGACGTGCTACGAGCCTATAAAGAGGAAGTCCAGGTGAATGTGATTTGTGAATTAGGAACGTAGGTTTACACGAACGGACACTTCTGGCCGTTCCTTACTTCTGAGCATGCGTGTTTTACACATACAACTTTTTGGACCAACTTCTCTGTACACACAGTACAACAGTCATACAACTGCTTGCTGGTACAAGCAAAGTTTTCTAGTCTATTCATACAACTTCCGTTGTACGACCATTGCACGTCGGCTGTTCTAATCGCGCGTACTAATGGTCGGATGATTGTACAACAAGCGGTTGTACGACTGTTTTCATAGGACCGTCGCACAGTGTGTACGAGGTTTTAGGCCCCTTTCACACGGACGTTCTGTTCAGGTACGTTTGCCCATTTTTTTCAGGCAGACCTGAACGGACACTCCATGCAGCCATATGGAGCGACGGATGTCAGCGGAGACATGTCCGCTGACACCTGTCACTCTCTGATCCAATCCTTTCCCATAAAGTGATGGAGGAAAACGCTATTTTTCCATCCGTCTGCGGATCAGATTGGATGACAACAGGCAGACAGTCCGTTGTCATCTGATTTGCCATAGGGGAGAGCAGAGCTCTGACAGATCTGTCTCTGCACAGTGAGCGGAGACGGATCTGTCATCCGTCGGCTCAGCGGGGATCAGCGGAATGATCCCTTCTGAGCAAAAAGGAGCTGACGGAGACAGCCACGTGAATCCGGCCTTAGAGATCATAAATCGTCACATGCACATGTCAGGTGATCTACGTGTTACACGGGTTCCCCCGCTTCCAGTGGCGGCTGGTGAAATTTTAGGATGGGGGGGGGCGCCAAATCCCGCCCCTCCTTTTTTACCCCTCCCGCTTCTCATAAGCCCCACCCCTTTTAGTTCCCACCCCTTTTGTCAGGAGTATACAGCCCAGCATCACCAGATAGTGGTATATAGCATCACCAGTTAGGAGTATATAGAGTCACCATATAGCAGTATACAGAGCCCCAGATAGCAGTATACAGGGTCCCACATAGGGTAAACAGGGTCCCACATAGGGTATACAGGGTCCCAGATAGCGTATACATGGTCCCAAACTCCATGTAGAATATTGCACATAGTAATTCATAGGAAACCTCCATGCAGAGCATTGCACATAGTAATTCATAGGAAACTCCATGCAGAATGTTGCACATAGTAATTCATAGGAAACCTCCATGCAGGGCATTGCACATAGTAATTCATAGGAAACTCCATGCAGAGCATTGCACTTAGTAATTCATAGGAAACCTCCATGCAGAGCATTGCACATAGTAATTCATAGGAAACCTCCATGCAGAGCATTGCACATAGTAATTCATAGGAAACCTCCAGGCAGAAAATTGCACATAGTAATTCATAGGAAACCTCCATGCAGAGCATTGCACATAGTAATTCATAGGAAACCTCCAGGCAGAGAATTGCACATAGTAATGCATAGGAAACCTCCATGCAGGGCATTGCACATAGTAATTCATAGGAAACTCCATGCAGAGCATTGCACTTAGTAATTCATAGGCAACCTCCATGCAGAGCATTGCACATAGTAATTCATAGGAAACCTCCATGCAGAGCATTTCACATAGTAATCCATAGGAAACCTCCAGGCAGAGAATTGCACATAGTAATTCATAGGAAACCTCCAGGCAGAAAATTGCACATAGTAATTCATAGGAAACCTCCATGCAGAGCATTGCACATAGTAATTCATAGGAAACCTCCAGGCAGAGAATTGCACATAGTAATGCATAGGAAACCTCCATGCAGGGCATTGCACATAGTAATTCATAGGAAACTCCATGCAGAGCATTGCACTTAGTAATTCATAGGCAACCTCCATGCAGAGCATTGCACATAGTAATTCATAGGAAACCTCCATGCAGAGCATTGCACATAGTAATCCATAGGAAACCTCCAGGCAGAGAATTGCACATAGTAATTCATAGGAAACCTCCATGCAGAGCATTGCACATACAGGGTCCCAGATAGTGTAATACAGTCACCAGAAAGGGGTGTGTGGCCCGACCCCCCCCCCCTATGAAGTCGGGACAAGCACTTACCCCATCTAATAGGCAGGCAGGCAGGCTGGAGTGTTGCAGACTTCGGCATGCGGACAAGCGCCTGTTTGCAGAGACAGCGTTTGCGGGTGAGTGTGCTGAAAGCCTGGAGACTGGAGCCTTCTCTCTCCAGTCTCCATGGCCGGAAGTGACACCGAGTTCCTCTGAGATCAATCACCGCCGTCTATTGGACGGCGGTGATTGACTGACAGCACCAGCAGCCAATAGGCGGCTTGAGGCGCAGCGAAAAGCGCATCAAGGCAGGATTAAACCCTGCCATTGAAGCGTGACGCCTGCAATCATGTGATTGCAACGACGTCATGCTTCCCATAGTGCACTGCGTCCGGCGCCCGAACACAGTGTACTATGCTAATTTAAACAAACTTTTTTTTTTTAAAGGGGACTTTTTTTTGGGGGGGGGGCGCGCCTGGCGCCCCTATGGGCGGGCCGCCACTGCCCGCTTCTTCAGGACCAAGCATGTAAGATGCAGGTAGGTTGTACTATGTTGTACTATAAAAGAATAGTTGAAAGACACATAAAAATACAATTTATTAACAAAAAATATATACTGCAAATACATCAACAAAAATTGAAAAATACCCAGTGTCACACACTTTGAATGACAACTGCGCAGACATGCAACATTTTACCCAAATTCAATTTTTATAAATTTTTTTTCACACAAATAGAACTATCTTTTGGTAGTATTTAATCACTGCTGGGTTTTTTATTTTTTACTAAAAAACTGAAGAAAAAAAAACCCACAAAGATTTTGAAAAATAAAAACGTTTTTATTAGTTTCTGTGAGTAAATTCTGTAAATAAGTAATTTTTCTCCTTCACTGATGTGTGCTTATGAGGCGGCACTGCTATATTGCACTAATGAGGCGGCACTAATATTATTATACAGGATCTTTATAGTGCCAACAGTTTGCACAGCGCTTTACAATGTAGAGGGGGGACAGCACAATTACAATACAGTTCAATACAGAAGGGACAGGTCGTTTTTTTTTTACTGCATACCTAAGTGTTGCGACTCTAATTTCAGTAAAACTGTAATATCTACTGCTTCTGGTGTGGTGGCCATTTTTTGTCTATAGCAATAAAACCCTGACTGGTGATCCAACCCTTTTCCACTCTATCCAAAACTAAGAAATATTTGCCTTTGTTAATAAATCCATATTATTAAAATAACAAAGTGCCTGTGGAGCACTGCAAACCTGATCAATGCATGGCAGGCAATACACATGCCCCTGCAGATGGTTCCCACAGCATCAACCAAGGTGCAGACCTTAAGTTATGGGGCTAAAAGAAGAAACCAACCAACTATAATTGCTGTGCTGTCACTGCACTTGTGCCCCACTGAGATCTACAAGTCCACTTGCTGTGGTGGCAGACAGGACTTGTAGCTTTTCCAATCGAAGATTCCTGTAAATGGATCTGTAAATTTGAGAAAGAGGGTGGAAGGACACAGTCCCACATGCTCCTCCTATTGGAGGATCTGTAAATTGATGACATGGCTGTGCATCGTTCTACTAAATTAAAAGCAGAACAGGTTTGTGCAGAAAGAAGCACCCTGCAATTCGGGGGGGGGGGGGGGGGCAGACCAGGTTTCATGTTCCACCTAAAATATGGGTGTAGCATGAAACAAGATCTGATCAAAAAGGTATGCTTGTAGAGATCTGCAGATTAACCACTAGTGGGAGCTCTCAATGGCTTTGTGCAATTTCTCCTAATGGGGATGTGTGCCAAAGGAAATATAGTTTGCTACTGCTGACTGCTTTTTCTACAAAAGGATAGGTGCCCGATTGTCACAGTCAGAGGTGTAACTAGAACCTTCAGGGTCCCGGTGCAAGAAATTATGAAGGGCCCCCCTGACCTCTGCCCACTGATCTTAGGGCCCTTTACTCCCATTGCGGTTCCCTTTATTACGGTCCCACTGAATAAACAAATATAGTTGTGTACCCAGTCTCCCATTCATTCAGAAACAGAAGTATAGTAAAAACAGTTTACTATGCTTCAGTTATGAATGAACAAATTGGTACCAATTACTGACTCTGTCCATTCAGAAAAGGAAGGAGCCGGTAAATAGACTGACACTGTTAGCCCGTGGATAGGAAAACATCTTTTTCGTCAGTCGTCAT
>BLSH010438076.1:1669057-1680108 GCA_018402905.1 Glandirana rugosa
CTCCGTTTTCTATCGGTTTTGTTCGATTTATATTCTTCCTCATATTTTTGGTAAAAAAAAAAACAAAAAAAAACCAGCAATCGGCGCTTATTGATTGGTTTGCGCAAAAGTTGCCGCGTTTACGGATGATGAGAATTAATTTCTGGGGTTTTTATTTTTTACTAGTAATGGCGGCGATCTGCGATTTTTAGCG
Organism: Glandirana rugosa; assembly: GCA_018402905.1. Lineage (NCBI taxonomy): Eukaryota > Metazoa > Chordata > Amphibia > Anura > Ranidae > Glandirana > Glandirana rugosa. The sequence continues at coordinate 1,669,251 of BLSH010438076.1, forward strand.
GTACTGCGATATTGCAGCGGACGTCGGACCATTTTGACACTTTTTTGGGACCATTGGCATTTATACAGCGATCAGTGCTATAAAAATGCACTGATTACTGTGTAAATGCCATTGGCAGTGAAGGGGTTAACCTGCAGGGGGCGCTCTAAGGGTTAACAGTGTTCCCTGGGCGTGTTCTAACTGTGTGTGGGCTGCCCTGGCTGGGGAAAGGGGATGATCACAGCTTCCATTTACAGGAAGTCCGCCCTACCCGCTCCCTGGCTCCCCCTGAACACAGTGAGCGTGCGAGCGCGCCTCCAGCGGCACACGCGCTCACAATGCTAGTTATCGCGGCCGCCGTCCTGTGACGGCGGTTCGCGATAACGAACCACCTTGTCGCCGTCACGCTGCGGCGGGCGGTCGGCAAGTGGTTAAAGTGAATGTAAATCTGATTCGTAAAATCTGACCTAGGCACATATCTGTAGTGTTTTCTTATCTTTCTCCAAAGCCCTGAGTCCCGTGTCTTTATGCTGCTCCATTGTTAGGTTACCAGCATGATAACTTCTGACAAGTTCTCCTAGTCAGGAGATAAAAGCAGCTGAAAATTTGTGTTAAGGAAGGATGCTATAAATAGATTAGCAGAGCACTAGCAGAGAGTTCTTCGGCCAATTTGGAGTGGGGGGGGGGGGTGCTTTTCCTCCAATCAGCTGTCTCCCAGTGTAAACCAAGACTTGTTTAAATCCTCCCGCATATGTCCTAGTTCTCAAAATATCTTTTAGAGTTATGTCTTGATGGTATTTTACACCAGCTAAGATTGTGAAAGGTCTACCCTTGTACCTGTTCAACCATTTGTGTTTGCCCAGATTTGGGCTATATGAAACACATATGGTGGACCTGTACTAGGGTACGGAGGTTATGGATTAGGAATACACATTGATTGATATGGTTCCTCATGCAAATTTACGAAAAGATCCATGGGAAGCACGCTTACATAAACCTATTGCGGATGTTACCCGTCGGGAACGTACTCTAATCACTCACATTTGTATGCCGATGAAGCAAACTATAGCGCGGTCCTGGAAAAAGCACCACTCAGTTTTGAAGAGGTTAAAAATCAGGTCTATGGCACGCTCATCAACGAGAGGTTGAAGGAGATCCTTGGGGGACACGTACAACAAATTCCAAGGGATTTGGCAACCCTGGCTTGACCACTTTCCTCCTTCTCAAATGACTTACCGTTTCTTAGAATGGCGATGGTTCTGTATTAAACAGCTTAGAACCCCTGGGGTACCCAATTTCCCTCTGTGCTCCTCCTCCCGCTCTCTCCTTCCCCTCTTTTCTGCTTTTCCTCTCCACCCTCCTTTTCCTGGGCTTTTGGACAAGCTATATAGGCCGTGGTCAGTTATTTCCTTTTCGATCCCTCTTCCCTTCTATACAACTTCTCTCCAAATCCCTCCACCCCCCTCCCTAACCCCAATCTGATCCTGTTATATACCCACGTCCATAACCTAATTGCCTTGGGGGAGCACATTCCTTTTTAGAAATACCACACAGAATACATTTGGTGCAATGATCAAATTGGGGACACAAAAGCTGAACGGTGCAATATTACCTGTCCTGCAACGCCCTGATCTCTGCCAGGAGTTGGCCATGGCTTCTATACCAACACTGCAGCTCCAGGATAACAGATGTGATATGAGAGGTGGCCCCATGCTGTAGCTCCGGGGGTAGGCCAGGCATAGAATCTTCAGTCTGCAAAAACAATGCATCTCAATGTGTATTTTTTGGCCACTGAGACCGAGATATAACCCACATGATACTACCCAACAAATCAGCAGGAATGATATCTAAAATGATCACTTGCGCCTTGCTGAAATAATGTTGCTTGCTTAGCCCTGAAAAATCTCTCTCCATAGGTTGTGGCTGTTCAGTGTTGTCTGCGCATTTCCCCTGTACCAGTGGGATTAGAGGTTTTGGGAGTACTTTGGGCTTGTAAGCAAACATTTATTTTCATTTTGGATGACCTCATTTATTTGTGAAGAAAAACAAACATGAATACTTACCTCTACAGCTATTATGTCCTTTAGTAATATAGCAGCTTGTGCATGGAACTTCAGGGCAAAGAGGGGGACCAGATATCCTAACAGGACAGTGCAAGGATTTTTGTCTACACAGGCACATTTGGCTGCAGACATTTTTTTCATATCTGTAAGGCTACCACCAGGCTTTTATCCACACTTTATGTTCTACCGGCGGCTTGAGGCGAGTGTAGCCGTATTAGTGCACTTGCAACAGGAGCAGCTGGGTGCTGTCCGTAGTGCCCCTTTTGCGCTGGCACCCTGGTTTACGGGCAGGCTTTCTACACGTGCCCATTTGAAGGAGGCGGTGCACCCTGGGGGGCTTGTCCTGTGGATTGGGCTGTTGGCATGGATGGCGCTCATTTGAATTTCTACAACAGGGATATGCAATTAGTGGACCTCCAGATGTTGCAGAACTAAAAGTCCCATGAGGCATAGCAAGACTGACAGCCACAAGCATGACACCCAGAGTCAGAGGCATGATGGGACTTGTAGTTTTGCAACAGCTGGAGGTCCGCTAATTGCTTACCCCTGTTCTACAAGGTGGACATTCAGCCTCATCTGAAGGCATTTTCTGGTATACAAACCCTTGGGCAGGCTCTTGGAACTGCAAACTGTTTACAACCTTGCTGTGGTCATTGCATTGTGGGCGTTTGCCTATTCAACAGTGGTCTTGCTTTGACCAACCTTAAGTTGAGTACTCCCTCAATACATCCATATCGAGGATAGCACGCTTGGTAATTTCAGTCATTAGGTAGCCAGAACAGCTATACCCAATTCCTTAGAAACCAACAAGAGTAAAGGGTACCAACGCACGTTCACCTTGCGATTCCTAAAGTTAAATTCAAAGATCCACTATATGATAAGGCTGCAGCTATCGGAAATAGCTAGTATTCAACCAGCAGTATCTGACCAATGTGGGCACCTTATACAGAGAGGACAACTGACAATAGTCAGGACAGTCAAACCGGTAATTTTATGGCGTGTTCCCCTGATGGGTTCAGTAGTCCTCACTACAGCTGACCTTGGCAGAAAGGTGGTAGATTCACTTACTCTCTTTCTTAAAAGATAGGATTTGCTTAAGTGTCCCACACTGGTAGCTATTTATTGGTCCACCGCATGTATGCTGCCATGTTGGTGGCAGGAAAACATAAAAATGTGTTAAAATGTAATTTTCCTTTCCTGGCCGCATACTGAACCCACTGAGTATATTCCTAGCAATGTACAGTTGTGTGGATGTCAACTCTTTATTGCTATGCACTGGGTGGACTTGGGCGGGGCTACTACCTGATGTATACTGCCATGAATTGGCACCAGTAAAAAGAAAATTACGTTAATTAGTGGATACAATTTTCCATTTTCTTTCTGTGCCCCCACAAAGTAACCTCCCCCTCACTACCTCCAAAACTTGTTACTGCTTTCGAACAGCACAAAGACATCCAAAAAGACTAAAATATTTGATAACCTGCCACATTTTCATAAAAAAAAAAACTCCACTATTATTTAAAGTTTAATTTAACAAAGCTGAGTTTTTAGCCTTGATCGCGCATGAATTACCTGCACAGGTACCACTGAGACTACAATGACTGGTGATGTCAAGTACACCCCTTTCGTAATGGCCACGTTGCTCATTTGTCCCTCACCTTTATGTGAAACTGTTCTTCTGATGTGAAGTTCACATTCACCCTCAAAGGGACCACTGCCGTTTCACCAGCATACAAATCTAGAACCAGCTCCTGGTCCTCAACTGACACCAGTGACATTCCCCGAAGAGTCCTCAGGAGCTCAAGGAGTGAAGAGTCCCTAGAACAGAATACAGATTGCAGATGAGTCTAGATCACTATAGTGTGGGCAGACACATTTTAAAAGGATGTTAAAACGTTTTCTTCTACATTTCAGACAGAAGTGGAGAAGGGATAGAGCCTCAGTCAAATAATTTGCCAACTGTGCCCCCAACTAGGGGATTTACAATGTACTTCTGTCGAGCTAATAAGTCAGACAGAGGAAATCTCCCCACTGGAAACACAAACAACCTGACAGATTCTAGACCTTTACTACTATAGAAAACAAAAAAAGGAAAAGGTTTTGGCTGCAACTAGACTTACAGTAAGTAGAACTAAAGGCAAAACATTTTTTTAATTTTGGATAGTGTAAGGGAGGGTTATAACCGTCATTTGTTAGGGAGATTACCCTTCACATCCTGTCCCATAGCCAAACAGGAAGCAAGAGGAAATCCCTGAAAATTGAGGGAAGCCATTTGGCCCCCCAGAACTAGTGTCCCCATTGTAAGGATTTCCCCTCTATTCCTGTTCTGGGGACAACCTAAAAATTGGGATTTTTTTACTTTCACTTTTGACGATAACAGTAAACAGGGGTGAATCTACACAGGCTGTAATCTGATGGTACAATCACCTCTAGATAAACTATCAACTATGTAGTACAAAGGCCAGCCTGACCAGATACAGATTAGATGATTTAAAGTAGGTGCGAATATTAGGAAGAGGGAGGAGGGGGGAGGAGGGAGGAGGAGGGAGGAGGGGGGAGGAGGGAGGGAGGAGGGAGGGAGGAGGGGGAGGTAAAAACCCAATTAGCATTTATTGATTGGTTTGCGCAAACGTTATCGTGTCTACAAACTATGGGATAGATTTATCGCATTTTTATTTATTTATTTTTACTAGCAATGGTGGCGATCAGCAATTTTTAGCGCGACTAACTTTGCGGTGGACAAATTGGACACAAAGTGACACTTTTTGGGGACCAGTGACATTAACACAGTGATCAGTGCTAAAAGAATGCACCGACACTGCATAAATGAATGGCAGGGAAGGGGTTAACAGGGGTAATCAAAGGGTTAAATGTGTTCCCTGGGAGTGTTTTCTAAAGGCCCGTACACACAATGCAAAATTCGTACGACAACTGATCGTCCGCAATTCTTACAGTTAGTATGGTCCTTTCGACAGTCTATTCTGACTTTTCAGCCCACAAAAGCTGGATGTGCAGACTAACATTTTTGTCGTATGTGACCACAACATCCAATTTTCATATAATTAGGACGGTTTTCGCCCAAAAAATTACCCCAAAATTTAAGAGCAAGACTATGAATGCTCAGAAACCAAAAATACATACAAAGCTATTCAACACATTACGTCACTTCAGACGTTGAATTTGGTCATACGAGAATTTTCGTATTGTTATTACGCTCTTCACTTTCGACACGAGACTAGCATCCAACAAAAAAAACGGACGTTCGGTAGCCTGAAAATCTAAGCGGGTGTAAGAGGCTTTTAAAGTGATACTAAAAGGCGCATTTTTTTTTTTTAAAGAAACATGTCATACTCGCCTCCTCTGTGCAGCGGTTTTGCACAGAGTGGCCCCTAACCCTGACTTCTGGGGTCCTCCAGCGGTGCTACGGGCTCCTCCTCTTCTTGAGTGACCACCACACTTCCCTGGGGTCACCCATGCAGGCACGCTCCCGAGTCCTGCTGTTGTGTGTATTCAAACAGCGGGACACAGCACCGCCATCCCCCCCCCCCCCCCGGCTCCCTGGACTTTATTGACAGCAGCAGGAGCCAATGGCTCCCCAGCTATCAATCCAGCCAATGAGAACCAGAGCAGCTCGAGTGAGCTCCGAGACTCGTCCCTGTCGCGGGTTCGCTTTGGGCTCAGGTAAGTAAAAGGGGGCTGCTGCAGGTGAAAAACCTTGAGGGTTTACAACCAGTTTAGCTGTGTGGGGGGGTGCTGACACTGAACAAAGATCTGTGTTCCTGATTACTAGGAATCACATATCTGTCTCTTTGTGACAGAATGACAGTCTGCTTTGTTTACATTAGGCAGACCACCATTCTGTCGTTCTCCTGAACGATCGCGGGTGGCTGAGTCCGATCACAGCGGGAGCAGGTCGCCAGCAGCGCGCACAGACATCGTACAGGTACGTTTTACGCAGCCAGGCCACCCTGCTGCAGTATATGTGTGGTAGGCGGTCCAGAAGTAGTTAAATAGCCAAAGAAAACTACACCACAAGTGCAAGCCTAGCTCTTGGCTCGCGGTTGCGGCACAGCCCCATTTACTTGAATAGATTGTGCTCATCTGATGCAACAAGGGGATACATTTTGCTGTGCTGTGAGACACAAAGCATCACGACTATGGCATGTGTAGACCCCTGAGAGCTATTGAGGGGCACTAAGAAACAAAAATAAAAAAAAACAAAACACAACCACCTATTTTTAGTGTCCCACAACAGCTAGGGTAAAATAGGCCTTACTTATTCACAGACTGAATCCAGCTTTCCGCTGATTGCTCCAGTTTCTCAACTTCGACTTTTAGCTGCCGAATATGGTCGTGACACTTCTGTACCACTTGCTGCTGCTTCTGCAGTGCTTCCTCCAGCTCCTGCTTAGCCTGAGAAGGAACAAATAAAAGAAGGATGAGGTTAGAAGAAAAGATACAATGCAATATTAAAAGGCGAACATGCAACAGGCAGAGACAACATACCTCTTGTTCTTTAGTTGCCCTCTAGATGACAGAAGGAAAGCAAAAAGAAAAAAAAAAAAAAAATTGTAATTAAAACTGCATCATTTCCTTTAATGGGGGACAGAGTCACTGTTTGCTGGGTCAAGCCACTTTAGTTTTCCAGTTTACATGAATACATGTGTAGGGCCTTGATTTAATCATAATCATATTTGAAAGGGACATAATTTCTCTACTTAGAACACACACACACACACTATTTGGTAAATCTACTAATTAATGTAATGAAAAAAAAAAAAAAAAAATCAATAGACTTTAGAAAACCATTTTATTATTTTCTGGGGAGGCGTTAAATGTGCTTTGCCCCTTCAAGGTAAAGCAACGGGTTTGCTTTAATTGTTTCCTTCCCAGCAAAACATATTTCCCCTTTCTTTGCTCTATCCCACCCCTGGGAGTGAAGAACTGTGTAAGCTCCTACTCCCTCTACCTGAAGCTTACACAAGGAGGAGGATTATCCCTGCCCCCATGTCGCCAGCACTACACAAAAGCATCATGCTGTCATAGGAAAGCAGTACCGCAATTCACATGTTCCTCCATAAACAATATGTAGACTCCCAGCAGCTGAACGGAGAATAGGGAATATGCAGTTAGGAATGGGAAATCTTTCTTTAGGGCTCATTTACACCAGACTAGTGTGTGGTGTGAATTCAATGAAGTGCACTGCAATTCGTTAAGAAAAAAAGAAAACGACTTCTATGTAGTGCTATGTGCTGCAGCATGTTAATTCTTGTACCATTTTTGTGCACTTGTGTGAACTGGGTGCATGGACAGCAACAGCATTTGCCATGTCCTTGTAGTGATCAAACACAGATAAAACATGGTTTAAAGAACGAGGTGTGAACAAGCCCTTGAAGTGGAACTAAAGTTCTGCTGTGACAAACTATGAGCAGGTATTCCCTCGCATGTAAACTGAGCAGCACATATAGCCTGGTCCGCGTGCCAGGGCATTTGACTCCTGCGCATGTGCAGGAGTGACATCATCCCACACCAGCCAAAAGACTAGCACCCAGAACTGCAAAAAAGGAGAATTTTTTTGCGGTTTGCGGTCTGAGATCCCTCTTCCTTGCAGTCTATTACGATTGATTGTTCCATATACTTACCTGGTGTCATCTCAGGTGTGATTTGCACATAGTATCATATAGTTCGTGCCTGTTCCAGTTTGTGTCTCTATTGGCGATAGCCAAATCATCAATATTTTCTTTTTTTTTTTCTTTTGAATGTTAGATAGATTATCTCTGTTGATAATCTTAAATTTTTCTCTTATAGGGGTCAATCCACTGAAGGCCGGTTCACACTGCTGCGATCCCGCAGATCGCATACGATTCGCACCGCACTGCAGTGTGCAAAGGACCCCTTTTTCCCCGCAGCAGAATTCCTGTGCGAGTTTGCAGTGTGATATGAGAACTGATTCGTGGGTGTGATTAGCTTTGTATTGTGGTGTCAAAATAAGGAAGTGATTGGCGCTCACCTTCACCTAATTAATGTATAAACCTATATCAAAATGAAACAATGTGAAACCTAAATCAAAAATGCAATAAAAAACAAAAAACACACATAGTAATTTAGTGATCCTCTTGTGATAGAAAGGTTATCAAAATGTTTGGATCAATAGCAGCAGAAAGAATCCAGCAACTGCGCTCATGAAAGTGCTTGAATGCATAGGGGTGCTTCTTATTTACAAAATGCAAGTGCTCCAGCACAAAAGTGTGACAAGGGTTCACTCTCACTGGAAAGCGGATATAAAATGGGCCCAGATAATCATCACTGCAAGGCATACATATAGCAACCAAGGGTGGCACCAGTAATCATCTCCCAGAAAGGAATAGCTCAAAGGGACAAAATGAAAGATCCTGCATCGCACAACATTGTTTATTGCAATCAAGCAGCGGTTAAAAACAACTCACAAATGCCCACTCACTTGTCCCTGTGCTGATATGCCAGCACCAACAGATCCAGCGTGTGTGAAAGAGAGCAACTCGTTCCTGTGCTGTGTGCGTTCCACTGCTTAGAGTAGCAGGACCAGAGGGTCCGGATGAGACGTCAGATAGGCGTAGCTTCAATGAGTGAGTGTGAACCCCTCTGTCACACTTTTGTAGTGGAGCACTTACATTTTGTAAATAAGGAACCCTATGCACGCAAGCACTTTCATGAGCACGGTTGCTGGATTCTTTCTGCTGCTATTGATCAAACCATCTTTTCATGAACTATTTATCCCAATTTAACTCTGAGCACGATTGATGGAATCGTTCTGCTGCTATTGATCCAAACATTTTGATGAACGGTCTATCACAATTCAGCACATGAGGATCACTATATTACTATGTTTTTTAAATGCATTTTTGATTTAGGTTTCACATTTTGTGTTTATTGTTGTTTAATTTGGTATAGGTTTATACATTATATAGGTGAAGGTGAGCACCAATCACTTCCTTATTTTGACACCACTTTATGCTCCGGGCTCCCACCTGATGGGAAGTAGGCTACACAACCACGGAGTTAAAATGATTTCACCTGCACTAAATAATACCTCACAGGGCACCATAATCTGTTAATTGTTTCAAATTAGCTTTCTATTGACACTCCCCACAGTTCGCATATGGCAGTGTGAACTGCTGCCAGGAGACATGCGATTCGGGAACCCTCAGTGGATTCGCAGGGTTGGTTCCCGCATTGCAGCAGTGTGAACCGGCCCCAAGACTTAAAGAGCGGCAAATAAAATACGGTAAAAATGCATGTGGTGGTAATTGGGGGCATGGGCGTAGCCACACCGTCGTAGCCGGAAGCGCCGGAAGGGATGGTGTGAGAGCGTGAACGCCGAGACCAGTCTGCAGCCTGGATGTATCCTGAGCACCCTGAGTATCCTGAGCGGTAACCCGAGAATCCTGTAGGTGTATACCCGAACGGGACTGGAGCCTGTGAGAGAGGCAACCGAGTGGCGGGGCGGCAGAGAGACAGGCTGCTGATAACCATCTGAACCCAGCAAGGTAAAGGCTGAGGGGAGGTTTGTGGAGGACTGGAAGAACTTGGGACTGCATGGGACCAGTGTGGGGGGCGGAGACACGGGCACTGGGGGGAGCCCCAGAACACTGGAGATCCGCTGCAGCCGAACTGAGAGCCCACGCAGACATTGAGGAGTGAATTGTTTGCCGAGGCAACAGCTAAACCTCCCCCTGCCTTGTAGAATAATAAGATACAGTGGAGAGTTTTGGAAAATCCTCCTGTATTATTTACAAAGCGGACAATTTGAGAGATTCCAAGACACCTGTTGGTCAGTGTGAGAGACGGGCAGCAGAGTGTATAGAGATGAGCAATGAACAACAGACAGCGGCAGATCGACTTAAGGAATTTGCAAGATCAGATAAACAGGAGAACGCTCCTAGTCCACCCCATACACGGAGCAGTGGAATATCACAGACGGAAGCACAGAAGTTAAATATGTCCCAGACGGGGAAACAGGAAAAACAGTCTAAATTGACATTGGAACAAGTAAGCTCCCAACTAATGACAGCGATACAGGCAAGTAATGTGACGTTAACAGACAAAATGGAAGAGATAAGAGTGGACATTGGACTGATCAGACAGGATATGAAAAAAATTAGAGACAGAGTAACAGAAAATCAGCGATAGAAGATTTGGTGTCCCCTATGGGCAATAAGGTAGCAGAACTTGAAAAGCAGATTAACATGTGGCAGCAAAAGACAGACGATTTGGAAAATCGCATGCGACGTAATAACTTGAGGATCGTAGGTTTACCAGAAAAGGCAGAGGGGTTCAACCCAGGAGGATTTGTTGAAAAATGGTTAAAAGATACTTTTCCAGACGCAGAACTGTCGGTGGCATTTGGGGTGGAAAGAGCACATAGTGTGCCTGCATTACCACCAAAACCTGGAGCACCCCCCAGACCGTTACTAGCGCGGATATTGAATTGTAAAGATAGAGATCTAATCTTAAGGAAGGCAAGAAATAAAGGGGACATAAAATTTGAGAATAGCAGAGTGTCGATTTTTCCGGACTTCTCACTGGAACTACAAAAGCAAAGGGCCTCATGAGAGAAGCGGGTAGAATATTCGATGGCCTACCCAGCGAGGCTGAGAATAGAGAAGGACGGAAAAGTTACACTTTAATACCCCGGATAAGGCCCAGAAATGGGTTCAGAAAACATATCCAACTACGGACTAATGTGTATTGTAGAAGATAATGCTAACAGGGTTAAATGAAAGGGGGTTAATATAAATGCATAAATATATATACAAAAGACTTGGGTAAAGACCCGG
>BLSH010438076.1:1766815-1785449 GCA_018402905.1 Glandirana rugosa
CCTTGGGGGCGAGACAGTTGCAAGGGAATGTCCCTGATCTTTTCATAAGGCAGTTTCTGCAGTACAGAAAGAACCAAATTCAAGCCCACGGCGCCAAGGCGACCGTACCTGAGGAGCCACATGGCGTACACCCTGTACAAATGTACGGATTAGAGAATGCGTCGCCAAAGGACGCTGAAAAAGAATCGCCAGAGCCGAAATCTGACCCTTGAGGGTACTCAGGCCAATTTATTGTCTAGGCCCTGCTGCAAGAAGGCCAGCACCCGAGATACAACGTAAGAGCGGGGGTTCCAACCGCCTGCCTCACACCAGGCAATATATGCCCTCCAGGTGCGATGATAGATCTTGCGCAAAGTACACTTGCGCGCCTTGATTAAGGTAGGGATCATGGAGTCAGAGACACCCCTAACACTTAACACCTTGGACTCAATAGCCACGCCGTCAAAGCCAGCGAGGGTAAAGCAGGGTGCAAGATGGGCCCGAGACAGCAGGTCTTCGCGCAGCGGAAGACGCCAAGGAACATCTGTCACCATGTCGGCGCGCCAAGGGCAATCCGGAGCCACCAGGATTGACGGGATCCCCTCCGCTTCTACCCTGCGCAGTAGCCGCAGTAGAAGTTTGAGGGGAGGGAAAGTGCACAGGAGCCGGTACCGACCCCAAGGCGCTACCAGCGCGTCCGTGGCGGCTGCCAACGGATCTCTTGTCCTGCACAAGAATGTCTGCACATTGTGATGGAACCTGGACGCCATCAAGTTCACGTCTGGCGTGCCCCCACTTGTGGCAAATCTGTAGGAACACCTCTGGATTCAGGGACCATTCCCCCTGGTCCAGTTTCTGGCGACTGAGGAAGTCCAGTTTTCCACGCCCGGGATGGAAACAGCGGAGATCGCCGGTACATGACGTTCTGCCCATCTCAGAATGAGAGGCGCTTCTTGTTCCACCCTGATGGTTCACGTACGCCACTGAACCAGAACTGTGAGGCCGCGCAGCCTTGCCGTCCAGTGGGAGAGGCAGAGCCTGATCGCCCTCAACTCGAGCACATTTATGGGGAGGGGAGACTCCCTCGCCGACCAACGGCCCTGAGCAGACAACTGCCCCAGGACCCCTCCCCAGCCCGAGGTTGGCATCCGTCGTGCCCACCGCCCAACGTTGGGGCTGGAGCCCGAAGCCACCAGGTCAACGACCCCCTGGTCTGATGATCCAGCTTGATCAACTGGTACGGGGACAATGGAGACTTGTCCCACCTTAACAGAATCGCTCGCTGTAGGAGCCGAGTGTGACTCTGGGCGTAAGGGATCACCTCGAAGGCCGAGACCATGAGCCCCAACACCCGCATACAGAACTGTAAGGAGAACCACTGGCGTGACAGCAGGGTTCGCACCGCTGCTTGCAGACACAGCAGCTTGGCCGGAAGAAAAGAACACCTTCGCTTGCTCCATGTCCAGTAGTAGACGCAGATATTCCAGACGACAGAACGGGGCCAACGCCGACTTCTGCAGGTTGACCAGCCAGCCGAAGTCTACTAGCGATGCTATGGTAATAGCCACAATCTCCTCCAGGGCCAAGGCGGACTCTGCTCGCAGTAGCAGGTCGTCAAGATATGCTAGCACTGCAATGCCTCAATAGGGCCAGAACCGGAGCCAACAGCTTGGTGAACACCCGAGGGGCTGAGGCCAGACCGAAGGGGAGTGCCACAAATTGGTAATGTAGATCCTCCACCGCAAAGCACAGGAAGCGCTGGTGACGGGAGCAAATGGGAACATGGAGAATACGCGTCCCTGATATCCAGGGACGCCATGAAGTACCCTTGGTGCAGGGCAGCCACGACCGAGCGGACAGATTCCATCCGGAATTTTTGCGCCCTCACAAAGTGGTTTAGGGCTTTTAAGTCCATAACTGGCCTGACCCCACCCCTTTTGGGCACCACAAAGGAGGTTTGAATAGAAACCGCGTAACCTTTCCAGTGGGGGAACCGGCGCGATCACCCCCTGTTCGGAAAGCGTCTGAACAGCCCCTAAAAAAGCTTCTCGATGCCCCTGCGGTAGTCTCAAGTTCGATGGGAAGAACCTGTCTGGGGGTAGAGTGCTGAACTCTATCCTGTACCCGGAGGACACCACCTCCCGCACCCACCGGTCGGAAATGCAGGCAGTCCACCTGTCTGCGAACTCCAGAAACCGGGTGGGGGCAACCCATCATGCGGAGGACTTTTCCTCCGACTTTTTGTTCTTGCGCTGCCAGGGACGCCTACCGGGCCTCGCGGCAGCCTTGCCGGGCCTGGAACCCCTGCCCACTGCACCGGGCGCAGGAAAAAAAAAAAACGATTCTGACCCGAAGCTGCAGGGGCCTGCTTTCAGCGGAATTCCCGCCGCCTGGGTTCCGGAAGAAAGGTGCTCTTCCGCCCCCGGTGAAATCCTTGATGATTTCATCCAACTGGGGCCCAAAGAGCCACCTTGAAAAGGGAGGTCCGTGAGGCCCTTTTTGGACGTGTGGTCCCCCGACCAAGGATGCAACCATAGCACCCGTCTGATGATGACTGCAAAAACAGACATCTTAGACCGCATGGGGAGCAGGTCCAAAGCTGTGTCACACAGGTACTGGAGCCCCTGTATCAAATGGTCCGCCTGCTGCGACGCCTCAGGCGAAGAACCGCAGCCCCACTCGTTGCACAATGCAACCGCACACTCGGTATGGGACTGTGCCACCATGGCCGACACCAGAGCTGGTCTCATGGCCGCCCCCGCCACCAAGAACAGCGCCTTGGATACCGCCTATCGGCCGGATCCTTGAAAGAGTGGGACCCCTCCAAGGGAATGGCCGTCGCCTTATTCAGGCGAGCCACAGGAGGGTCCGCTGCGGGGGATGCCCACTCCTGCACAAAGCTGTCCTCAAAAGGAATTCTGTGGACGCTGCCATTCCTTGTAGATGAGCTGATTAAAAAAACTGATCATAAGGGTAGGCCCTGGGAGTCCGCGATGGTCTAAACGACCCAAAGTCATAGGACGCCTCCTGCGACTACCCGGCCTGGTCCAGTCGCAAGGACGCACGGATATCAGTGATCAGGGAGGCCACCAGCGCCCTTTCGCGCGCCACCCCGGCCCCCTGACCGTCCTTCCTCACCATCTGAGAGCTCCAGGGGGATCCCCGTGACCACGGAGGCCCCTTCCGGTTCGGAATACTCCCCCGAAGACGGGGGTGGACATTTTTTGGACACCCCTTTTGCACCCCCAGAAAAAGAAGTCCCCCAAAATGGACATCCAGTTGATCCAGAGGGACCACAGGCCCCAGCGCAGCCTGCTCTTCTGCCGCTCCCTCCAGGGAAGAACCTGCAGGCTCAGTCGCCATTGTGCTCGTTAGGCCTATGGGCCATGACACCCCCCCCTAAGGAGTCCCACCACTGCCCACAGAACGACCGGGATAATGCCCAGGAGTCACTCACCACTCCGGGCGCAGTGGGTAGCCATCCGGACGCAGAATTTTCTCCCATCGCAGGGAGGGATGCTGCCAGCAAAACGCACCCTCGGACGCGAGCACAGCCCGGTCACCGGACGCAAGTGGGGGTCACCCACTAGCCACCCGCACGGAACGGGTACGATGCAGTGGACCCCACCGAGACTAGGGGTAGCTCGCATCGGTCGGCCGATCTGGGGAATGTTTCAGGATGCAAGGTATCCTCTATGCCCCAGCCGGCTACTTGATAGCAGTCTTCATCATAGCTTGAGAAAAGCAAAAAAGAAGAAAAAACTGGGGAACCGCAGATCCCAGCAGGGAACCAGGTCTAACTCCTTGCCAGACTAGGCATAAAAAAAATTGAGGAACATAAGGTGGATGTATGCACACAAACCTGCATATATATATATATATATATATATATATATATATATATATATATATAAAAAAATGGGATAAGGATAAGACCGTGTATGGGTCACAATAGGGAGGGGGACAATACTATGGGGATGTGCATACCATTATCAAATGCAATTATGAATATAATCAGAGTGTGTAAACACCAAACACACGTGGTATGGTGATGGAAAAAAATTCAAAACCATATATCAATAGGCAGATATCAGGCTTTAAAAGTCCATGGTCACTTTAGGCAGCCATCCAAATAACAGAGCAGAACCAGACTGCAAATGCTGAAACAAGGAGAGAGGCTCCTCTAAGTGTAATATGCAGTTTATTTTGACAACATCAGGATTAAAAACACTCACATTTGAGCTGTATCACTAAGCATGAAGGTGCAGTCCAGGGTGAACGTCACTGTATCAAGGTCCGGGTGCAGTTGATATAGGCACAGGCAGGTGAGAAAACAGCGCCCGCTGTTTGCATCCCATGCCTCGTTCTGGAGCCCACCGGCTGTTACATTCATCTGCTCCGAACGGTGCTTTCTCACCTGCCTGTGCCTATATGAACTGCACCCGGACCTTGATACAGTGACGTTCACCCTGGACTGCACCTTCATGCTTAGTGATACAGCTCAAATGTGAGTGTTTTTAATCCTGATGTTGTCAATATAAACTGTGCATATTACACTTAAAGGCGCCTCTCTCCTTCTTGTTATAAAAAAAAATTGATATGCTAAGCAGAGCAGGGGGGTTATATGCTGGAGTGAGGACGGCCCCCCTGGGAGGGGCCAGCTTGCTTTTTCTGTTTTTCCTAGTCAACTCCTAGTAGGATGTGCATAAACCCCCCACTTGTCTATGAAGGGCTGCGTCGGTCAGTGAACTTAAGAGAAAGGCCTATTTAGGCCTTTGTGATTGGTTGCTGCACCCACATTATAAAGGCAGCCCATTCATGGTAATAGACAAATACATGTACATGGGATGTGGCACCATACACTTATCCCCAATAAATTGTCATTTTTGTTATACTTGGTAATGGACAAAAATAAACACTGCTTTTTACTTTTCATGCAGTGCACCACATTTATGTATTATTGTACTTGTGCGTTGGGGTGTTAGTCCAAACGAGCAGAAGCACAGTTCAGAAGGCCATAAATACTTTCTACCTACAGAATGTGCTTATCATAGGAAACTGGTAATTTGAGAAATAGGCTGCCATTGCTGACCGCTTCTGAAAATAAGGTTCCTTACCATTAGTCAGTGACTCAAAGTACTGTGACTAATGCACACAGGACGGTTTTACAGCTGCAGATGTTTTTTCTATACAGTGATTAACCACTTCCGTACTGCCAGACATCATATGACGCCCTTGGGTTTGAGTGGTGATATCTTAATGGTGCCTGCAGCTGTAGGAACCATTCAGATACCGTTTCTTTTCTTCTGGCGATTCTCTTTCAAATAAAAGTGGTCTTCGCAGCGGATTCGCTGCAAGATCACTTATCAGCGCCCCCCCGCCGCTTACCGGACCCGCCGGCAGTGGCGGAGATGATCCGATCCATCCTCTCCCAGTGTCTGTGAGCGGCTGAAGCCGCTCACTCAGCTCCATAGTACGGCAGGGCGGAAATTACGTCAGAAGTCAGTTCCGCCCAACGGTCTTAAAGTGCCCCCTTTTTTTTTGGCCTGTCATTTTTTTCAAAATTTATTTATTTATTTTTCGCATTTTACTGTAAATATGAGATCTGAGGTCTTTTAGGTCTTCTGAGGGGGCCAGGGAGCGGGTAGGGCGGACTTGATCGCCGCCAGCTACCCGCGATGGCCCCCAGCAGTGAGAGAACGGAGGTCCGTGTAAGTAAACACGGATCTCAGTTCTCCTAGAGGGGGAAGGGCGGTGATCACAGGCTTCCTGTATATGGAAGCCGTGATCATCCCCTTTCCCCAGACAGGGCAGCCCACACAGTTAGAACACACCCAGGGAACACAGTTAACCCTTAGATTGTCCCCTGCAGGTTAACCCCTTCACTGCCAATGGCATTTACACAGTAATCGGTGCATTTCTATAGCACTGATCGCTGTATAAATGCCAGTGGTCCCAAAAAAGTGTCAAAATGGTCCGACATGTCCACTGCAATATCGCAGTACCGCTAAAAATCGTAGATCGCCGCCATTAATAGTAAAAAAAAAAAAAAAAAATCCCAGAAATGAATTCTCATCGTCCGTAAACACGGCAACTTTTGCGCATACCAAACGCCGATTGCGATTTTTTTTTTTTTACCAAAAATATGAGGAAGAATATGAATCGGCCAAAACCGATGGAATAAAAAATGTTTTTTTTTATTTTTTTTTTTGGATTTGTATTTTAGCAAAAAGTAATAAATTTTTTTTTTTTTTTTGCAAAATTGTCACTCTTCTTTTGTTTATAGCGGTGATCAGAAATGACGCAGAGGTGATCAAATACCACCAAAAGAAAGCTCTATTTGTGGGGAAAAAAAAGGACGCAAATTTTGTTTGGGTACAATGTCGCACGACCACGCAATTGTCAGTTAAAGCGACGCAATGCCGAATCGCAAAAAGTGCTCTGGTCCTAAAGTGGGAAATCCTTCCGGGGCTGAAGTGGTTAAGAGGTCCTCGCATGGTTTTTTTCTATTACAAGGAATGTTTACATTTCTTGTAATAGGACTAAAAGTGATTAAAAAAAAAAAAATGTAAAAATAAAAAGTAAAATAAAAAAATAATGTAAAGCGCTCCGTGCCGCCGAGCTAGCGTGCAGAAGCGAACTCATACGCAAGTCCCGCCCACATATGAAAACTGTGTTCAAACCAGGCATGTGAGGCATCGCTGCGATCGGTAGAGCGAGAGCAATAATTCTAGCACTAGACCTCCTCTAACTCAAAACTTCTAACCTGTAGAATTTTTTAAACGTCGCCAATGGAGATTTTTCAGTTGCAAAGTTTGTCGCCATTTCGTGAGCTGACGCAATTTTGAAGCATGACATGTTGGGTATCATGTTACTCGACGTAACATTATCTTTCACAATATGGAAAAAAAATTGGGCAAACGTTACTGTTTTCTTATTTTTTAACTAAAAAAAAACTGAATTTATTAAAAAAAAAAAAAACCACGCTTGGAAGACCGCTGCGCAAATACAGTGTGACAACGTTTTGCAATGACCGCCATTTTATTCTCTAGGGTGTTAGAAAATATATAAATGTTTTTGGGGGTTCTAAATAATTTTATAGCAAAAAAAAGTTAACTTGTAACCACCGAACCCAAAAAAACAGGCTTGGTTTGTAAGTGGTTAAACCTTCCATGTTAATTTTTTTTTTTTTTTTTTTTTTTAGCAGTGACGTTTTTGAGCTGTAAAAAACAAAAAAACCAAGACCAGAGGGTTCTGAGAGATATTTTTCAGCTGTAAAAACGCTCACTAACGCCACTCACCAGCGCTAAAAAAAAAAAAACGCTCATTAACGCCGGCACAAAAACGCTAAAAAAAAAAAAAAAAAAATCAGATATAAGCTACTGATGGTTTTTTTTGTTTTAACATCCTGTGTGCATGAAGCCTAAAGCCTGCAGATCAGTGTTAGTACTAGTGGTGCACCGAATGGGAATTTTGGTGCCAAAACTGAAAATGCAGGAAGCACTTTGCCGAAACTGACAGTTTTAAAAAAATATTTATATTTTTATATAGAACTGTATTATATTCCACTTTTAATACCATCAATTTAAATTAATTTGAATTTGTTGGCCATTGGCACCTTTTTAGTGCAAGCTAAAAAAAAAAAAAAAAATGACCATCTCTTGTATTGTGTCTGCAATCTCTTACTTAAACACATTGCTAATAGTATTGGCAAATTTTCCATTCGGTGCACCCTAGCAGACAGTGAAAGTCCTCAGTCATTTGGAATGCTCTGGCTGATTCAGCGGTTTTTCAGTGTGGCTGTCGACTCGGCTGCTTTAATCTTCCCACTCACCTCTCCTTCACAGACCAGTAGGGAGGGAGGGGCGGAAGGGATTTGTGTAAAGCTGCTCAGGGCAGACTGCAGACATGCTGGAGGTTGGGTGGATGGAGCAACGTGGGGAATAGTTCCTCTCCACCTAGCAATGCTACACTTCTGGAGCCATTACCTGCACACAGAGAAGAGGACGGAGCGGCCATCGGAGGAGAGCAGCAAGTGGATGAGTTTTCCAGGGCACGGCGTCTAATTTCAGCACCCCGACGGCTTGTTACATTTACCAGATGCTTCCCCACGGTCTGTGGCTGCCCTAGGCGGCAGTACGCCTGCACCCACCCAGGATGAGCCCTGAGTGTGTGCAGACGCCCGTGGATGCAGCTCACCAGTGCCTGCTAGCGTGATATCACGCTGTGTCACGGAGCTGTATTGAATCACCGCACAGTGCTGTAACAATGTCCCACCTCCTACGACACGATTCCCGGCATTGGATCATTGTGCCATCCATCACAAGAGGCGGTCTAGCAGGGACATTGTTACAGTGCTGCCCGGAGATTCAATACAGCTCCATGACACAGCGCGAGATCATGCTAGCAGGCACTGGTGAGGCTGCATTATCTTGACACTTGCGAGGAGGGAGGGGAGGATTCTGCCAGGGGTTCGCCAGGATGACACATGTGCGGCACCCAGTGGGGTGACCCCCAACCCCATTTCGGCTTTTTTTTTTTTCTTTTAGCCACCTGCCAAAAATGCAATTTTTGGCCACCGAAGTTTAGGCCCATCCCTAGTTAGTACTGAAGGCAAATTAGTATGACAGTCAGGAAGACAGCATTTTCTGGAGGAGGTTACAAGTGGCAGACTCTATATTTCCTCAGCAGGATCCCAACTAGGAAGGACATGGCTGGAGTTGGGCTTAAAGTAACAAAAGCCTGTTTAACCCCTTCATGCCGACTATACACAAATATGAAGCCCCACTGGACTGGGATTTTTTTTTTCCATGGGCTGCATATTTGCGTATCTCTAACGATCGGGACCCGGAACACCCAATTCAGAGGCTATTACAGCAATCAGGTGACCCGGATTAGCTACCACAGTGATCAGTCATTGTGAAGCCCGCCCCGTGTTTTATGTCCCTCTGAATAGACGAGAGAGATGCATTGCATCATTCTCTGACCTTGCAGAGATAGGAGGAAAAAAAAAAGGGTGTTTACAAAAATTTTAAAAAATACCTAGATCAAGGTTAAGGCCTGATTCACACCTATGCAGGTTGCAGTTTGCATATTCCAGGTGCATTTTTTTCAATACTTGCTATTGATCCATTGAAGTCTATGGAACCAGAAAAAAAGGCCCTGGCCCTTTCCTTAAATTGCACAGATGTGAACTACATCCATAGTAAACCACCATGTTAAATGGACTGTAGTGCGTTTCTGCAAAACTGGAAACACACCAAAAAATGCATAGGTGTAAATCAGGCCTTAATCTAGGTCAGTGCCAGGGTTAGACGTTTTTGGAAAGGATTTTTATTTGATTAGTGTTAGTGTGTTTAAGGTAGAATTTAAAAAAAAAAGGGGCGCGCAGCAAAATGCATACTATTGTTTCTGGGCTGTACTACAGGTACAAACAACAACATACACATGATATTTCTGCAGATGAATATTTTGGGTTTTCCTTTGGAGGTAGGTTATGGTAGTAGCAAGAAATACACATTTAAATTAATACATTTTTTTTTTTTTTTTTTTACTATTTTGGGTCATTTTTCCTTTGATAATAAAAATCAGGAGATACCATTTACCAAATGAAAGCCCACATTGTCCTGAAAAACACACAAGGTATAATCCACCCCGATGAACAAAGTAGTAGATATGTACAGTTCTACTAACACATGTCAAAATTGGGCTTAGGCATTTCGATTTGTTTATTTACCCTTAGGCGCAAAGGGGTTAAACTACATAGTAATCATTCCTTGCAGGCAAACTGACTAAGGCAAAACGTCTGGTGGTTTCGGAAGGCAGTGCCATAACCAGTATATCTGCTCGTTCATGGATTAGCCGTGAGGCCCGGGATCCTTCTTTATTAGTGAATGCTTGCATCAATAAACTGCTGCTGTACAGGTGAGTCTGCTAAAGAGTGTTATATGGGATATAGTAAACTTGTTATGACTCTTAGGCTGGGTTCACACTATCCGACAAAAAAACGGTCCAACTTTGATGTGCGATTTATGGTCCTACATAGGGTCAAAGTCGGACCGTTTGTCTGTGAACAGGGATCCGACTTTGATGCAGACAATGCCAGGCACCTTGTGCTCTGGGGATCTCAAAGGGGAACTCCACGCCAAGTTAAAAAAAAAAAATGGCATGGAGTCCCCCTCCAGGAGCATACCAGGCCCTTTGGTCTGGTGTGGGTTTTAGGGGAACCCCCACGCCGAAAAAAACAGCGTGGGGTCCCCCCCAAATCCATACCACAACCTTATCCGCAGGCAGGCCAGGAAAGGGGGTGGGGACGAGCGAGCCCCTCCTGGACCATACCAGGCCACGTGCCCTCAACATGGGGAGTATGGGTGCTTTGGGGCAGGGGAGGGGCTCTGCACCCCTCCACCCCAAAGCACCTTGTCCCCATGTTGATGAGGACAAGGGCCTCTTCCCGACAACCCTGGCCATTAGTTGTCAGGGTCTGCGGGCGGGGACTCCCCAGATGCCAGCCCCCTACCCTATGTAAATGAGTATGGGGTACATCGTACCCCTACCCATTTACCTGGAAAGAAATATGTACAAAAAAAAAAAAAAACACCACAGCTTTTTAAAATATTTTATTAAATCTGCTCCGGCGGTCTTCTCCCCTCTCTGGCTCTTCTTTCTTCGGCTCTTCTGCTCTTTTGCCGGTCTTCTCCGCTGTCCCCTTCCCTCTATTCTTCCTCTCCCCATGTTGACACGACGCGATCTCCTTCACGAATGCCCTCTCCGCTGTGCCTTATATTGGCATGGGGCGTGACCACCAGATGACATCACCCGGAAGCCCCACATGATGTCACTTCCTGGGGCGGAGCTGTGACATCATATGGGGGCAGGGCTTCCGGGTGATGTCATCTGGTGGCCATGACACTATAAGACACAGCGGAGAGGGCATTCGTGAAGGAGATCGAGTCGTGTCAACATGGGAAGAAGAAGAGAGGAAGAACAGAGGGAAGAGGACAGCAGAGAAGACCGGCAAAAGAGCAGAAGACGCCGCAGAGAAGAAGAAAGAAGACCCCTCAGAAGATGGAAGACCCCGCAAAAGAGCCGAAGAAAGAAGAGCCAGAGAGGGGAGAAGACCGCCGGAGCAGATTTAATAAAATATTTTAAAAAGCTGTGTGGTGTTTTTTTTGTACATATTTCTTTCCAGGTAAATGGGTAGGGGTACGATGTACCCCATACTCATTTACATAGGGTGGGGGGGGGGGGCGGCGTCTGGGGGCCCCCTTGTTAAAGGGGGCTTCCAGATTCAGATAAGTCCCCACCCGCAGACCCCCACAACCAACGGCCAGGGTTGTCGGGAAGAGGCCCTTGTCCTCATCAACATGGGGACAAAGTGCTTTGGGGTGGGGGGCACAGAGCCCCCCCCTGCCCCAAAGCACCCATACTCCCCATGTTGCTCGTCCCCACCTCCTTTCCTGGCCTGCCGGGCAGCGTGCTCAGATAAGGGTCTGATGTGGATTTTGGGGGGACCCCACGCCCTTTTTTCGGCGTGGGGGGTTCCCCTTAAAATCCGTACCAGACCAAAGGGCCTGGCATGCTCCTGGAGGGGGGCCCCATGCCAGTTTTTTTTTTTTTTTTTAATTTGGCGTGGAGTTCCCCTTCATAATCCCCAGAGCACAACTCGCATGCCAAAGTCGGATCACGACTTCAATGTTTTTCAATGGGCTGAAGTGGGATCAAAGTCGGACAAAAGTAGTACAGGAACCTTTTTCAAAGTCGTTCCGACTTTGAAAAACACAAATCGGAGCAGTTAAGATGGCTCTCATAGGGAATCATTGTTTTTGTGACTTAATGCAACTTGTGCTCCTCATGTCTGTCCGAGAATCGAACTAGTGTGAACCCAACCTTAAAAAGGTATTCAAATGCTCAGAGGTTTTATAATATATTAAATGTGCAGTCACCTCCTACATGCATTTATAAAAAAAAAAAAAACCCCATGGAGATTTAATTTCAATTCTAATATATTTATTTAGGGCTTGTGTTGATTGCCTTGCAAGAGGCCATCTGAGCACAAATTGCATTGGGATATTCTCAGTGCAGCCAGAACATATCTCCAATCACTATTAAAAAATGTTCATGAACTTAAGCAGTAGTGGTCTCATGACCTCTGTGCACATATGCACTTGGCTGGCTGTGGCAAGGAGCAGCAAACAACAGCATGACCAATGTAGATGCTTTGCACTGAACACAGGCAGGGCTCAGATGACCTCTAAAAAGTATCCTTACTCCTGTAAGGCCCCTTTCACACTTGTACTCCACGATTTTGGATCAGTATGACTTTGGTCAGACTTTGACACAATGCAAGCATATTACAAAGTCATATAGAAAAAGCATCTATTATTCAGGTGCGATTTGTATGCAACTTTGAGGGTTTAACATTGAAGTTGTATCAAAGTTGGGCCAAAATAATGCAGGGACTACTTTGAAGTCGGCACAACTTCAAACTCATACAGTTACGAATGGTACTCATTGGAAATAATGGGGAGCGACTTGTCATGTGACTTTGCAGTCCCAAACCGCAGGACAACTTGCACAAGTGTGAAAGGGGTCTAAAAGTCAAGACCAGACAGACCTCCAGGGCCAGTTCACACCTAGGCGATCCGACTTCAGGGGCGACTTTGCTAGGCAATTTGAAAGAGACTTCAGAGCTACTTTGGGCATTACAACGCGACCTCCATACCAGGCGACTTTGCCTGCGGCCAATCAGAGAGGAAGGGAGGGTTGCCTTCAAAAATTTCCTCTTTTTCCTGTAAAGTCGCTTCAAAGTCTCTTCATAGACGGTGATCCGACTTGGAAGCGACTTCCATTGACTTCTATGGGCTCAAATCGCCTAGAAGTCGCTTTGAAATAGTACAGGAACCTTTTTAGAAGTCGCTCTGAAGTCTGAGCAACTTGAGTAGCGCATATTAAGACGGCTCCATTAATTTCAATGGGATTTCTGATGTCACGCTATACAAGGCGTCAAGTCGGATCGCAAATCGCCTAGGTGTGAACGGGCCCCTTCAGGCACCAAACATACGGATAATGACCATGCCAGAGCTTACACTTAAAGTGGTTGTAAAGTCTCCCCCCCCCCCCCTATAAAAATAACAAACCTGTTATACTTACCTGCTCAGTGTAGTGGATTTGCACAGAGCGGCCCAGATCCTCCTCTTCTCAGGTCCCTCTTCTGTGATCCTGCCTCCTGTTTAGTGCCCACGCAGCAAGCAGCTTGCTATGGGCGCACCCAAGCACTGCTCCCTGTGTCCATTCAGACAGAGCCCCAGCCACTCTCCTGATTGGCTGTCTGGGATTGACAGCAGCAGTCGCCAATGGTGCAGCTGCTGTGTCTCAGCCAATCATCAGACATCAGGTAAGTGTTAGGGGGGCTGCTACACCCCTTTAAAACAGTGGTAATGTCCATTTCCAAAACAGAATCCTGTTAACCAGACCAGTGTTTATTTTGGCTTCTAGTCTGAGGGCTCATCAATACAAAATTGTAAGTCATGATATGCCTCAGCCAGAAACAAAAAACTGGCCATTATTCTAGCAGTTATAGAAGAGTTTATACACTTTGCCAAACCTGGACTTAACAGCAAAAAAAGGAAGGGGTACAGCTTGTGTGCAATTGCTTTCATGTTCTTAAAACTTCATCTGCCAATACCCATGGCAAAATGTTAATGCGGTTTAAAAAAAAAAAAAAAAATATGACATATAGCTCCCTAATCTTCCTTTATTATTTCCAGGGTTGTGGATAATGAGGGAACACTACAGTTAAAACGTACTTTCCAGATCCAACAAAACAACAATGCCATCCGGAGTATTTTCTGCCCCCTCATGTCATTCAGGCAGGGAGCCTGTGTTGGTATGTACATTCTAGAACAAATCTCTAGGATTGCCCTCTTACATAAAACTGATTTGCACCGGTCTTGCATTAGATCACCTCTTACCAAACATAGAAAAAAAAAACTCCAGATTGTACATTTGTGTAGAATAGAGTGCCTCAGACAGGAGCATGGATAAGGGGATACCACTGGCCCTCCTGTATGGGGCCCAGGTAGTAGGGTGAATCTGATGTGGGCAGGGAGGGCATCTCTCCCTCCCCTCAGCTTCTGCAGAAAGAGCCATACAGGGGAGGGGATTGGTTCCAGCGATTGCCGCCCCCCCTCACCACTGCACCATACCTGCCCATGTGCTCAGTGCAGTGCTGCCGATCTCCCTTCTCTCCTCCTAGCCCACAATAGGATCCTTCAGGATGGAGAGTGGGGGAAGGCACTGGTCTATGTCATATTTATTTACCAGCCCCTTCCTTTCTTGTATGAACACAATAAGCGATTGGTACCAATCACTCACTGTGCTCATTCATAACTGAAGCATAGTAAATTGTATTTATTGGGGGTGCTGTCGCATTGGCTGCATGGGGCCCCAGATAACCATTTTCCATTGGCGGTTTGTTTTCTTCTAAATTTAAAGCCTAGCAAGCAACATCATGCAGACTTAAGACAGATGAGTTCCAATGTGCTACACAGCGAATAAATACACTGAACATTCAACACCTATCCACATTCCTGAAGGTTTTCTCATAAGAGTTGCATAGCTGATACATAAACCATAGCATCCCAGTTGCCATGCTGGTTTAACAGTTATTGGTCAAGTCCGTTTCAACATTCTGCCACTGATATGTGCGGCTGGCGTTTTTTGCTTTTGTTCTGTATAAGAAACTTGCGTAGCAGGTGCAGATAAAAACTTCAGCTTTTTTTTTTTTTCTATGCATTATAGCACACTCCCCATGGTTGTAGTGATGCCAGCCTACTATTTTGATAAGTACACTCAGTACTGGTTGTATCTGCACCTGCTAAGTGATCTTGTTATACCTACACAAACTGTTGGCCTAGCATGGGGACTGCAATTGACTTATGCATAAACCAAGAAGTTTCAGTTTGTAAAGCCTCGTGCACACGGTTCGACGGACAGCCGATGTACAACAGAAGTTGTATGAGCAAACTAGAAAACTTTGGTAGTACCAAACGACCGTTGTATCGCGTGTACAGAAAAGTTGGTCCAACAAGTTGTACTGTTCAAAACACGCATGCTCAGAAGTCAGGAACAGCCAGACACAAATTACATGCACCTGAACTTTCATAACACGTTACTATGCTTGGTTGTACAATCGTGTAGTGCATGTCACATTATCCAACATACGATTTGGTCCGTTCGGTCGTATGACTGTCAAACCGCATGTACGAGACTTCGAGGGAGGCGACTGTAGTGGAGGATGGAGAGATTGATGTAGAACGCTTTTGGAAAAGAGGAGCTATATTTTCTACACCTGTTTCTCCATGGAGCCATACTCCGTTTTACTTAATCTGTTGACTCTGGATGTCAGGACTAGCAACCTACTAAGCCTTGTGTTCTCTTCTAGTGACTGGCAGTGAAGATATGTGCGTTTATTTCTTTGATGTGGAACGGGCCACAAAGGCCATTGTAAATAAACTACAAGGACACAGTGCAGCTGTCCTGGGGATCAGTTTCAACTGTGATGAGAGTCTGCTAGCCTCTAGTGATGCAAAGGGGATGGTCATTATCTGGAGACGGGAACAGAAGTAACCAGTCTTATCTTATGGTCAAAACTGCACTCTCCCCCTGCCAATATCACTGATGCCTATTTATATTTCCTGTATGTCTAATGAATAAACAAATCCCTGCTAACATCTGTAAGGACGATCATTACATAAATAATCTACAATATGTGGCTGACTCTGCTCTCTTCCATTTTGAATTTTCTTGCATGTAGCTGGAAGAAAAATCAGGTTTGTAAGATTTACTCATTGCCATCTTCATTTGAAATCAGGCCTAGAGTGGGGTAGTCTGCACTAGGTGTAAAAACAAAGACACAGCTGCTGCAAAAATCATCTGATACTGGTGGAGATGCACTAGGATCAGATAAACAACACAAAATTAGGACATAGGAGGCAGAGACTATTGAAAGAAAGAAAGAAAAGAAATCAAAATTGTTTGGTAGAAAATTACTTAGAACCACCCCCCCCCACATTATTTTTATATATATATTTTTTAGCAGAGACCCTCTAGAATAAAATGGTGGGTGTTGCAATTTTTATGTTGCACTGTATTCACAACATAAAAATGTATTCGCACAGTGGTTTTTCAAACGCATTTTTTTTTTGGGGGGGGGGGGGAATTAAAGTTAATCCAATTTTTTTGTATAATGTGAAAGATGATGTTACACCGAGTAAATAGATACCCAACATGTCACACTTTAAAATTGCATCTGCCCATGGAATGGCAGCAGACTATGGTGCTTAAAATCCTCCATAGGCAATGCTTAATGCCTTTTACAGGTTACCAGTTTAGAGTTGCACAAGGAGTCTGCTGCTAGATTTTTTTTTTTTCTCTCGCTCTGACGTTTGCAACAATACCTCACATGTGGTGCGATCAGTTTGCATTTGCACACTGGGACAGAGGAGTGCTTTAATTTATTATTAAATTTACTTTATACAGATCTTTGACTTTTTTTGGTACTTACTTTATTGCCATCACCAGGGATGAACAACATCCTTTGTGACCGCATGGGACAGGTCCGCTTTATGGAGAGATCTCTCCTCTGACAACCCATGCAGTCAAATCAGACAGCGATCAGCTGCTTCCTGACAGTTCCTCTCTGTACAGGGCAGCCGGGCACATTGCTCCCGGCCTCAGTGATGAGACTGGATAGGGTGCTGGAGAGGGTGCTTGGGACCATGCATAAAATTGCAGGGCTAAATAAAATGAAGTTCAAAAGTAAATTAACACTAAAGTAGGACCCCCTTCAGCTACCCACAGAAGTGATCGATTGGCTACTCTGATCACCTCTGTCTGAAACCATCACCAGCTGAAAAGAATACCAGGATGATGCCTGTAGGTGCAGGCATCATCCCAGTATAACCACTGAAACCAGAGGACATGCATGTACATCCCTTGGGTGGGTAGTAGTTAAAAGGGTCCAAGGTTGCTGGGCAAGCATCTACACATGATCATATACAACTGAAGTGTGAATTGAGTGCAACAAACTAAAGTAAATCATGTTCTGTGGCATCAATTCCTTTTGATCACAAATCTCACTTGCACCAAGTATTAAAATAGATGGAGTCACTTTACATAGCCTTTACTCCTCCCATGACTGTGTGGTAATAGGCTGCATTGTAAAATAAAAAAAAAAATAAAAAAAAGAGAAAATTGCACCACCATTTTACCCTAAACACGATAACCTGTAGGAAATAAGGTCAAATTTAAAACAAAGCATGCCCTATTTGACCAGCAGTGGTAAAAGCAATGTTTGCCAATGTGAATCTGTCTTTAGGCTTATAGGAAACATACAGAGCAATATTAGAGCCTACCACTGCTGCCAACCTCCTCCCACTAGCTGCAGGGCTCGCTTATTGAAACTAAACTTCACTTCAGTGTTACTGACCTGGAACCAGTATATAGAGCAGGAACATTTTTTTTTTTATTTCTCAGCATTCATTGATGGACACTGTAGACTACTGGGTAATATGTAGCTATCACTAGAATGTTGAACAGCCATATATACCCAAGCAAGTGGTTTGGCTCCTCCTCTGGACTATACCCTCTTGCACAGCTGGTCTCAGTGGAGATTAGTGTCCCAAGCTTTCATCTGGTCCACAGTTCAGCAACTGGCTTTGGCTCCAAGGCCTTAGGCCAACTTTCATACAGCTGGTCCGATCAGGTGCACCTGTCAGTTTTTCAGGTGGACCAGATTGGATGCTCCATTCACCTATATGGGGCAGCAGATGCCAGCAGTGACATGTCTGCTGACACCCGATCCTTTCTGAAAAATCCAGACAGAGGGAAACCCTATTTTCTATCAGTCTGCCAATCTCCCCATACAAGACAGCAGGTCCGTCTCTGCACAGTGAGTAGAGAGGGACCTGTCATCTGCCTGCTCAGTGGAGCGATCCCCCGGCTGAGCAAAATTGAGCCCACCGGGCAAATCGCCCAAGTGAAAAGGACCCTCATTAGCAGACCTAAAACTACCTGGAAGTTGCCTGCAAGGTGTATTTTCCCCCATCCCCTTGCCTGGGATTGCTTTTGGACATCTAGATGGTCCATGATGTTCCCCAAAAAACACAAAATAAAATGGATTTTGTAGCCCCCCACCCCCATTTTTTTTTTTAATGTCCCTAGACATATTGGGCACAATATATCAGAAACGAATAGTCTAGTCTAAAAGCCAATATTAAAACAAGTTGTAGGAACAATGTAAAAAAATATGAAGACCACATCAGTAAAATTGTCAAGATCTTCCAGCCACACCAAGTAATACTGCTAGTGGTTGTTGAGATTACATGTTATTGTATTTACATAAAAAGGGTCAGACTTAAAAGGGTTAAAAAAGATAAAACAGTGAATATGTCATACAATAGTAATCTATAAAAATCCATCTGATTGTTCATTAAAGGAGAGAGGAACACTGAAAATCTGTCCCATAACAGGACGGCAGAGGCCAATGTGTAATTGCAGCCCATCCCAGAGGTGTTAAAAAAAAAAAAAAAAAAAAAAAAAAAAAAAAAAGGGCCAGGATGGCAAAAATTCAAGTAAATAAGAAAAAGAAAAA
>BLSH010438078.1:13218-27275 GCA_018402905.1 Glandirana rugosa
TCCGCTCTGTCCTGTGAATGAAACTCAGAGGAGGAGCGGCTTCAGCCTGTGTGCTGCTTGTAGCATCGCCGCTCCTCCTCCTCTGAGTTTCATTCACAGGACAGAGCGGGCTCTTCTCATCTCACGGCCACCGCCCTCCGGGAAGCTGCTCGGCAGGGATCAGCACTGAGAAAGTGGAGAGAAGAGGGAGAACTCTTACAGTTTGGCGCCCCCCAACCCGTGGCGCCTGGGTGCAGTGCACCCCGGGCACCCGCCCAGGATCGGCCCTGTCCTTACCCCAACCTGTCCGAGTATCTCCTACTCTACAAGCTTTTAGAGCAGCCTTTCTCAACCTTTTCAACACCGAGGAACCCTTGAAATAATTCTCCGGTCTTGAGGAACTAAAAATCTACAACTTATGATACATTAGTGTGATGGACAATGGGAAGAATGCTCCTTACACTTGTGGTCATTGGGAAGAATTCCCCCTTACAGATAGCTAAAAAGATCAATGATGTCATTGGGAATTTATCTGAGAGGTAGAAATTGACCACTGCTCAAGGAACCCCTAGCAACCTCTGGAGGAACCCTGGTTGAGAAACCCTGGTTTAGACGATCCCTGAAAACTTCTCTCTTCGGTGAAACCTATCCTACCCACACCTAACAACTGTATTTTCACTTTCTCTATCTGTTAACCCCCCCACAGTTATTACCTTTTGTTCCACTAGACCAGGGATATGCAATTAGCGGACCTCCGGCTGTTGCAAAACTACAAATCCCATCATGCCTCTGAGTGTCATGCTTGTGGCTGTCAGAGTCTTGCAATGCCTCATGGGATTTGTAGTTCTGTAACATCTGGAGGTCCGCTAATTGCATATCCCTGCACTAGACCCTCCCTTCTAGACTGTAAGCTCTAATGGGCAGGGCCCTCTGATCCCTCCTGTATTGATTTGTATTGTAACTGTACTGTCTGCCCCCATGCTGCGCAAACTGTTGGCGCTATATAAATCCTGTATAATAATAATCAAATAGTTGCACGCTGTCACCTAGTGTTAAGTGAAGAAAGTATTTATGTCAAAAGACCAATTAATACAATTAAAAAAAAATGAAATAAATGTAATCGGGGCTGCTGCTATCACCTATGTGTTCTCACAACAACAACAGAAATTATACACAGTATCTCACAAAAGTAAGTACACCCCTCACATTTGTGTAAAATTTTTTTCTATCTTTTCATGTGACAACACTGAAAAAATTACACTTTGCTACAATGTAAAGTAGTGAGTGTACAGCTTGTATAACAGTGTAAATTTACTGTCCCCTCAAAATAACTCAACACACAGCCATTAATGTCTAAACCTCTGGCTACAAAAGTGAGTACACCCCTAAGTGAAAATGTCCAATTTGGGCCCAATTAGCCATTTTCCTTCCCCGGTGTCATGTGACTTGTTAGTGTTACAAGGTCTCAGGTGTGAATGGGGAGCAGGTGTGTTAAATTTGGTTTTATCGCTCTCAATCTCTCATATTGGTCACTGGAAGTTCAACATGGCACCTCATGGCAAAGAACTCTCTAAGGATCTGAAAAAAAGAATTGTTGCTCTACATAAAGATGGCCTAGGCTTTTGGGAAATAGACGTATGAGTGCTGCCAGCATTGCTGCAGAGGTTGAAGGGGTGGGGGGTCAGCCTGTCAGTGCTCAGACCATACGCCGCACACTGCATCAAATTGGTCTGCATGGCTGTCGTCCCAGAAGGAAGCCTCTTCTAAAGATGATGCACAAGAAAGCCTGCAAGCAGTTTGCTGAAGACAAGCAGACTAAGGACATGGATTACTGGAACCATGCCCTGTGGTCTGATGAGACCAAGATAAACTTATTTGGTTCAGATGGTGTCAAGCGTGTGTGGCGGCAACCAGGTGAGGAGTACAAAGACAAGGGTGTCTTGCCTACAGTCAAGCATGGTGGTGGGAGTGTCATGGTCTGGGGCTGCTTGAGTGCTGCCGGCACTGGGGAGTTACAGTTCATTGAGGGAACCATGAATGCCAACATTTACTGTGACATACTGAAGCAGAGCTTCCCCTCCCTTCAGAGACTGGGCCGCAGGGCAGTATTCCAACATGATAACGACCCCAAACCAGTGTTGCCAACCTCCTGCAGGGTTTTTTACTGGCAAAACATGGAGAATTTACTGGCGGAGCACATTTTTTACTGGCACCTTGAAAAATAACAGAACTCCTATTAAAAAACTAAGACAATTGATACTTACCCACAACATGGAAGCACTAACAATACCCATATCAAGTAATTTCCCTGGTTTACACTTAAAAAATCAGCACAGCATGACAAATTATCAGACCCTGATATTCATAGACAGTTGTAAAAATCACTGATTTTTACAAACTGTCAGTAAATTTACTGGCGGTTGGCAACCCTGCCCCAAACACACCTCCAAGACGACCACTGCCTTGCTAAAGAAACTGAGGGTAAAGGTGATGGACTGGCCAAGCATCTCCAGACCTAAACCCTATTGAGCATCCGTGGGGCATCCTCAAATGGAAGGTGGAGGAGCACAAGGTCTCTAACATCCACCAGCTCAGTGGTGTCGTCATGGAGGAGGGGAAGAGGACTCCAGTGCCAACCTGTGAAGCTCTGGTGAACTCCATGCCCAAGAGGGTTAAGGCAGTGCTGGAAAATAATGGTGGCCACACAAAATATTGACACTTTGGGCCCAATTTGGACATTTTCACTTAGGGGTGTACTCACTTTTGTTGCCAGCGGTTTAGACATTAATGGCTGTGTGTTGAGTTATTTTGAGGGGACAGTAAATTTACACTGTTATACAAGCTGTACACTCACTACTTTACATTGTAGCAAAGTGTCAGCTCTTCAGTGTTGTCACATGAAAAGATAGAAGAAAATATTTACAAAAATGTGAGGGGTGTACTTACTTTTGTGAGATACTGTATAATGTACATATAATAACATATGTAATAGCGCTGCTTATAGCTTATATCTGATAAGTGTCTATAAAGCCATATATGCCATACTATTATTAAAGTCTCAGTGGCAATAAGTAAGGTGCAATACGGTCATTATGTGCAAATGGTTCATAAAAAATTCATAGAAAGTCATTCATAGGCAAAGTTTGTTGTGCACTGTCTGTAAGAAGACCTCCATTTATTCATTCAATTTTTGAATATGGACTTTCTATGAATTTTTTATGAATCATTTGCACATAATGACTGTATTGCACCTTACTTATTGCTAGAGTTGAGCGAACCCGGACTGTAAAGTTCGGGTCCGTACCGAACTTTGGGGTGTCCGGGACCCGGACCCGAACCCGGACTTTTCAAAAAAATTTTGAAGATGATCTCCATTTTTGCTTTTTTTATGTTTTTATTTTTAAAAAAATATTTAAAGTTATTTCCCTGTCCCCATTTCTTTGTAGGTCACTTGTCCCACCCTTACCCACATTCCCTTCCTTTTGCAGACCTCTAGGACCTTCCAGGACTATTTTACAGCCATTTTTGTGCCTAAAAGTCCGTGTCCCCATTGATTTCAATGGGGTTCGGGGTCCGGGACAAAGTTCGGGTTCTGTCCGGACCCGAACCCAGACTTTGTCCCGAAGTTCGGCCGAACCAGCAGAACCCGGACTTCTAGAAGTTCGCTCATCTCTACTTATTGCCACTGAGACTTTAATAATAGTATGGCATATATGGCTTTATAGACACTTATCAGATATAAGCTATAAGCAGCGCTATTACATATTATATGTACAGTAAATATATCCTTTTTTACCTGTAACATATGGTTGGGGGTTGTGGATCCTCTGTGCGGCCTGCATGCTGGATGGCGGTGATGCTCGGAGAACGCACCCATGCATGCTGCAGCTGACCAGGTACAGGGAAGCACTAAACATGAGGATCTGGGAAAGCATGGAGTGCTGGGCTCATAGGATAGGTGGGAGTAAAGTGTAGCACTGGGGTGCTGGTCTTACAGGCAGGCAAAAATACTAGTCAAAAACATTTACAGCACTGGGGTGCTGGGTTCACTGGGAGACAAGAGTACAAGGGAAACTTCTGGATGCTGGGCTTGTAGGAGCACAGGGGTATTGGTATATATGAAGAACATGGAGGTGCCCTGGAGTCTCAGAGAATGCCGTTCTACAGGATACAGTTGGGTGCGCAAAGAGATTAGGACAAGGAGGATACTTATTGGTACCAATGGGGGAGAACCCAGCCGACACGCATGTATAGAGAAGGTAAGGGTCTACCCAGGGGCGTAACTACAGGGGTTGCAACTGCAACCAGGGCAGGCCCCATGCTCCAGGGGGGCCCATGTGCCTCCCTTGTACACCTGGATAGGAGGGATGGTGGGGGCGGCATTTAGAAGAACCAATCTCCTCCATTTTCCTCCTAATGAAGGAGATTGGTTCCTCTATATGCTGCCCCTCCTATCCAGTTTACTTGTCTTCTGCTGTTCCCAGGGTCCCTGTGTGCTTCCCTTGGCCCCCCCACAGAGCTGCTGTCTTCCCCCCTCCTGTAGAAGATGTGTCATGATGGAGAGATGGGAACGGGTCGGTGAATTTGTCATTTACCGGCTCCTTCCTTTTCTGAATGGACAGAGTCAGTGATTGGTACCAATTGGTTCATTCATAACTGACGCATAGTAAACTGTTTTTACTATACTTCCCTTTCTGAATGAATGGGAGGCTCGGTGCAGAGCTATTCCTGTCCATTCATTCTGTGCAGCTGAGGCTACAGAGATGGAGATTGACGGCTGAGGTTTGTTTAGACCCCCTGATATCTCATCAAAGCCCCCCAACAGAGCTCCTAAAAAATATGTAAAAAATAATAAAAGTAAAATTGTAAAAGAAATAAAATTAAATTGTAAAAAAATAATAAAATTAAAAACTACTGACACCAGTGAGGGAACTATCAGGATTGCAAAGGTTGCAATTGTGACCGGGCCCTGGCATTTCACCACCATGGGGCGGCCCGAAGATGCCAGAAAGGAGGCTGCAGAACTTGTGAAAGGGTCCTGTTGTGTAATAAAGGAACCCGCGATGGGAGTAAAGGGCCCCAGGATCAGTGGGAAGAGGGAAGGGCCCTGGCCAGGGGTCAGGGGGGCCCTTCATAATTTCTTGCACCGGGGCTCTGAAGGTTCTACTTACGCCTCTTGGTCCACCATGTGTTCTCCAGAGCTTCTGGAGCAATGGGGTTTACTTCAGAAAATTCCCAGGTTGCTGCTCCCTGACTCACCTGCTACTACTGGGAACTAAGGGCCGATAAGCAGGTAAGTGTCCCTTGCAGCGCTGGGATCATGGGTCAGTAGGTAGTACAACTAAATACACAGAGGTACTGGGGATGGGTGGTAGTGCACTGAGGCAAACGGGAATCACTAGGAGAAGGCAGAAATACCCGGGGACACACAGCAGGAAATAGACTAGGAATAGGAACATGGAGACACTGAAGCAGACTGCAGACCCAGGATGGCTGAAAGCTGGCAGAGATATACAAAGGAAACAGAGACACAAGCAGAGACGTAATTAAAAGCTTCATGGCCCCCGGTGCAAGAAACCATGCAGGGCCCCCGACCAGGGCCCTTTACTCCCATCGTGGGAGTTGGACCCTTTATTACAGTCTCACCTTCCAGCTGTCTTGTGGTCCCCCTTATGGTGGCGGAACGCCAGAGACCAGTCACAAGTGCGACCTTTATGTCCCTGATAGTTCCGCCACTGGTGTCAGTAGTTTTTTTATTTTTGTTGTTTTATTTATTTTTATTTTTTTTAACATTTTTTTTATTGTACTTTTTATTTTTATTTTTACAATTTTATTTTTGTTAATTTTTTACATATTTTTTTAGGACCCCTATTGGGGGGCTTTGGTGAAATATCAGGGGTCTAAACAGACGTCTGATGTCTCACTTTTGAGGGACTGAGGACAAGATTCATCAGTCCCTTTCTCTGCAGCTGCGCAGAATGAATGAGCAGGCATAGCTCTGTGCAGAGGCTTCCCGTTCATTCATAAACTGAAGCATAGTAAACACAGATTACTATGCCTCAGCTATGAGGCACCAATCACTGACTATTCATTAAGACAAGGAAGAGGCCGATATGACACATTTACTGGCCACTTCCCCACTCTTAAATCTGAGAGATCCCCCACAGCAACTGGTTGAAGGTGGGAGGGGGAAACTCGTCAGCGCTGCAGGGAGGGTGTCCAGGGAAGCACACAGGGACCCGGGGCAGCAGGACGGGGATAGGGAGGTGGCAGGGGTGCCATGCAAAGGAAACAATGCCCTCCATTTGTCTCCTGCAGCCACTAAATGTCTGCGGGAGGGAGAGGAGGAGAAGCAGGCATTCAGTGCCGCCCTCCTATCCAGTTGTAAAGGGGGGCTGCACAGGCCTCTTGGAGCATGGAGCCAGGTCACAATGACCCCTGTATGTACGCCCCTGGACTCAAGTACACTGGGATGCTCAGAGGATACAGTAGGTTCAAGGATACAGATTTCAGGCAGGAACACATGAAAAGTCACTGGGGATAGGCTATATGACACTGGGAAGACTGGGGGTATGAAGGTCACAATGGAAGGCACTGGGAGACCACATTGGGATAACACTGGAGGTATGGAGGTCACACTGGAAGGCTCTATAAAACATATATGGAAACAAGTATAGGAACAGAACAAATGTTGGGGAAACTCAGAATCTCTCAGAAAGTCAGGGATACTGGGAATTGTAGGATCACTTGGAATATCTTGGAAAGTCAGAGACACTAGGAAACAATGGGGGTCACACAGAATCTCACAGAGAGTCAGGGACACTGGGAATTTTGGGATCACTTGGAATCTCTTGGAAAGTCAGGGACACTAGGAATCTTGGGGTCAATTGCAATCTTATCAGAAAGTCAGGGACACGGGGAATTGTGGGATCACTCAGAATCTCTTGGAAAGTCACGGACACTAGAAAGCAATGGGGGTCACTCTGAATCTCTCGGATAGTCAAGGACAATAGGAATCTTGGGGGTCACTCAGAATCACTTGTAAAGTCAGTGACACTAGGAATCTGGGAGTTACTTCTGAATCTCTTGGATAGTCAGGGACGCTAGGAATCTTGGAATCAGTTGGAACCTCTCAGAAAGTCAGGGACTCTGAGAATTAAGGAATCACTTGTTATCTCTTGGACAGTCAGAAAACAATGGGGGTCACTCTGAATGTTCTTGGACAGTCAGGGACACTAGAAATGTTGGGGTCAGTTGGAATCTTCTCAGAAAGTCAGGGATGCTGGGAATTGTGGAATCACTCGGAATCTCTCAGGAAGTCAGGGACACTAGGAAACGATGGTGTTCACTTGGAATCTTCTCAGAAAATCAGGGACATTAGGAATCTTGAGGTCAATTGCAATTTTATCAGGAACACCTGGAATTGTGGGATCACTCAGCATCTCTTGAAGAGTCAGCGACACTGGGAAACAATGAAGGGGTCAATCTGAATATCTTAGATAGTCAGAGACACTTGGAATCTTGGGATGAGTCAGAATCTCTTGGAAAATCAGGGAGACTAGGAATCGTGGGTTCATTCAGAATCTCTCAGAAAGTAAGGGAGTCTGGGAATTGTGGAATGGGGTCACTCTGAGTGTTCTCGGAAAGTCAGGGACACTAGGAATCTTGTGATCAATTGGAATCTCTCATAAAGTCAGGGACACTAGGAATCTTGGGATCAGTTGGAATCTCATGGAAAATTAGGGACACTAGGAATCGTGGCTTCATTCAGAATCTTTCAGAAACTCAGGGACACTAAAAATCTTGAGGTTCCTTAGAATCTGTCAGAAAGTCAGGGACACTGGGAATTGTGGAATCACTCGCAATCACTCGTAATGTCAGAGACACTAGGAATCTTGGGGTCACTTCTGAATCTCTTGGAAGTCAGGGACACCAGGAATCTTAGGATCAGTTGAAATCTCTCAGAAAGTCAGGGACACTAGGAGTTATGGGTTCATTCAGAATCTCTCAGAAAGTCAGGGACACTAGGAGTCTTGGGTTCATTCAGAATCTCTCAGAAAGTCAGGGACTCTGGGAATTATGGAATCACTTGGAATCTATCGGAAAGTCAGGGACACTAAGAAACAATGGGGGGTCACTTTGAATGTTCTTGGAATGTCAGGGACACTAGAAATCTTGGGGTCAGTTGGAATCTTCTCAGAAAGTCAGGGATGCTGGGAATTGTAGAATCACTCGTAATCTCCCAGGAAGTCAGGGACACTAGGAAACGATGGTGGTCACTTGGAATCTTCTCAGAAAATCAGGGACATTAGGAATCTTGAGGTCAATTGCAATTTTATCAGGAACACTTGGAATTGTGGGATCACTCAGCATCTCTTGAAGAGTCAGCGACACTGGGAAACAATGGGGGTCAATCTGAATCTGTTAGATAATCAGAGACACTAGGTATCTTGGGATGAGTCAGAATCTCTCGGAAAATGAGGGAGACTAGGAATCGTGGGTTCATTCAGAATCTCTCAGAAAGTAAGGGAGTCTGGGAATTGTGGAATGGGGTCACTCTGAGTGTTCTCGGAAAGTCAGGGACACTAGGAATCTTGTGATCAATTGGAATCTCTCATAAAGTCAGGGACACTAGGAATCTTGGAATCAGTTGGAATCTCATGGAAAATCAGGGACACTAGAAATCGTGGCTTCATTCAGAATCTTTCAGAAACTCAGGGACACTAAAAATCTTGGGGTTACTTAGAATCTGTCAAAAGTCAGGGATACTGGGAATTGTGGAATCACTCGCAATCACTCGTAATGTCAGAGACACTAGGAATCTTGGGGTCACTTCTCAATCTCTTGGAAGTCAGGGACACCAGGAATCTTAGGATCAGTTGAAATCTCTCAGAAAGTCAGGGACACTAGGAGTTGTGGGTTCATTCAGAATCTCTCAGAAAGTCAGGGACTCTGGGAATTATGGAATCACTTGGAATCCCTCGGAAAGTCAGGGACACTAAGAAACAATGGGGGTCACTCTGAATGTTCTTGGAAAGTCAGGGACACTAGAAATCTTGGGGTCAGTTGGAATCTTCTCAGAAAGTCAGGGATGCTGCAAATTGTGGAATCACTCGGAATCTCTCAGGAAGTCAGGGACACTAGGAAACGATGGTGGTCACTTGGAATCTTCTCAGAAAATCAGGGACATTAGGAATCTTGAGGTCAATTGCAATTTTGTCAGGAACACTTGGAATTGTGGGATCACTCAGCATCTCTTGAAGAGTCAGCGACACTGGGAAACAATGGGGGTCACTAGAAAATGTGGGGTCAATTGGGATCTTCTCAGAAAGTCAGGAATGCTGGGAATTGTGGAATCACTCAGAATCTCTAAGGAAGTCAGGGACACTAGGTACCATGGGGTCACTCTGAATCTCTTGGATAGTAAGGGACACTAGGAATCTTGGGATCAGCTAGAATCTCTCAGAAAGTCAGGGACTCTGGGAGTTGTAGAATCACTTGCAATCTCTCAGAAAGTCAGGGACACTAAGAAACAATATGGGTCACTCTGAATGTTCTCGGAAAGTCAGGGACACTAGAAAACGTGGGGTCAATTGGAATCTTCTCAAAAAGTCAGGGACACTGGGAATACAGCCTACCTGGGTAAAGCCCTACCACTAGCTTACAATAAATGGTTAATGCGTTCAATAAGCAACAACATTAGTGCATTCAAAATGTTAAAGAAGTACAAATTCTCTTGTCGCTAGTCACCTACAAGAAGACAGAATTAGAGGAGCAGCATAGGCATTACAATCCAGAGTTAGAGCATTATCTCTGCAGAGATAATCCTCCAGCAAATCAATGTAGTGTAATTTACTACTTTATTGTTACCTAGTGGTCAAAGAGTACTATGGCACCTAGAGCTGCACGATTCTGGCCAAAATGAGAATCATGATTTTTTTGCTTAGAATAAAGATCACGATTCTCGTGGCGTAAAATCTTAAATATACAAAAAAATTGGGCTAACAGCACTGTTTTTTTTTTTTTAAAGGGTAATTTTTCCCCAAAAATTGCGTTTGAAAGACTGTTGCGCAAATGCCGTGTGACATAAAATATTGCAACAACCGCCATCTTATTCTCTAGGGTCTCTGCTAAAAAAAATATAATGTTTGGGGGTTCTTAGTCATTTTCTAGCAAAAAAATAATGGATTTTTATTTGTAAGCAGCAAATTAGAAAAGATTTAGTCTTTAAATGGTTAAACCAAACATCTTCTATACACGGGAGTTCATTCCTTTGAAGTAATTACATTGTATCTCTTGTAGCTTATTTTACCAGCGTGACTTCAGAACTTGGCTTTCTCCCCAGACTTGGCAGTCTGCCCAAAGACTCAAGTCGCTCCGACTTAGAAAAGACTTCAGGCGACTTGCATTGACTTTTATTACAGTCAAGTCGAGCTGAATCGCCCCGCAAGTCAGACTGCGCTGAAAATCGCGGTAATGCCTGATGGAGATCACAAAGGGGGGGGGTGAATTGAGATAGCGATTTTATTACGATTAATTGTGCAGCTCTAATGGCACTCATATTGGGCATAGTTCTAACTAGAAAACATGATTTGAAATAATCAGAATATGTACAATAGACGTAGTCATTTTGGCACACCATCATCTTCCAGACCTAAATCCTAACTACAGTAATAATATGTACATTTCCTGCATAACATTACTATTCCCTGAACAAGGGCAAAGAACGTTTTGCAGTACTCTTTAACCTTTTGGTATACATGAATTTACATATCTATATTGTGGTCATTGGCTCTGTGAACCTAAAAGTCCAGTAGGCCTAAGTTAAAAACAGAGATGGAAAAAACTATAAAAAATCAACTGCATTTGTAGGGTTGTTTTCCTTTTTGTTTCTGTAAACAAGTTAAGTTGTATACATACAGGATATATTATATAATGCATTGTATGCATACAGGATCTATTATATAATACATTGTATACATACAGGATCTATTATATAATACATTGTATACATACAGGATATATTATATAATGCATTGTATACATACAGGATATATTATATAATACATTGTATATATACAGGATCTATTATATAATACATTGTATACATACAGGATATATTATATAATACATTGTATACATACAGGATATATTATATAATACATTGTATACATGCAGGATCCATTATATAATACATTGTATACATACAGGATCTATTATATAATACATTGTATACATACAGGATACATTATATAATACATTGTATACATACAGGATATATTATATAATACATTGTATACATATAGGCTATATTATATAATGCATTGTATACATACAGGATCTATTATATAATACATTGTATACATACAGGATATATTATATAATACATTGTATACATATAGGCTATATTATATAATACATTGTATACATACAGAATGCATTATATAATACATTGTATACATATAGGCTATATTATATAATACATTGTATACATACAGAATCCATTATATAATGCATTTTATACATACGGAATCCATTATATACTACTAGGGATGCACTGATACCGATACCGATAAGATACTCTGCCTTTTCATGAGCATCGGTACTGGCGAAAATGACTTTTTCTAAGTCGGACTGTTTCATTGCAATGCAGGGAGGCGACTTGTCAGGTGACTCAAGTCGCCTGACAAGTCGCCCCTGTGTGAACCGGCAGTGCAGTATGTTGACAGATGTATTAAAAAAATATAATAAAACACACATGGATTCACACTCACAAATGGCGGTAATCAGACAGCATGATAGGATCAAAGGCGTCCCTGGTGAGGTGTTTCAGCTGGGAGCTCAGTTAGCCATTTCCAAGCCGGGTACGCTGGTGGTTTCCAGCACTTCCAGGGAGCTGGGGACAGTGTGCTGTACACGGATCAGGGGAGGGCTGGGCTGGGGGGCAGGGTGGCAAATGCCCCCCAAACTTACATTCAAAATGGCCGACGGCCGCTGTTCGCTCACACTTTTTTCTTCTTGTGGAGGAAGGAAGTAGGGGACAGGGGCACAGCCACCAACTAACTGCAGGCAAAGGGGAGGGGTGCCCGGGGCCGGCCCTACCATGGATCCCGCTGGGCCCATTGGCAGCCTTGGGGGGGGCACCACCGGATTACACAGAGCGGGGATCTCCCGCTTACAAAGTCCTACCTCCTGGACCAGCTTCTATAATAGACAGCACACTGGTGATGTCTATCATAGGAGCCGGTCCAGGAGGCGGGACTTCATATGACAGCGGCCGCACCAGGTAAGAGGGAGATCCCCGCTCTGTTTAATCCGGCGGCTCTCCTCTCTCTGCATTGGAGGGGCACTGGTGAGGCTGCATTGATGGGCATTGGTCAGGCTGTGCTGATGGGCACTGGCGAGGCAGCATTGGTGGGCACTGGTGAGGCTGCATTGGTGGGCACTGGTGAGGCTGCATTGGTGGGCACTGATGAGCTGCATTGATGCATTATTTTTGTTAATCCTCCTTTGTTGCTATTAACATTAAATTATATTACCACATTTATTTGTCTCACTTCATAACATCAATATCCGTTCTAAAACCAGGTGGGCATGGATGGTGAGCTGATTCGGTGGTTCAATGGGCCACTTGACTGGACTTGCCCCCCCAGGCCTGAGGCTGCCAGCCCTCCCCTGACACGGATGCTGGGTGCGTCACACTGTCCCCTGCTCCCTGGAAGCAGTGGAAACCACCAGCGTACTACACTTGGAAACAACTAACGGACCTCGCTCCTGGAACACCACACCCGGGACACAGCGGAAGGCCCTTTGATCCTATCATGCTGTCTGATTACAGCCATTTGTGAGTGTACATCCACGTGTGTTTTATTATATTTTAATACATCGGTTAACATAGTGCACAGAAGGCGCTGCTGCTAATTGCATATCCCCTAACTCATCCCAGCCTGCAGCCTCTAAGGACAGTTCTCTCAGCTGTCTCCTGTATCATGCAGTCTCTTACTGTCTCCTGCACCAAGCAGTCTCTGGCTGTCTCCTGTACCAGGCTTGCAGTCTCTGACGGTCTCCTGTACCAGGCCTATATACTGTATATTATATAATGCATTGAATACATACAGGATCCATTATATAATACATTGTATACATACAGGATATATTATATAATGCATTGTATACATACAGGATATATTATATAATGCATTGAATACATACAGGATCCATTATATAATACATTGTATACATACAGGATATATTATATAATACATTGTATACATACAGGATATATTATATAATGCATTGAATACATACAGGATCCATTATATAATACATTGTATACATACAGGATATATTATATAATAAATTGTATACATACAGGATACATTATATAATGCATTGTATACATACAGGATCCATTATATAATACATTGTATACATACAGGATCCATTATATAATACATTGTATACATACAGGATATATTATATAATACATTGTATACATACAGGATACATTATATAATACATTGTATACATACAGGATCCATTATATAATACATTGTATACATACAGGATATATTATATAATACATTGTATACATACAGGATCTATTCTATAATACATTGTATACATACAGGATATATTATATAATACATTGTATGCATACAAAATCCATTATGTAATACATTGTATACATACAGGATCCATTATATATTACATTTAGGATCCATTATATAATACATTGTATACATACAGGATCCATTATATAATACATTGTATACATACAGGATACATTGTATAATACATTGTATACATATAGGATCCATTATATAATACATTGTATACATACAGGATATATTATATAATACATTGTATACATACAGGATCCATTATATAATACATTGTATACATACAGGATCTATTATATAATACATTGTATACATACAGGATCTATTATATAATACATTGAATATATACAGGATATATTATATAATACATTGTATACATACAGGATATATTATATAATACATTGTATACATACAGGATCCATTATATAATACATTGTATATATACAGGATCCATTA
>BLSH010438121.1:9698-22167 GCA_018402905.1 Glandirana rugosa
AATACATACGCTAATATATCCGACGACGGAGGTGGTCTTAGATCGTTCGATCTATACTCCATTCCACTAATTATACTCACCAATACCGCGACGGATCCCTTTGGCTTGGGGGTGTATTTAACGTTCATATTATCTCTTCCCCCCGTCTCGGGACGAAAGGTTTCATATATAACGACTTATTTTTCCTTCCTCCTGGGAATGTCATTTTTTATTCAGCAATATATACTTTGGAAAGCAGGGCTCTGCCCCCCTTCTCTATTATACTTGCAATTTATGTGGGGGTTCGGTTTCCCTAGGCAGCGCCATAACCACTCATATTAATCACCTTACCTCATATCTAGCTTGCTAGATTCTGGTGGAGGCAGCAGCCTATATAATCGCATACATAATTTTGTTCCTACATCTGTATCAGCAAGCGCCATACCACATACCCTCTCTATAATATCATCTTTCCAGGTTACCGGCTTCTGTGGAGGCAGCTGCTAGAGTAAACATGGATATCTTTAAATATATGACCAATAGGAGGATTGACCTAGAGGAAGTCTTTAATCAGGAAGTGGTCATACATGACCATGATATTGATAGTTGATTCAAACAACTAAAGCATAATATGGAAAAACAGCTCAGAACATGGTGGGACATCTCCACCTTAGAGATGTACATCTCGGAAAAAAATACTCCCGGGAGATTAAGGTGGGATCTGTCCCCTAATGATAGCCTATCAGATAAAAGACTTATGGAGGAATGGTATAAATTCTTCAACACTAAGGAAAATGAGCTACTAGGTTTAATTATAAAGAGAAGGCAATTTAAACTTAAAAACACAGAGACTATGATAACACAAATTAAAGAGAAACTGTCACCCCTCTCTAATACTAACGAATATAAAGAGAAAGAAAGCATTCTACAGGAAGGAATCCAGAAATATGATAAGGATATACAAACCAAGAAACAAAAGAAATTCCGAAGGGATGTCTTAGATTATAAGAAACAACAGGTTTACAGTTGGCAAAATGATGAAGACTACATAAGAGAAGAACCACTGGAGGTTGAGATGATCAATGCATCCAGGGAGACATCAGTGGATCTAGATGAGTCCACGGAAGATATCAGTATGTTCAGAACCCCCGGAGGAAGAACACCAAGACCCACCCAGTGAAGCATAAGAACACCCCATTACCCGACATTCAGGGACCAAAGACAAGGCAGCCCAAGAGGACAACAGTATGAATCCAACTATGGACCCAATCCCAGAACCCCTAGATCCCCATATAGACCTATCAGCACCTATAACAGATTTTCTCCACTACAGTATTACAACAGAGATGACAGGAGACAACCCCCAAAAGGTTTTTTTCATCGAGGTCAGAA
This sequence comes from Glandirana rugosa, assembly GCA_018402905.1. NCBI lineage: Eukaryota > Metazoa > Chordata > Amphibia > Anura > Ranidae > Glandirana > Glandirana rugosa. The sequence goes on from BLSH010438121.1 coordinate 11,070, forward strand.
CACCAGACCCCCACCATGGAGAGGATGGCAGGGCCCACAAAGACCCATTCGGGGTCGAGGACCACCCAGGGAACACGTAATGTATCGAGGCGGACCACCCAGGGGTTATGGTATGAACCAAGGGGAATACAGAGACAGACCACCCCAAACACCGAGGGAGGTTACATGGAGACCGCAGAGGAACTGGTGGGGACCGGAGCCCCCTATGAGACAATACGGATGGGACGAAGGAAACGAAACAGAGGCAAACGAGGAGGAAAGAAGAAAAAGAAGGCGCGAACATTAGGAAAAGGAATCTTCAATTTGAGCAACACCATATTTTCAGAGGAGGAATTGAAAATTTTGGACTTAGGATTAAAATATGCACCCCATAAGAACATAGATAAATTTGAGGCCTACATAGACCTCCAGAAGTTCATCAGGAAGATGAATATTAAAACATTTTTTGCAAATAGACCCAATCAGAAGAATGTGCATGCCACGGAAGAAGAATTTACACACACTTCATTGAGAAACAAGTCCACCTTCAACCCTAAAGTCACGGGCAATGAGAGCCTCGAGGTGTTTAGGAAAATGGTGGAGGAGGACATACGGAATCTAAAAATACAGAAAACGAAAGACAGAAACATCTGGAATACCATCAGAGACCTAGAGAAGAAAAAGAACATAGTCATAAGACCTGCCGATAAAGGCGGCGGGGTTGTTATACTAAATAAACAAGACTACGAGGAGAAGATGAATAACCTGTTAAAAAAGGAGGACACATATAAGAAATTAAAACAGAACCCTAAAAAGGAATTGGTCAAAAAGATCAAAGCATATATTAAAAAAGGGAAAGATAAGAAATTAATCAACAAGAAGGAGTGTAAATATTTGTTACCCAAGGCCACTAAAACCCCGGTCATTTATTATCTCCCAAAAATACATAAGGATCTACAAAAACCACCAGGGAGACCTATTGTTAGTGGCATCAATTCGATTTTATCCAGACTGGGGGAGTACCTGGACGAATTTTTACAGACTATTGTCCCAAAAACTCCGGCTTATCTAAGGGACAGTATACAATTAATCACAGAAATTCAAAATATAGAAATAAGAAATGAAGACCTACTGGTAACAATTGATGTGGAATCCTTGTATACTAATATAGCACAAGCGGACGGACTCAAGAGTGTGAAATGGGCTCTACATAAATATACCAACCTTAAACAGCAGCAGATTTCATTTTTATTGGAAGGATTAAATCTAGCCATGGGTCAAAACTATTTTTGGCATGAAGGGGCATATTTTGCCCAAACTAAGGGGGTTGCAATGGGGGCTAAATATGCCCCTAGCGTAGCTAACATTTTTATGAGTAGATGGGAGGAGGAATCAATTTTTAAAAATAATATACCTAACTTAATTTTTTATAAACGTTATATAGACGATATCATACTAATATGGAGGGGCACAGAGTCTAGTTTGGAGGAATTTTTTCACGAAATAAACAACAACCCATTTGGGATAAAGTTTACAGGCACCTAGAACAAGAAGGAAGTGGACTACCTGGATCTAAATATCTTCAAAGACAATAACCAGTTATGTACTAAGACGTTCTTCAAAAAAACAGACAGAAACGGTTACATTCCAACCAACAGCTGCCACCATCCACAGTGGATCAAAAATGTTCCGAAGGGGCAGCTGATGAGGATTAGGAGAAATTGTAGCCTCATGACTGACTATGAAACACAAGCAGAAAGTCTGATTAATAAATTTGTGGAGAAGGGATATAGGGAGAGCGAACTGAAAAAATTAAAGAATGAAATTAAAAGCATGGATCGCAGGAAATTGTTGGAGAAATCTACAAACGGGAAAAAGATTAAAGGGGAATTTGCCTTCTCCACGGGATATAACAAACAGTATAGACAACTGGAGAGTACCATTCTAAAATCCGATAAGACCCTTAAAAGCATTTTACCTAATAAACCTAGGTTTATCTATAGGAGAGCCCCAAATGTGAGGAACAGGTTGGTCCATAATGTTGTTAATCCCCCAAAGAAGATTGAACTGTTCCCCAACCTAAAGGGGTTCTTCTGGTGCCAACAGTGTCTACATTGCAAAAAGAGCAAACCCCAACCAAGGAGAAAAGAGCACTTTCAATCCACTTCTACGGGCAGACAATTCAAAATCAACCAGTTAATCACCTGTAAAAGTTCCCACGTAACTTACGTGATTGAGTGCCCTTGTCATTATCAGTATGTAGGGAGGACCACGAGACCCCTGTGGGTCAGAATTGGGGAACATATACGAAATATTAAAAAAGGCTACCCTAACCATAGCCTTTCCAGGCACTTTAAAGTGGTGCACAAGAAAGACCCAAGTGTCATGATCTTTTATGGAATAGATCACATAAAAGAGTACTGGAGAGGGGGTGATAGAAATAAACTGATATCACAGAACGAAACAAGATGGATCTACACCTTGGACTCTATGCAGCCCAAAGGACTTAACATAGACATTGATCTCAATTGTTTTCTTGCCAATGATTAAAAAACTTATCCCCCCATCAACCTGGATAACTCTGAGTCCTGAATATCTTAATAATTTAATATACTAAATTTAACTTCAGTGAGACACACTCCCAAATAAAATTGCCGTCTCTCTGGGCCACAGATTATACACAAGTGTCCCCACACCTCCATGATCCGACTGATATATACTTTTAAATCCGATCTTTTTAAACCTGGTTTTATATATACTATACAATATAATCTACACATACGCTATCCCTTTCATCAACAAATATGCATTTTGAATTTTACATACACATATATTTTTTAAGCATCCTCCCCCATCGACTTGGTAACGCACGGTGTCCCATATTCCATACAAACACTAAAGCATAACCTCCTCCTCTAATAGATTCCTAATCCAATGCCCAAATAGCAATGAATCCTATAATATTTCTACCTTTTAAGAGCACATCCTCCTTTATAAATATAAATAAGTGGTATTTTAAAAACGCACTGCCTCTGACTTCCTCTCTATCCCAGTCCATTATATTCCTGTAATTTTTTGTTTTTGTTTTTATCTTAGAAAAACACCTCTCCTTCTTTTTTTACCTTTCTCATCTTTTAATTCCAGTTTTATATATTTTACATAATTTCTATTAATAAAATGTTTTTTATATGTAAGTCATATTAAAATGTTATTGCACGCTCCTTGTTTGCTGGGAAACATGATGTACACCGGCTGGCTTCATCTTTGGAGCACCAAGATGGCCCCCGGGGTCAAGTGATCAATAGCTTGCCTATAAGAGACCGGAGTGTATGGTTGGTTGGCACCACCTCTGATGACGAAACGCGTCAGGCGGAACTGAACCAACGTCAGACGCACTTCCGGTCGCAACCACGCTGGAACGCAAGGAAGTTCCGGTCACCCGATTCTGAAAATTCCCTATCTCAAACGTGAGTCTTTACTAGCCTATTATACCAACGAACCTTTGACATACACTTATACCTTTGTGAACATTGTTTCTCCTACATGATACTCGCACCTATGCGGAGGAGCGGGCACGGCATCTGAAGCGAGGAAAGGATCGGTGCAATCTAGGAGTCTGGTACACAGTGAGTGGGGTGTACATTGGAGGGGAGCACTTCCCTCACCGCTCCAACACCCACCACTTTACACCGGTTTACGAATGACTCTTTGCATGCGACACATTTCTTTAAGGCATTGAAACTGCCAATTTGCTATGAACTCTGGATTTCTAGAGACATTTCTCCTACTATGCACAATACTGTCTAATGATTTATTATTTTATTGAATTTACATAAATTCACTTATTTTTATACACTTTATTATCACGATTGTTTTACTGGGTCTATAATTATATTACGTCTTAAAGCCCATCACTGTGTTGTCACTATATTATATGCACTTTATTTCCTGCATCCTGGAACATTTATTTTCTTTGCGCTAGCACTTTTTGAAACGTTCATAAATTTGCATTGTATTTATAACCATTTAAGCTCAACACAGTTGTCTTCACTATACTATATGCACTTTATTTCCTTCATCCTGGAAAATGTATTTCTTTTGCACTAGCACTTTTTATATAGAATTCAATTGTTTCATTGCTGCATTTTACTTCCCAAACTTTGGGAGAGTTTATATTACTGTAAGGGTCCTCCTTCCTTTTTATTCAGCAATATATACTTTGGAAAGCAGGGCTCTGCCCCCCTTCTCTATTATACTTGCAATTTATGTGGGGGTTCGGTTTCCCTAGGCAGCGCCATAACCACTCATACTAATCACCTTTCTTCTAACACCCGCTCATTCTGGTGGCCTCGGCTGAAGGAAGACTGCCAGAATTATGTAACCACATGCCCTGTGTGCACTAGAAATAAAACAGAAAAATCTAAGGCCTGGGGACTACTAACTACTGTTGTCCATCCCGGAATGACCATGGTCCCAGATTGCTATGGACTTCATAGTCGAATTACCACAGTCCGCAGGATGTAATACAATTATGGTGGTTGTAGAACGGCTTACAAAAATGGCCCATTTCATCCCAATGAAAGGCACTCCCTCAGCAGCTGAAACTGCAGAAACCTTCATAAAGGAGGTGGTCCGCTTACACGGGATTCCTACCAACATCATGTCGGACCGAGGGGTGCAGTTCACCTCCCGCTTCTGGAGGTCCCTGTGTGCTACTTTGGGGATCCAGTTGGCCTTCTTCTCGGCCTACCATCCCCGGTCCAATGGACAGACTGAGAGGACCAACCAGACCCTGGAACAATATTTGCGGTGCTATTCCTCCTACGCTCAGGATGACTGGGTCTCTCTCCTACCCATAGCCGAGTTCGCCTACAATAACTCTGTCCATTCTGCTTCCAAGCAGTCCCCTTTCTGGGCGAACCTCGGCTACCACCCTACCTTTCAACCCGATCTGGCCTTGGAAAGCACCGTACCTGCTGTTCGGGATATGACACAATTTTTAGAGAGAAACAACAAGCTCCTTCAGGAGGCCCTCGCCCAAACCCAGGCCACCAGCAAGAAAAATTTTGATAAGGGGAGATGGGGAGAACTGGACTTACAAGTTGGTCAGCGGGTCTGGTTGTCCACAAAAATACTCTCCTGTCCCTCTAAAAAACTGGGACCCAGATACATAGGACCATTTCCTATTAAAAGGAAAATCAACCGAGTAGCCTACGAGCTAGACCTACCTGCGTCTCTGCATATCCATCCGGTCTTCCATGTCAGTCTACTCAAACCAGCAGTTAAGGATGTCTTCCCGGGGCGTAGCACAGCACCCCCAGAACCGGTCTTGGTGGACAGAGAGGAGGAATTCAAGGTGGAGACTATCCTCGATTGTAGGAAAAGAGGAGGCAGCACCCAATTCCTGGTCAAATGGAAGGGCTATGGACCCGAAGAGAGTTCCTGGTAGCCAGAGGAAAATCTTCATGCAAATTAATTGATCAGATCCTTCTGGAGGAGACACCCGACTAAGAGAGCCCGTTTGGGCATCCAGAGGCTGCCCCTTGGGGGGAGGGCAATGTTAAGAAAAGGACCGTTTCTGGCTGTTCTGGCCACCTGTGTGCGTTAGCGCATGCGTGTGCGCGCCTGTGCGCGCCAATGGCGTCAAGCGGCCTATTTAAACAGACAGCACCCTGCAGCAGATGCTGTCCGTTCTACAGCGTTCCTGTGACCCCGTGATTACTTTGAGAGACTTTTCCTGCACCTGTGACCCGGCTTTACTTGGACTTTGCTGCTTTCTGCCTGCCCTGACCCCCGGCCTGTCTATGACTACTCTTTTGCCTGATCCTTCTGTACCTTTGCCGCCCGCAGGTTGCCGACCCTGCTTGCACCCGACCACCCGCCTGCCTGCACCATCTGTACTGCATAGCCAGCCCATTGCCGACCCGGACCGCACCACCACTCTTCTGCCTAGCATGAGCTCCAGTGGACCCTCACGCACCACCAAGTGACCCAGTCCAACCCTCGTGCCCCCTTGTGCTCTTGAACTCCCTGTCTGCACTATCAGGGGTTCTCGAACTAGGGCAGCAAGAGAGGTGATCCCCTGCATAAGTCAAACTCATCCACCAGGTACGTGACAACATGCAAGGCGGCAGATTTCGCCTGTCCACTATCTTGCCTTGCATAACGTCACATATCCCCCCCCCTCTGCTCAAGCCCCTGCGGCTGAGCAACTGTCACACCCATACAGTGGACCCGGGAAAGGGCATCCGCATGGTTTGCAGCTTTCAGACCCTATGTTCCACTGTAAACTTGTAAGGCTGTAGGGCTAGAAACCACCTTTGCACAAGACTATTTTTTTCCTTGTTGTCACACAACCACTTCAGGTGAGCATGGTCAGTGACCAAATCTAAACGGCCTTCCCAACAAATAATACCTTAAGGTCTCCAAGGCCCATTTAATAGCGATACATTCTTTTTCAACGATGGCATAATTTTTTTCATGCCTGTTTAATTTTTGGCTCAGGTATACAGGTGCTCCTCCCCGTCTCTGATCTGGGACAGTACAGCCCCTAGACCCACATCGGTCTGCACCACAAAGTCCTTGGTGAAGGCCGGAGGCACAAGCACCAGTTGTACACAGAGGGCTTGTTTTAACTTCTGAAACGTCTTCTCAGCTTCAGGGTTCCACTTCACCAAGACCGACCCTCTACCCCTTGTCAGGTCCGTCAGGGGGACAGCAATGGTGGCAAAGTTGGGGATGAAGCGCCTATAGTACCCCGTGATCCCCAGGAAATCACGCGCCTGCTTATTAGTTAGAGGTTGGGGCCATTTTTGGATTGCCTCTAGTTTGTTGGTTTGCGGCTTAACGAGTCCCCGACCGCTTATTTGACCAAGGTATTTGGCCTCCTCTAGACTGATGGCGCATTTTTTGGGGTTGGCTGTGAGACCCGCTTTCCTAAGGGAATCTATCACTGCTTGCACTCGTGGGCAGATGTGATTCCCAATCTGGGCTGTGGATGACCACATCATCCAAGTAGGCGGCTGCGTATGAACGTATTGATCAGTCACTTTTATGGACTCCTCACCACGTCCAATTGTAACATGGTTTTGATATTTCTTTTGCCACTGCCTCTCGTCTAGCCTTAGGGATTATATAGAGCTTCACGTTTATGTCATGCTGTATCACTGAGGTCAGGTTATAGGGGAGAAAATTTATTTTTACTCACAAATTCTTTAACGTTATTTTGTTGCGTTACGGACAAGGACTCGGTTATGGGGACGTTAGGGGTCATTGATACCCTGTCCTTTTGAGGAGGGGAGACTGTCAGTAAACTCTCTCTGTCCTTCCATGGTTTTAAGGGATTACTATGTTAAATTTGCTTCAGTTTTCTCTTCCCTTGCTGGTAAACTTTGTAGTTTACCTCCCCTACTCTTTACCTAACCTCAAAGGGACCCTGCCACTTGGCCAGGAATTTACTTTCCACAGTGGGGAAGAGTACCAGGACTTTGTCCCTGGGGTTGAACGTTCAGGTCTTGGCACCCCGATTGTAAACCCTCCTCTGGGCTTCCTGGGCTCGCTCCATATGTTCCCGTACAAGGGGCAGGACAGCTGCGATTCGATCCTGCATCAAGGAGATATGCTCTATGAGGCTCTTATATGGGGTGGCCTCTCCTTTCCACATTTCTTTTGCGACATCAAGCAGCCCCCTGGGATGTCTATCATATAGAAATTCAAATGGGGAATAACCCATAGACACCCGTGGAACCTCTCGTATGGCAAACATGAGATATGGTAGCAAAAAATCCCTTTTTATCCCATCTTTGTTGACCACCTTTTTCAACACGCTTTTGAGGGTTTTATTAAATCTCTCCACAAGTCCATCTGTTTGGGGGTGGTAGACAGAGGTACGGAGATGGGAGATATTGTACAACTTGCACGGTTTCTTAGTAACCCTGGACATGAATGGGGTGCCCTGGTCCGTTAAGACCTCTTTTGGGATCCCCACGTGTCTAAACACCTGGACCAATTCCGTGGCAATAGTTTTAGTGGAGGTATTCTGCAAGGGTATGGCTTCAGGATAGCGTGTTGTGTAATCCAGTATTACCAGAATGCGTTGGTGGCTCCAGGCAAACTTTACTACTGGCCCCACCAGATCCATGACAATTCTCTCAAAAAGGCACTTAAATTATGGGTAGGGGAACAAGCGGACTGCGAAAATGGAGTGACGGTGCAGAAATTTGACACTCGGGCATGACTCACAGTACTCTCTGACATCTCTACGCAACCTGGGCCTGAGGAATCTCTAGGTTATTCTCTCCCTGGTCTTCTCCATACCCAGATGTCCCCCATTATATGACCACCAGCTGTTCTACCTCATCCTCACCATGTTTTACCACCTGATACAGCAAATTGTTTTTAAGAGCCATGTGGGGAAAGACCAGGGCTGGTGCAAGGATTTTTGACACCCTAGGCGAAACCTAATTTTTCTGCCCCCTTGGATCCACCCCTGACCCCACCTCCTTTCCCCTGCCCAGCCTGATAAGTGCTAATCAAATGCAGCCTCACCAGCGCCCATCAAATACAGCTTCACCAGCGCCAATCAATACAGCCTCACCTGTGCCCATCAAATACAGCTTCACCAGTGCCAATCAATACAGCCTCACCTGTGCCCGTGAAATACAGCTTCACCAGCACCAATCAATACAGCCTCACCTATACCCATGAAATACAGCGTCACCAGCGCCAATCAATACAGCCTCACCTGTGCCCATGAAATACAGCTTCACCAGCGCCAATCAACATAGCCTCACCTGTGTCCATCAAATACAGCTTAACCAGCGCCAATCAATACAGCTTCACCTGTGCCCATCAAATACAGCCTCACCTGTGCCCATCAAATACAGCTTCACCTGTGCCCATCAAATACAGCCTCAACTGTGCCCATCAAATACAGCTTCACCTGTGCCCATCAAATACAGCTTTACCTGTGCCCATCAAATACAGCCTCACGGGGGGGGGGGGGATATTTGGCAGATCAGTCACTATTTCTTTATACATTTGCAAATGGCATGTGATAATACAATCTCATTATCTCAGTCGGATAGTGTCAGTTTTTACATGAATCAATGCAGAGCAGCCAGTGACAGATCAACAGTGGCCAGGCGCCCTAGGCGGCTGCCTAATCCACCTAGTGGTAGAGCCGGCCTTAGGAAAGACACCCCCCCCCAATTAGGATCCACAGGTTCCCCATCCATCATCTTAACATTCTCTCTGGCTCTAATGAGGGTGACATCTCGTAATTGCTCTATACAAAAATCCTCCCTCCTGACCTCTAAGTCAGTTGTCACATTCTTTCAACTCTCACTATTAGAGTCAGAGATGTTCTCTGGTTCATTAACCTCAAGCTGAGAGCTGTCTTCCAGCTCCTCTGGCTCCCCAGCCATTACAGGAAAAGGAAGAGGGTCCCCCCCATCCTCGGTCCTGACAACCGTCTCCTCTTCCATTTGGCAAAAAGGGTCTGGTGAGAGTTGCTTTGTTTCCCCAGCAGAGGGAGCTCTATCCTCCAGAGTCTCTGTGCCTTCCCATAACCTCCAAAAATGGGGAAAATCCCTCCCCACCAGGACTTCACGAAGCAAGGAAGGTACCACCCCCACTGAATGTGTCACACTGCCCCAAGGGGTGTCAATCTTAATCACCACAGTCTGGTAGTCCCGAGCGCCCCATGGATGCAAATGCCCCCCGATGGTGTTAGGGTGTAATTTTGTAGGATTTACACAACTGCTGTTGAATAAAGGCACAACACTACCCGAATCAAGCAGTGCAGTGACTGGCTTCCCATCAACAGACAACACACACATTTGCCTTTCCATGCGACCCTGACGTGATGCAGTACATGCGACTTGTGCAAAAAGAGATATGCGTCTTTTCATATAAGCATTATCACAATGCATTGGTTCATCACTTAGGGGACAGTTGGCAGCAATATGTCCCAATGCATGACATCGGTAGCACTGAATGTGTTCTATACCCAGTCCTCTCAAGGGTCCCCAAGACCTTCCTGGCTTCTTTGGCCAGTCTCCAGGTCTAGAGCCCATAGTCTCTTTAGCCGTAGCAGTCATATCAAATTTCCCCACGCCCTTAAACCCTGGAACAGTCTTACCGGGTCCGCCGGGCGATCTTTCACACCTTGATCATTGTAGTGGGGCGCAGATGGGTGCAACAAGTCCTCAGCAGCACTGTATCTCTCCACGAGGTCCACCAGTTTGTTCGCCATTTTAGGGTCTCCATGGCTGACCCACTTCCTCAAAGTAGCAGGGAGCACAGGCAGATACCGATCCATGACCACACGCTCCACGATCTGAGGGCCTGGCAAAGTCTCTGGCTGTAACCACTTCCTCGTGAGATGGATCAAGTAAAACATTTGGGAGCGGGGTGGCTGGTCCATGCGGTAGGTCCAGTGATGCACCCGTTGAGCCTGGACTGCCATGGTGACACCCAGGCGTGTGAGTATCTCCATTTTTAGAGACTCGTAGCCCTGGGCCTTATCGTGTTCCAAGTCAAAATAGGCCTTTTGGGGCTCACCTGTCAGAAAAAGGTGCTAGCAGTCCCGATCATTGTCCTTTTTGCCATCCTTCCCGCACAGCTACTCTCTCGAAAGTGGTGAGGTAAGCCTCCACATAATCCGCAGGTGTCATCTTCTGCAGATGGTAACTGGCACGGATCAACTTTTGTTCCACTGGCACAGGAGGTGCGGGCCCCTTCTTTAACTCTACGACAGCCTCTACCAGCTGGCGGTTGATCTCCTGCTGGGTGTAAGGTCAGTAAATGGAATCAGATGAAGAGCACACGGCAGGGACCACACACACACAGGAAGCCTAACACACAATGTTGAACGGCAGCGCTGGCTTGCACTGCATGGTGTTATACAATGTTCCTAATTAGAGGCTGGGGTGGAGCCCTGCAGGGGGCAGATTACTTAACCACTTGCCGACCGCCGATCGGAATCTGACGGCGACAAGGTGGCTCTATTGCGCAAAACGCCGTCATCTGACGGCGGCTGCGGGATCGAGCCTAGTGAGCGCGCGCACGCCGCCGGAGGCGCGCCCGCACGCTCACTGTGTTCGGGGAGGGCCAGGGA
>BLSH010438121.1:22223-57989 GCA_018402905.1 Glandirana rugosa
ACGAATTGGTGAAGTCGGGGCCTTCCTAAAGTGTGAAATCCTGGCCTCGGGAAAAACGCTAAGCCGTGAGGCAGCGAAATTGACTGTTAACGCGCCAGGACGCTACGACATGGGTTTGCTTTAAACGCAGGAAAAAAAGGGTGTTTATCTCGAAAGAAAACCACCATAAACTAGTGGCGACGCAGTAAAGACTAGCGGCGATATTTGTTTTCTTCTCGCTGTTAAAACGTTTTTTTTGATTAAAGAATGAAAAACGATGTTATGTTTAGGTTTTTTTTTTATATTTTTTTGTAAAAAAAAGTAGTCAAAACCGGTTAAATATAAGAAGGAGTCAAATATGAGGAAGAATATAAATTGGCCAAAACTGATGAAAAAAAATGTTTTTTTATATTTTTTTTTTGGATTTGTATTGTAGCAAAAAGTAAGAAATTAGTTTTTTTTGCAAAATTGTCGCTCTTCTTTTGTTTATAGCGGCGATCAGAAATGACGCAGCGGTGATCAAATACCACCAAAAGAAAGCTCTATTTGTGGGAAAAAAAGGACGCAAATTTCGTTTGGGTACAGCATCGCAGGACCGCGCAATTGTCAGTTAAAGCGACGGAGTGCCGAATCGCAAAAAGGGCTCCGGTCCTAAAGTGTGAAATCCTTCCGGGGCTGAAGTGGTTAAGCAGACAGGTGCACGGCCTCTAAGCTGAACACAAGCAGAGAGGTAAGCAGACAGGACATGAAATATTACTGCAGATTCATGACACTGGGCTTCATGCTGTCTGCGACTCTCCTCCCACTGTGCTGCAGCGGCTTGTGCGACTTGAAGGTTGGTCTCCCGCTGGGCTGCAGTCACCTGTAGCAAGGCCTTCAACATCTCCATACTGGAAAGTTGCCCGCTAAATTCACCACGTGTGGGAAATTAGCTTGTGGGGATCACCTTTCCTGGGAAAAAGGCAGCTTGAAGGCAAACTTTCTTAAAAGTCTAGTGGGTTAGCAGTTTTATTGATAAAAGGTTGCAAGTCATAAAACAAACAAAAGTAGAAAAACAACTCCTTGCCATCTGGCACTAAACTAAACAGATCAGGATACCTCTCTATACGGTGTTGAGCTCGTCCCGACACTTCAAAACAAAACAAACGCAAACCTTTTCTTTTTGAGTCCATAGAGCAACCAATTCCCAAGGTGTAGCTCTCTCAGTGTAGTGATACTGAGTCCCAGGCCAGAGCAACACTGAGTTCTCCTCCTGGTCATTTAAAGCAGCTGAAGGGGGATTTGGGTGGACCAGAAACTCCGGGCCTGAACCAGCCCTACCACGTTGGCTGGCAAAACCCGGGCCGGACTCTCTCTAGTCCTCTCCGCGTGAACGCATGCGAGGCGACAGATATCGCCAGATTGTAAAGAAGCTGACCTCCATGCCGCTGCAGCTCAGCGAGAGGAGAGTCACCAGACTATCGCAGCACAACAAGCAGCTCAACAGGAGATGAACCGACAGTTTGGAGAGGCCCTGCTGAAGTTAAAAAAGGGACCCGCACCTCCGGTGACAGTGGAACCAAAATTGATTCGCTTCCTACCATCTACAGAAGATGACACCGGCGGATGACATAGGAGAGATACTCTCAGTATATTTAAATGGACTTAACAGGTGTTCAGTACTTGACACTTGGTCCAATGCCAACGAAAGTTTAGGCTCACCTTAGCTTGAAAACACAGACCTTCAGAGGAGGGGGTATGGGACGTATCCTGAGGAAAGGCAGTCATCTACCTGGAATGCCTAGAGGCAAAGAAGCCTGCCTCGGATACTGGTGTGAAAAGTTTCCAAAGTTTCGACTGTTTGGTCTTGCTGTCTTGTGGTCTGCACAGGCAAGAAGCACAGTGAAGAATGGCGCCGGCCACTCTCCCTGGCGTCCTCTATATAGTACGCAGGGAGAAGGTGGTGTCTGGAGGAGTAAATGTTCCGGGTTCCCTGTACATGCGGGACAAGGCGTCTGGTTTACTGTTTTTTGCCCCGGAGCGGTAAGTCAGATGGAACTGGAACCGGGAGAAAAAGAGTGCCCAGGGGGCCTGGTGAGGTCGGAGTCTCTTGGCAGTGCGGAGATACTCCAGGTTTTTATGGTCCGTATATATCAGAATGGGGTGCTGTGCTCCCTCCAACAGATAGCGCCATTCCTCCAGCGCGGCCTTAATGGCCAATTGCTCCCTGTCGCCGACGTCATAGTTCCTTTCCGGGGCAGTGAGCTTGCGGGAAAGAAGGCTACCGGAGGAAGAAGTGCCCTTGCTCCCCGTCTCTAAGACAGGACCACTCCCACTGCCGTCTCTGAGGCATCGACTTCCAGCACATAGGGCAACGTGGCATCCGGGTGTTGCAAGATAGGTGCTGAGGTAAACAGTCCCTTTAGAGCCTGAAAGGCATCCTGAGCCTCAGACGACCACTGGAACCGTTGACCTTGCTTAGTGAGACAGGTGATAGGGGCAATGATTGCCGAGAATCCCTTTAAAAACCTTCTATAAAAGTTTGCGAACCCAACGAACCGCTGGACCCCTTTTTTATCCACAGGTGCCGGCCAGTCCAGGATAGCGGTAACTTTCTGCACATCCATGGTGGCCCCTGAAACCGATAGAATCAGTCCTAGAAACTGGATGGTGGAGCACTCAAAGGCACATTTCTCAGCCTTCGCATATAGTCTATGCTGCCCCAAGCGACTCAGAACACAGCCCACGTTTTCGGTGCTCTTCCAGGGAAGAAGAGAAAATCAGGATGTCATCCAGGTATATTATGACAAAGATATATAAGTAGTCCCGGAAAATATCATTGACCAGATGCTGGAATGTAGCAGGGGCATTGCAGAGCCCGAAAGGCATAACGAGGTACTCGTAATGGCCGAAACGAGTCCGGAAAGCAGTCTTCCACTCATCTCCCTCTCTGATGCGGATTAGATTGTATGCCCCTCTGAGATCGAGCTTAGTAAACACGGTGGCCGACCCAAGCCTTTGAAAGAGCTCCGGAACAAGCGGGAGAGGATATAGGTTTTTGACCGTAATCTGTTTCAGCTCACAATAATCTATACAGGGACGAAGGGAGTGATCTTTCTTTTCAACAAAGAAAATGCCAGCCCCAGTGGGAGAGGTAGATGGTCTGATGAACCCCTTGGCCAAGTTTTCATCCAAGTATGCTTTGAGGGCTGCTAACTTCAGATAGCGGGTAGATGCGCCCAAAGGGAACCTCCGTGCCTGGCAGCAACTCTATGGGGCAATCATAAGGTCTGTGTGGAGGGAGCTGGTCTGCCCCTTCTTACTGAAGACATCCAAGTATTCGTGGTACACTGGAGGCACTGCTTTGCGGGTTTCTGGATCTGGTTCAGACTCCAGACTAAGAAGAGAGGGGCCAACATTCCGGGAGGGAAGCAGGCAGTGTTGGCCACAGTATGGAGAAGGAAATTGAATATGTCCGGAGGACCAGTCTATGCTGGTACTATTTTCCCGGAGCCAAGGCAGCCCCAGGATGATGGGGAACAGGGGTAATGCAATGACGTCAAGAGTCAGGAGCTCCTGGTGCCCTTCGGCGGTGGATACGGGAATTGGTTGGGTCTCCGTTGTTACCTGGCCTCATTTGATGGCCGTCCCATCGGCCAAACGAATGGTCATCTTGTGAGCTTTGGGACGCAGAGGCACCTGGTGTAGTTTAGCGAAGGCTTGGTCCACAAAGCAACTACACGCCCCTGAATCAATAATCGCGGGGACTTGGATGCTCCCTCTGGGCAACTGTAAAGAGACAAGGAGAGTCAGGTGAGATGGATGGTGATTGGCAGATGTGGTTTCCAAGCTCACCTGGTGGTGCCACTTACCGGCTTTGGCAGGGCAAGTCCTCACCATGTGTCCGGGTTCACCGCAGTATAGGCACTGGCTGAGCGCCTGGCGCCTCTGTCTTTCCTCTGGAGTGAAGGACGGGCACAAGAGGCCAATCTGCATGGGTTTAGGCCCCTCCGTTGGCGTGGGTAGCACTGGTACAGGAGCCACATGGCTGGGAACCCGGGGCATGATCCAGGTTAGACGGGGTCCCACAGAAGTGCCTGCAATCCATTCGGCTCGGCGTTCCCTGAGCCTCCGGTCTATTTGAATGGCCAGGTTAATTAAGGATTCCAGAGTGCCGGGCACTCTGACACGGGCAAGTTCATCTTTCAGTGGCTCGGTGAGTCCTAGGCGGAACTGATAGCAGAATGCTGCGTCGTTCCAGGCGGTGTCAGCACTCCAACGCCGGAACTCTGCCACGTAATCCTCTGCAGCACGCCGACCCTGCTGCAGAGTATGCAGGGTGGCCTCAGCATTGGCTGCAAGATGGGGGTCCTGGTATAGTTTGGCCATGGCATCAAAGAACCCCTGTAGGGTAGCCACTTTGGGCGCCCGCTGTTCCCAGAGTTGATGGGCCCATGTCTGCAGTTCTCCTTGCAACAGGGAGATCACCAGGCCCACCTTGGTGGCTTCCAAGGAAAAGGTACATGGCTGTAGACCAAAGTACAACTCGCAGGAGCTGCAGAAGGCCCGGAACTTGCTTCGATCCACCGCAAACTTGTCAGGCAAGGGGACCTTAGGCTCCGATGGCAGAGCCACAATGGTGCGACCTGCTGCAGCTCCGCTTCCAGATGCAGATGGCGCAGAGTTCACGCACTTGTTCCTGCAGCTGGGTGTAGCCATCCTGCAAATTCTTTATGGCTTGTGTGAGCCCGGCCAAGTGGACGCACAGCTCGTCCATGGCAGAGGGTGTTCCCTGTGCAGACTCGGACATGGCTGTCCGTTACTGTCATGGTCCTGGCGGTGGAGTCTGTCTTATGCAGGGAACAATCACTCTTACACACCCGATTCGGGGACCCCTGGTAATATAAACAGGAAGTCCCGGAGTGCGGGATGGCACGAGGGCTGGATGGTCACTGGTGGTGGTGTGAAACTCCAGGCAGTCGTGCAGGCAGATGGATGGTTGTACAGGCTGGGCCGGCAACTGGCAGGCAGGCAAGGTACACAAGGGTCAGGCAGAGAATGGTCAAAGTCCAACCAGGGTTCGTTAACGGGCTGGTGGCACAGTACAGAAGGGTCAGACAAACGAATGGTCATGGATAGCCGGGGTCAGTGCAGGCAGACAGATAGCAGGTCAGATCAAGCCGGGTTGGATCACAGAGACAGGAACAATACAGGAACAGGTATCAAGGAACAGAGCTGAAGCTCACAGGTACTCAGATGCTGTAGAAGAGACAGCACTTGCTGACAGGTGCAGGAAGCTTAAATAAGGCTGTTTGGCACAGCACGGGAGCGCGAGTGAACGCGCAAAAACAGCAAAAAGTCCCAAAAAGGAAGCTTGACTTCAACAGGCCAGTCTTTTCCTAACACCACCAGATAGGAGTATACTGAGCCAACAGATAGGGGTATACAGAGCCACCAGATAGCAGTATACAGGGCCACCAGATAGGAGTATACAGAGCCACCAGATAGCAGTATACAGAGCCACCAGATAGGATATACAGAGCTACCAGATAGGGGTATACAGAGGCACCAAATAGATTATACAGAGCCACCAGATAGCAGTATACAGAGCCACCATATAGATTATACAGAGCCACCAGATAGCAGTATACAGAGCCACCATATAGGAGCATACAGACCTGCCGGATAGGGGTATACAGAGCCCACAGATAGCGGTATACAGAGCCACCATATAGATTATACAGAGCCACCAGATAGCAGTATACAGAGCCACCATATAGGAGTATACAGACCTGCCGGATAGGGGTATACAGAGCCACCAGATAGCAATATACAGAGCCACCATATAGGAGTATACAGAGCCACCAGATAGAGGTATACAGAGCCACCAGATAGCAGTATACAGAGCCACCATATAGGAGTATACAGAGCCACCATATAGGTTATACAGAGCCACCAGATAGCAGTATACAGAGCCACCAGATAGCAGCATACATAGCCACCAGATAGCAGCATACAGAGCCATCAGATAGTAGTATACAGAGCCACCGGATAGGAGTATACAGAGCCACCATATAGGTTATACAGAGCCACCAGATAGCAGTATACAGAGCCACCAGATGTGAGTATACAGAGCCCCAGATAGGAGTATACAGTGCCACCAGATAGGGGTGTACAGAGCCACCAGATAGGAGATACAGAGCCACCATATAGGAGTATACAGAGCCACCAAATAGGAGTATACTCACTGGCTTGTGGTTGGCTCTCGGCTGGCCGCGGCTCCACTCCAGGCTGGTGATGACGGGAGACGAATAGTACTGGTGGTGGTGGTCTGGCTGTGGCTGCTGGGCTGGCACCTGGCTGACAGCCTGAGGCAGTCATTGAGTGTTAGGCAGTGCAAGCGAGAGAGTCGGGGGGGGCTGAGTCGGCCTGGCGCTGCCGGTATGGCAGAGTGAGGTGCACTCGTCGTCATCTGACTGTGTGCGAGGAGGGTGGATGGGAACCCGGTGGAGACATGCTGCGTCTGCGCGAGTCAACTCGTCACACGCCCGGCAGCCAGCACTTCCACCACAGTACCGCCCCCGCCCACCGCACCAATCACTGGCAGTCACTGGGCTCAGGCAGCCAATTAGTGTAAGGATGTGCGCTTCTTTAGTGCACATACCTTACACTTCAGGACTGACAAATAGACTCACTACTTGCTGTCAGCAGACAGCAAGGAGCCGAAAAAAAAATCAATATATCTGCGCCACCTTTAGGGGTCGGGCTGACTTTTTTTTTTCTTCATTGCCAGCGGGGAGGCGGCGCCCAAGCGCCTCCTACTGACTGGCAGCTGTCATCCACCCTGGATACCTTGGCCCCCCTCACTACACACAGAATCAGGCCCCGACTGCTGCAACTCTGGCAGACAGACAATACCAGAAGCCTCAAAAAACTGAGCTGTGCCCTTGAGCGTCTGCAGCGTAAGTCACAGCAATATTTCAGCCAATATAAATCTGACCACCAAAAATACCATTCCTGCCTCCACATGCCAAACAGTACTTTATCACTCTCATTAACACCCTCTCACGCAGTCCCTGTCAACTCTTTTCTACCTTTAACGCTCTACTTCATCCTCAATTATCTTCTCCACCCACTAACTTACTCACTGCCCAGGAGATTGCTATTCACTTTAAAAATAAGATTGATACAATTCATCTTGGAATCTCAACTCTACAGATATCTCCCTCGCTTTACACTCTTTTGTCCTCCTGCACAATCAATACTCTCGTTTAACCCAACTACTATAGAGGAAGTCACTAAATGTTTTTCTTTTTTTTCATTGCAAAACTAAATGTTTTTCTAACGCCCACGTAACCTCCTGCCCTCTGGACCCTGTTCCTTCTCAAATACTAAGGTCACCCTCCGACTCTATCCTACGCTCTTTAACTCATACCTTCTACCTCTCCCTCTCTACTGGCATCTTCCCCAACCTTCTGAAACATGCACTAGTCACTACCATACCAAAAAAGGCCTCACTGGACCTCACTAATCTTAACAACCTAAGACCCATCTCCTTACTTCCTTTTGCCTCCAAACCCCTTGAACGTTTAGTCTACAACCGACTGAGCGACCACCTCATTGAGAATAACTTTCTTGATCTCATTCAGTCAGGATTTAGTCCACAACCCTCCACAGAAACTGCTCTCCTAAAACTCACAAACTACTTACTAACAGCTAAAACCAACGGTTGTTATTCCATACTCTTACTCTTGGACCTCTCGGCTGCCTTTGATACAGTTGATCACCCCCTTCTCCTCAAAAAACTCAATTTGCTTGGTCTCCATGGCTGTGCTCTCCATTGGTTCGAATCTTACCTTTCTCACCGACCTTCAGTGTCACTTACAACTCCACTTCCTCCTCTCCAACTCCTCTTACCGTTGGTGTCCCCCAAGGTTCTGTCTTTGGACCTCTACTATTCTCAATCTACACATCCTCCCTGGGTCAGCCGAAAGCCTCCCATGGGTTCCGCTACATTTTATATGCCGATGACACCCAAATCTATCTCTCTACCCCTCAGCTCACCCATCAGTCTCCTCTCACATTACTGATTTACTAACAGACATATCAGCCTGGATGTCACACCACTTTCTCAAACTGAATATATCTAAAACTGAGCTCATAATATTTCCTCCCCCACGTGCCCCTTCCCCTGACTTCTCTGTCAAGATCAATGGCACAACTATCAGTCCATTCCCACATACCAGGGTTTTAGGGGTAACCCTAGACTCTGAACTGTCCTTTCAGACCCACATCCAATCCCTGTCCAAATTATGCTGCCTTAGCCTCCGTAACATCTTTAGAATACGCCCCTTTTTAACCAATGATAGGCACCAATCTTCTAATTCACTCCTTGGTTATCTCTCGCCTCGACTACTGCAACTCCTTCCTCATTGGATTACCTTTACATACACTATCCCCCCTGCAGTCCATAATGAATTCTGCTGCAAGACTCATCCACCTTGTCAACCGTTCAGTGTCCTCCACCCCTCTCTGCCAATCCCTCCAATGGCTTCCACCAGAGGCGTAACTAGAACCTTCAGGGCCCGGGTGCAAGAAATTAGGAAGGGCCCCCCTGACCTCTGGCCAGGGCCCTTCCCTCTTCTTGCTGATCCTGGGGCCCTTTACTCCTATCACGGGTCCCTTTATTACGGTCCCGCAGCGGGACCCTGGGAACAGCAGAAGACAAGTAAACTGGATAGGAGGGGCGGCAGGGGCAGCATATAGAGGAACCAATCTCCTGCATTAGGAGGAAAATTGGAATGAATAAAACTTCTAAATGCCACCCCCTGCCATCACTCCTATCCAGGTGTACAAGGGAAGCACATGGGCCCCCTGGAGCATGGGGCCCGGTTGCAATCGCAACCCCTGCAACCCCTATCGTTACGCCCCTGGCTTCCACTCACCCAATGTCCTGCTCTCTAGCTCCCTTGTCACCTCCTCCTATGCTCTCCTCCAGCATTTCTCCAGAGCTTCTCTTTAAGGAAGCCTATCCTACTTCTAACTAATACACTATTTTACTTTTTCCATCAGCTCCTCCCTACAGTTATTACCTTTTGTATCGATTGACCCTCCCTCTAAGATTGTAAGCTCTAACAAGCAGGGCCCTCTAACTCCTCTTGTACCAAATTATAATGTAACTGTAATGTCTGCCTTCATTTTGTTAAGCGCTGCGGAAACTGTTGCCACTATAGAAATCTTGTATAATAATAATAATAATAATAATAATATTAATCACTCCAATTAACTTTGTGCCAGAAGATTTGAGGCTTGTATCTGTGCTGTTTGGCGTATTGTAAGCAGGATATTTTGTGCATTTGTGTAGTAATGGCGACTCGACAATGCAGCCCATTTTCTTCAAGTGCCCCCTCATTGTGCATCTTGAAACAGCTACACCACATGTTTTCAGAGAGTCCTGAAGTTATTTGTGGGTTTTTTTTTGCATCCTGAACAATTTTCCTAGCAGTTGTGGCTGAAATGTTAGTAGGTCCACCTGACTGTGGTTTGGTTTCAACAGAACCCCTCATTTTCCACTTCTTGATTAGAGTTTGAACACTGCTGATTGGCATTCTCAATTCCTTGGATATCTTTTTATATCCCTTTCCTGTTTTATGCAGCTCAACTACCTTTTCCTGCAGATCCTTTGACAATTATTTTGCTTTCCCCGTGGCTCAGAATCCAGAAATGTCAGTGCAGCACTGGATGAAAGATGCAAGGGTCTGTCAGGAGTCCAGAAACTCATTGACCTTTTTATACACACACACTAATTACAAGCAAACAGATCACAGGTGAGGATAGTTACCTTTAATAGCCATTCAAACCCCTTTGTGTCAACTTGTGTGTATGTTATCAGGCCAAAATCACCAGGATATGTAAACTTTTGATCAGGGTCATTTGGGTAGTTTCTGTTGTCATTATGATTTAAAAAGAGTAAACACAGTTGATAATAAATGGCTTCAGCCAAACACTAACCATGAGTGAAAGAAAATTGTTTTTGTTATCATTCATATTTTCTGAAAAATGGCCAAGAAATCAGAAATTCTGGCAGGGTATATAAACTTATGAGCACAACTGTATATGATACCTTACGTAAAGTCGTCCTCTGTGTTGTGTATCAACTGGCTCAATGGGGTAAGAGCCAAATCAAAGAGAGAGAACTTTTAGGCTGATCATTAGGCCTCATACACACGGACGTTTCTTAAAAAATAAACAAAACGTCGGGCCCGACGTCAAGGAAAAAAAATCGGCGTTTTTTGGCGTTATGCATCGGCGTTAGTGAGCGTCGGCGTCAATAGGCGTTTTTTAAAAAAAATCATCCCTCTGCTATTTTTCAACCTAAAAACGTCGGCGTCAAAAAACGCCGGTTAACGCCGGTACAATATTAGTTGGCGTTAGTTGGCGTTTTGCGGCGTCTGCGGCAAAAAATGACAAAATATTACAGCCTCAGAACGCGCTGGCCGTGGGTTCTAGTTTCAGCTCACTAACGCCGACGCCATCTACAGCTCAAAAACGTCGGCATTTTTATGGGGCCATTGACTAACATGGAGAGCTGCAAAAACGCCAGAAAACGCCGGCGTCAAAAAAACGTTTGTGTGTATGAGGCCTTCGTTTTAAGCCCACTCAGACACCACCCACACCAACACCCATATAGCCCTCTCTCCAATGGAAAATCGATAAGAGGCAGTCTTTCTTTCTTCTGTACGTCCTCTAGGAAGCCTGCTGTAGCGACCACTAGGGGCAGTATTTGTCCATAAATCACTGCTATTTGACCCGGGTCAAATCTCCAGTTACAGCTGGTTTTTGATCTTCTGTGACTTCTGGAATCGGGCACTTTAATCTTTATTACACCAGGTGGTTTGTATTTAAGCTTTACTCCCCCGCCAGGGGGCATGACTCCCACTTGAAGCTTCTGATATGCACTGTTCAGTGCCATCGCCTTGTTGGGAAAACCTGCCGAATGGCATTCCAGGCTGCCCCCAACAGTGCCAAGGCTAGGTGTAATCAGATTTCATAGTTCAGAAACTCTCATATTAGGAGAAAAAACATGTTGCCTTCCAACAGCGTGTTTTTACAGTGTCAGTATTTTGAGCAAGTGTGATCAAGGCCTCAGGCTTCATTTACATCTGTGTGTTCCCAGAACATGTAAGAACCTGGTGTCATGCCCGCAGTGCTGTTAAAGCTCTATTCACACTTGTGTGCAGGAGCGGTTTTTTCATGCTTTTTTGTGCATTTTTCATGCAGCAGTTCAACAATTAAATTGTCTGGGTTACCCTACATGCAGCAAAGTAGCTTCTGTATCTTTTTCAGGAGCAGAACTTGGCACACCCTATTTACTGTGTGACAAAACGTGCGTATCCTTGCTGCATTTGGGAAGCCATTAAGAAATAATGACACCACAAGTGCGTACCATGTTAGCGCGTGTTCTGGGAACGTGTGCAGAAACGTGTATTTCTTTAAGCATTCATGAAATGTGAATGGGGCCTAATTGTTAACCACTTGCCGACCATATAACTTACATATACGGCGGCAAGGTGGCTCTGCTGCGCCGGATTATGTACCAGGGTTGCCAACTGCCAGTAAATTTACTGACAGTTTATAAAAATCAGTGATTTTTACAACTGTCTATGAATATCAGGGTCTGATAATTTGTCATGCTGTGCTGATTTTTTAAGTGTAAACCAATCAAATTACATGATATGGGTATTGCCAGTGTTTCCATGTTGTGTTGGAATATCAATTGCCTTATTTTTTAATGGGAGTTCTGTTATTTTTCAGGTTGCCAGTAAAAAATGTTCTCCGCCAGTAAATTTCCCATGTTTTGCCAGTAAAAAATGCTGCGGGAGGTTGGCAACACTGTCATGTACCCAGTACGTGATCCGACACTTCCAGGTAGAGGGCGCACATGCAAATTAGACATGGCGGAAGCTGATCTGCGGGCACCGCGGACTCTATGTCCGACGGCACCCGCTGATCTTTAGGTAGAGAGCCAGAATGGCGCTCTGCCTATGTAAACAAAGCAGATTGCCGTTCTGTCAGTAGGAAAGGCCTGAATCCTGTGTTTCTGCAAAGCAGGGACATGGATCCATGCCTTCCCCTAGTAAAAGCACCTCCCACAGTACACTAAAACACTGGATAGGCACACATTTAACCCTTTGATCGCCCCTGATGTTTAACCCATTCCCAGCCAGTGTCATTAGTACAGTGACAGTGTACATTTTAGCACTGATCACTGTATTAGTGTCACTGGTCCCCAGAAAGTGTCAGTTAGTGTGAGAATGTCGCAGTCCCACTATAAGTCGCTGATCATTGCTATTACTAGTAAAAATAAATAAATTAACGAAATACATAAAAATATCCCATAGTTTGTAGACGTTATAACTTTTGCGCAAACCAATCAATATACGCTTATTGGGATTTTTTTTACCAAAAATATGTAGCAGAATATATATTGGCCTAAATTTATGAAGAAATTAGATTTTTTATATGTTTCATAGTAGAAAGTAAAATATATTGTCTTTTTTTTTTTTCAAAATTGTCAGACTTTTTTAGCAAAAAAAATAAATTAAACCAGCAGAGGTGAACAAATGGCACCAAAAGAAAGCTCTATTTGTGGGAAGAAAGGACGTACTTTTTTTGGGTACAGCGTCGCACGACCGCGCAATTGTCAGTTTAAGCGACGCAGTGCCGAATCGCAAAAAGTGCTCTGGTCCTAAAGGGGGAAATCCTTCCGTGGTTAAAGTAACGGTGTGCCTGGTCAGGAAGTGGGGGTCAAGTGGTTAATGGCGCCCCAAATGTGATGTAAAAAACTTGCAAACTGGAATGCGGCATAAATTCAGATAAAAATGACGTTAGAGTGACGTGTAGGTGAATGGGGTTCTGCCAGCCCATTCCAAATGAAAATCCTATCCATATGAAGCCAGCTCATGGGCACCAGAAAACATGGACAACCTCAGGCAGACATGAGTGTATGGAAGGGGTTAACAGTCCGCTCCGGCGCCCCCTGGCGGAGAAGAGCCGCATGTCCTCCGGTTAGGAGATGATGGTGTATAGGAGGAGATGGTGAAGAGTGCTGTCAGCCGATGGGAGGCAGACTGAGCCCAGCAATCCTCCTCTGGAGAAGTGAACAATCACAGCTTCCCCTCCACACATCTCATACCCACAATGCACAGAGACCCGCACCAAAATAGACCTCTGCTCAGGTAACATGGCGATCTGACCGGGACTGAGCACATCACCGGACCGGGAGCGGAGACCCGACACCTGCGGGAGGGAGGAGGAGGAGGACACCGGGGAGGAGGGGTGAATGTACACCGAGCAGCATGGCAGCATCCGAGCTTTACACAAAGGTAAGGGGGGCACAGCATGGCGGGATGGATGGATGGGGCATCATTGTGATCAGCACACAGGACTGTCCTCCAATGGGCAGCACACAGCAATGCCAGGCAAGGACTATGGATGGGAGCCGGGCATTGTGCTCTCATCATATGGCCAGACCATAGGATTCAAGGATGGGGCATCACTATGAATGGGAGCCTGGCATTGCCCCTGTGCAGTCATCATCTGCCCAGGACATAGAGCATAATGTCTGCACCCCATATGATGCCAGGCTGGGAGATCTCCACCAATGGATGGCTGGCATTGTTATTGTGCTCAGGACCCAGGGCTGTCCTCCATGGTCCAGGCCATAGGATGCAGGGTTGGGGCATCACTATGAATGGGAGCCTGGCATTGTGCTGTCACCACCAGGACATAGATCATAATGTCTGCACCCCATATGATGCCAGGCTTGGAGATCTCTACCAATGGAAGGCTGGCATTGTTGTTGTGCTGAACACCCAGGGCTGTCCTCCATTGTCCAGGCCATAAGATGCAAGGACATCACAATGAATGGAAGCCTGGCATTGCCCCTGTGCTGTCATCATCTGCCCATAGATCATTGTAGTCCCTCATACGATGCCAGGCTGGGATAGCACTATGGATGGAAGCCTGGCATTGCCCCTGTGATGTCATCATCTGCCCATAGATCATTGTAGTCCCTCATACGATGCCAGGCTGGGATAGCACTAT
Source organism: Glandirana rugosa (assembly GCA_018402905.1). Lineage (NCBI taxonomy): Eukaryota > Metazoa > Chordata > Amphibia > Anura > Ranidae > Glandirana > Glandirana rugosa. The sequence goes on from BLSH010438121.1 coordinate 36,288, forward strand.
GGATGGAAGCCTGGCATTGCCCCTGTGATGTCATCATCTGCCCATAGATCATTGTAGTCCCTCATATGATGCCAGGCTGGGATAGCACTATGGATGGAAGCCAGGCATTGCCCCTGTGCTGTCATTATCTGTCCAGGACGCAGATCATAATGTCTACACCCCATATGAGGCCAGACAGGGAGATCTCAATCAATGGAATGGAAGCCTTCCCATTGTGATCTGTGCTGAGGATCCAGGGCTGTCCTCTCCTGTCCAGGCCACAGCAATAGGATGCAAGGACTAAGACATCACTATGGATTGAAGCCGGGCATTGCCTCTGTGCTGTCATCATCTGTCCTTACATCATTGTTGCCCCAATAGGATGCCAGGCTGGGATAGCACTATAGATTGAAGCCAGACATTCTTCCCCTGTCCAGGGCACAGATCATAGCAGCAAAGTATATGATGCTGGAGCAGGGAGATCATTATCGCTGAAGGCCTTCCCATTGTGATCTGTGCTGATGATCCCAGGCTGTCATCCTCTGTGGGGGTCACAGATCATTGCAGCACCCTATATGATGCTAAATGGGACATCACTATGAATGCCAACCTGGCATTGCTATTGTGATCTCTGCTCAGCATCCAGGGTTGTCCTCTTCTGTCCAGGCCACAGCAATTCGGATGCCAAGACCAAGACATCATTATGAATGGAAGCCGGGCATTGCCATTGTGCTGTCATAATCTGCCCAGGCCATAGATCATAGCAGCACCACATATGAGGCAGGGCTGAGATTGCACTGACGTGTAGATGATCCAGGGCTGTCTTCCTCTGTCCAGGCCATTGCAATATGATGCTGGGACATCACTATTGATGAAAGTTTTGCATTGCTATTGCTTTTATGATCCAGGGCTGCCATCCTCTGTCCAGGACATATAGATCATTGTACCCCCCATATGATGCCAGGGCTGGGAAGACACTATCAGTGAAAGCCTGATCTGTGCTGTTGATCCAGAGCCGTCATCCTCTCTTGGAGTCACAGATCATAGCAGTGACTTATATCATGCCTGGGATGGGACGTCACTATCAGTAAAGCCTTGTGCTGCTATTGTGTTGGCTGTGATCTTCTATCCAGACCACAAGCATATGATGCTAGGGTTTGAACTTCAGTATAAATGGAAGCTGATGATCCAGGGTTGTCACCCTCTGTCAGGGCTACAGATCAATGTTGAAGCCCCTATGATGCTAAGGCTGGGATACCTCTATCAATGAGGGCCTTGCTGTTGTGATATGTGCTGATGATCTAGGACTGTTATCCTCTGTCCAGGCCATAGATCATTGTAGGACCCTATATGATGCTATACATGGGACATCTCAATCAGTAAACGCCTTGTACTGCTGTTGTGCTGTCATCCTCTGTCCATAGCTCAGTGTAGCCCCCCATGCTTTGGGCATAAATATGAAAGAAGCCTTGTATCCCTGTTCTGATCTTTGCCGTCATCCTCTATCCAGGTCACAGAGATATGGTGCTAGGGCTATGAAGCCCTCCAATTGTGATGTGTACTGATGATCCGAGGTTGTCATCCTCTAATCAGGCCACAGATCACTGTAGCACTCCATATGATGCTAAGGATGGAACATCGCTATCAATTAGTCTTGCTGTTGTGATATATGCTGATTATCCAGGACTGTCGTCCTCTGTCCAGGCCATAGATCAATGTAGCTCAAACTATGATGCTAAGATTGGGACATTGCTGTCGGTGGAAGGCTAGCCTTGTCATTGTGATCCCAGGCTGTTATCCTCTCATATAGATCATTCAGGCAACCCGTATGATGCTAAGGATGGGACACCACTATCAGTGAGGGCATTGCTATTGTGATGTGTACTGATCATCCAGGGCTCTCATCCTCTTTATAGGCCATAGGTCATTGTAGCCCCCTATATGTCAGGGATGGGATATGATTATGGATGAAACCTTGTATTGTGTTAAGTGCTGATCATTCAAGGCTGTCACCCTGTAGGCCATAGATTGTTATATCCCCCATATGATGTCCGATCTGGGATATGGCTATGCATGAAGCCTTGTGTTGTGCCCTGTGCTGATCATCCAAGGCTGCCATCCTGTGTAGGCCATAGTTTGTTATATCCCTCCATATGATGTCCGATCTGGGATATGGCTATGGATGAAGCCTTGTGCCCTGTGCTGATCATCCAAGGGTGCCATCCTATATAGGCCATAGTTTGTTATATCCCCCATATGATGTGAGGTCTGGGATATGACTATGGTTGAAGCCTTGTGTTGTGCCCTGTGCTGATCATCCAAGGCTGCCATCCTGTGTAGGCCATAGTTTGTTATATCCCCCATATGATGTCAGGTCTGGGATATGACTATGGGTGAAGCCTTGTGTTGTGCCCTGTGCTGATCATCCAAGGCTGCCATCCTGTAGGCCATGGATTGTTATATCCCTCCATATGATGTCCGATCTGGGATATGGCTATGGATGAAGCCTTGTGCCCTGTGCTGATCATCCAAGGCTGCCATCCTGTGTAGGCCATAGTTTGTTATATCCCCCATATGATGTCAGGTCTGGGATATGACTATGGGTGAAGCCTTGTGTTGTGCCCTGTGCTGATCATCCAAGGCTGCCATCCTGTAGGCCATGGATTGTTATATCCCTCCATATGATGTCCGATCTGGGATATGGCTATGGATGAAGCCTTGTGCCCTGTGCTGATCATCCAAGGCTGCCATCCTGTGTAGGCCATAGTTTGTTATGTCCCCCATATGATGTCAGGTCTGGGATATGACTATGGATGAAGCCTTGTGTTGTGCCCTGTGCTGATCATCCAAGGCTGCCATCCTGTGTATGCCATAGATTTGTATATCCCCCATATGATGTCAGGTCTGGGATATGACTATGGATGAAGCCTTGTGTTGTGCCCTGTGTTGATCATCCAAGGCTGCCATCCTATAGGCCATAGATTGTTATATCCCCCCATATGATGTCAGTACTGGGATATGACTATGGGTGAAGCCCTGTGCTGATCATGGCTCTCATCCTCTGTCCAGGCCATAGATCGTTATATCCCCCTATATCAGGGCTTGACAAATTTTGCTTTGACTCTAGGAGCCAGCTAAAAAAAGTTAGGAGCCAGTTTTTTTAGTGTAGGTTGTCAGCGCCCAGGGTAAGGCAAGTAATTTGTGCCCCCTTAACCCTAACTTACTCACAGCAGAGCAGCCTGTCAATAAATTCAATGTGACCGTTGCATCAGGGTTATAGGCTGGCCAGAAAGAGTGACACTAAAACCTGTTATAGGGGGAAACTCCTTATTATGCTATTGGTGGGTGGCAAAATCATGTCTCTACTGCACATTTTTACCACCCAACTGCACATCTAAATGAAGCCTTAGTGCCAGTTCACACTAGTGCAATAACTAACATTGCATGTGATTTGCACCGCATTGCTGTGCAGATCACATGCGATGTCTGTGTGATGTGATTTCAGACATACAAATTGTATGGCTGAAATCGCATCGCATTTGCACCAAAATGGTGCAGGACCCTTTTTTTTGGTCTGCACTGGAATCGGATTGCATGGGTGTTCACACTTATGCTATCTGATTCCTGCACCATTTCACACTGCAATCTGCGAACAAATTTGGGGGTGTCATTAACTTTGTATTGACACCCGCAGCATTTGCAGATCTCACTATGAACCACTGTCTGATTCAGGTGCGATGCAGAAACCCGCACTAGATTCGGAGGGTTTCCGCATCGCACTAGTGTTAACCGGCACAAGTGACACTTTAAATAAAATGCAAAGAAGTATTCCAGTGCTGCTGATCTTCTGCTGCCTCTTTGCAGCCACTTCCTGCCTACATGTGTGTCCCCCATGGTGACTATTCATTGCTCTGGTGGGTTTCCGGCCACCATGAAATACTGGAGCCCAGCTGCACATAAAGAGTGGTAATTGTTGATGGTACACAGGGCTTTATCACAATTTTGTTGCTTAGCATAAAGATCATGATTCTCTCACGATTCTTCCTGTAACATCATCTTTCACATTTTACTAAAAAATGGGCTAACTTTACGGTTTTGATTTTTTTTATTCATTAAAGTGTATTTTTTCCAAAAAATTGCATTTGAAAGACCGCTACGCAAATACCGTGTGACATAAAATATTGCAACAGCTGTCATTTTATTCTCTAGGGTCTCTGCTAGAAAAAAATTCTAATGTTTAGGGGTTCTAAGTCATTTTTAGCAGAAAATACAATTTATTTACTTGTAAGCAACAAATGTCAGAAAAGGTTTAGTCCTTAAAGCGGTAGTAAACCCGCTGACAAAAAAAAAAAACAAAATCCTGCAAGACAATCGCATAATATGTTAGTATGCATCGCATACTAACATATTATGAAATACTTACCTTAGAACGAGGCCCCCGATGCCTGAGTCGGTCAGCGCTAAGGACGCTGACATGTTTGTCCTCTTCTGTCTTCCGGGTACGCGGCTCCGGCGCTGTGAGTGGCCGGAGCCGCGTGACGTCACTCCCGCGCTTGCGCGCGGGAGCTCTTCGCTCCGGCAGCCAGCTCTGAGTTGCCGGCCGCCTCGGCTGGATCGTCAGAGCGCATGCGCCGCTAATGTCAGCGGCTGCATGAAGGGCGAATATCTCCTGAACCATGCAGGTTTAGGAGATATTCTTTTTACCTACAGGTAAGCCTTATTATAGGCTTACCTGTAGGTAAAAATAGCTTTTAGGGTTTACTACCACTTTAAGTGGTTAAACTGCCCTGATTTACAGACCATAGTTCATTCTTTTGATAAAAGAACGAAAAGATACTTTATTTCTACTTAAAGAAAAACAAAAATCCGGGTAGCCTGCCAAGTTTAACAGCTGTCAGATTGTAACAGAGAACGGCTCTTCACTGAATCGGAGATGCTGTTTTAAGATAGCAAGGGGAGAGAAGGATTGGCTGCCACTCGCCAGGATGCGGTTTCTTGTCGCCATGGCAACCGGGCACCCGGGGATTGTCGAGCCCTGTATGATGTCTGGACTGGGATATGACTGTGGATGAAGTCCTGTGTTGTGCCCTGTGCTGATCATCCAAGGCTGCTATTCTGGAGGCTATAGATCGTTATATCCCCCCATATGATGCTAGGGCTGGGATATGACTATGGATGAAGCCCTGTGTTGTGCCCTGTGCTGATCATCCAAGACTGCCATTCTGTAGGCCAGGGATATGCAATTAGCAGACCTCCAGCTTGCAAAACTACAAGTCCCATCCTGCCTCTGCCTCTGGGTGTCATGCTTGTGGCTGTCAGAGTCTTGCTATGCCTCATGGGACTTGTAGTTCTGCAACATCTGGAGGTCTGCTAATTGCATATCCCTACTGTAGGCTATAGACCATTATATCCCCCCATATGATGCCAGGGCTGGGATATGACTATGGATGAAGCCTTGTGCTGATGATCATACATGGCTCCCATCCTCTATAGGCCACCCTGCATCCAGCTCTCTTTCCTCCCTCTGGATTTAGCTGCTAAACATCTGCCACTCTTCTCGGCTCGCCTTAGTGCTTTGTTATGGCTCTGGCCACTATTCTGCCCACCATTAAGGATCGGATAGGTAATTATGAACTGTTTTTAGAAATCCACCCCCCCCCCCCCCCCCCCCGGGTATAGATCTATTTGTGCTGGTTAATGTGACATTGGATAGCCAGTTTTCCCATTTTGTCCTTGACATGTGCTTATGTTCAGCAAATCCTTTCCTTTGCCCTTTGGATTGGAGGAGGATTCGGGTAGAGGCATGCTCTGCAATTATCCGGATGGGAATAGCGGATTATATTTGTCTTCTATAGGACTGAGATGAAGAATTATTTCTTGTGCTTGTAGACAGATTGTAAAAGCCGGATGTGTTATCCCATGTGGAAAATGTGTTTTCTATAGCAAAGCGGCCTGATGAAATGATGTGAGTGGAGGGAGTTCAGATGTTACTGCACACTCCCTACTAGCTGGCAGTGATGGGAGATGGAGTAACATAAAGGAACATTGATTCAGATCTATGCATGGGACACACAGTATCTCACAAAAGTGAGTACACCCCTCACATTTTTGTAAATATTTTATTATATCTTTTCATGCGGCAACATTGAGGGCCCGTTCACACGGGCGATCCGACTTTGGCGTGACTTTGCTAGGCAATTGCAGCGCGACTTTCAGTGTGACTTTGGCGCGACTTCAGTGCGGTTTCAGGCGACTTACAACACGACTTATGCCGGGCAACTTTGCCTTTGGACAATCGTAGAAGGGAGGGAGGGGGTTGCCCCAAATAAATTCTATCCTTTTCACTGTAAAGTCACTTGCATTAAGATGGGGAATCCGACTTGGAGGCGACTTCTATTGAATCCTATGGGCACAAGTTGGAAAGAAGTTGCCTTGAAGTCGTGCAGAAACCTTTTTTTGAAGTCGAATGACTCAGTAGCGTACATTAAGATGGCTCCCATTCATTTCAATGGGATTTGAGATGTCAAGCGACTTGGGGCGACTTGAGGTGACTCAAGTCGGAGCGCAAATCGCCCCTGTGTGAACGGGCCCTTAAGAAATGACACTTTGCTACAATGTAAAGTCGTGAGTGTACAGTTGTATATCAGTGTAAATTTGCTGTCCTCTCAAAATAACTCAACACACAACCATTCATGTCTAAACCACTGGCAACAAAAGTGAGTACACCCCTAAGTGAAAATGTCCAAATTGGGCCCAAAGTGTCAATATTTTCTGTGGCCACCATTATTTTCCACCACTGCCTTAACCCTCTTGGGCATGGAGTTCACCAGAGCTTCACAGGTTGCCACTGGAGTCCTCTTCCACTCCTCCATGACGACATCAAGGAGCTGGTGGATGTTAGAGACCTTGTGCTCCTCCACCTTCCATTTGAGGATGCCCCACAAACGCTCAATAGGGTTTAGGTCTGGAGACATGCTTGGCCAGTCCTTAAGCTCCACTGATCCTAGCTGAGCCGACGGATGACGGATCCGTCTCTGCACAGAGTCAGATCCATCAGAGCCCCCACTCTCCCCTATGGCAAATCAGATGACAACGGATCCATCTGTCCATTGTCATCCAATCTGATCTGTCAGACTTTACAGGTCTGGAGCGGATCGGAGAGCGACGGGTGTCAGCGGACATGTCTTCACTGATATCCGTCACTTCATAGGGGTGCATGGATGGTCCGTTCAGGTCCACCTGAAAAACGTTGAAAGGGGCCTTACAGGAGTGCCCAGAATCTGCTGCAGTTGTGTGTAGTAACCAATCGGCTTCCAGGTTGCATTGTCAAAGCTAAATTGAACAAGCTGAAGTTAGACGCTGATTAGTTACCATGCACAGCTGCACCAGATTCTGCGTGCTCCAGTTTGAGTAACTATCCCCCATTGTGTCCATTCTGATTATCTCTTAGGGCCAGTTCACACCACATGCAGTCCAGTGCGTTTTTTTTCTGCATCAGAAACACATGGAAAGTAGGTTATATGGTTTTCAATGGCATAGTTCACACCAATGCAGTCAGTTCCAGTGCGTTCTAGAAAAAAAAGTAGAATGTGCTGCATTTTTACTGCACTGAACTGTACTGGAACGTGTTAAAATGCATAAAAAATGCACCGCAACACACCTAAGACATGACAACTAGAATGATTGCTACGGGTGACACAGACACTTTTGTTTTTTTTTTTTAGGCATTTTTATCTCGAGCTCTATTAACTTATTAATTAGAATATGACAATCAATATGAAAGAGTTTTCGGACCTTTCACCTTTACACCTTGGCATGCGGTACGACGGTGACTGCTTCAAATTTGCTGTCATGGATGGGGGAATTGATGGATTTTCTCTCATTTAACCCCCAGGCTGAGCGAGAGAAAATGAAAAGTGTATTGGTGTCCTTAGGGTAAGTTCACACCAGAATGCCTGTGAACTTGCACCACGTTCAAAACGCACTGGGTGTGTGATCTGCTGCGGGTGTCAATATAATCCTAATGTCACCCCAAACGCAGTGCATTTGCCTGCACCGGATCACATGATACTGCAGTACCACGTGATCTAGTGCAGTGCCTTTTTTAAAGTAGTCCATGTATTATTTTTGGTTGCGATTTCAGGCTGGGTTCACACTATTGCAAGTTGTATGTGGGTTTCCCCGCATCCAATTCACATGTCAGGAGATTATGACCGTCTCCCAATGGAGCTGGTTCACACGTCTCCGGAGCAGCTCCGGTGTGAATGGCACAGGATCTTGCACATCTTCTGGTCCGTTTCAGGTCCAAATTCAGGCTGAAATCGGACCTGAAACGGTGAACGGGGACGCACCAGACCCCCGCTGTGAGCCGCTCCGTCCTGCGGTGTGAACCCAGCCTTAAATGAATAAGCTGAAAATTGCACTGCACTACATTGCACAGGATTCGCAAAAGAACGTGGTCTGCATTCCTATACAATTCAGGTGTTCAGGTATATCCCTATGCAGGCAGTCCCATTGATGTCTATTGGAATGCAGAGGTTGCACAGACACACCCGAGGCTTCCAATCTGACATCCGCGTGGGTTCTGGAGCACGGCCCTGGACACACACTGTCTCCATTGGGGCCCTGCACCCATACCTACACGATTGTCACATTGGGAACAGCAGCTGTATCTGTGCGGCCACTGTGTCCCAATAGATACCAGTGGGACTGTCACTGCCTGCATAGAGATGAATGGAACACTGTACAACCACATGCAGGTAAACACAACCCATGCACAGGGGCACTGTAGTACGCCTGTGTGAATGAGGTCTAATACAGCGATTAAAATGTTACTAACCCAAGCCACTGCATTCACCATTTCTGATCACCCACAATACACAGAACATGGAAATGCAATTATTTTAGTAAATATAAACTGCTAAATACCTTCTCTCAACATAAGTATATAGCAGTCTTGTGACTTCTATCAGTTCCTGGTGAAGCTTGTAGGAGGAGTTTTTATATTGCACTGATCTGTCCTATGAAGCTGCAGGGCTCCTGACCCTCTATCTGGACGTGTCTGGACAGTGCTGATTGGCCCTCTGCTGATCACATGCACTCTCCCCCCCCAAAAAAAAAAAAAAACGCTCTAGCAATACACACCAAACTGAGCATGTGCAGCCTGACTCCAAAGGCTTTGTCTTGTCTGGACTTGTCCAGGGGACAGTTCAGGGAGGAGGAGGATCTGTGCATACTGATAGGAGGCACAGATAGGAGGGACTAATGAGGCTGCACTGATAGGAGACTGCACATATGGGCTGCACTGATAGGAGACTGGACTAATAGGAGACTGCACTGAGGCACTGATAGCTGGGCATGCTGGCATGTGTAGTTCTTGAGCAGGCAGGACTCCCCTTTTTTTCAGGGAGCCACAGCAGGCATCTTCACAGATGGCAGGCAGGACATCTGAGGCGCACTGGAGAGGGGGAGGAGCCGAGACATGGGAGGACATGGGGCCATCTGGTCAGTCAGTCCTGGCCAGGGAAACATCTTCTGCGCTGCACGATGGGCTCCATTCCATTGACAGGACCCTGGGCACCTACCGCCGGCCTGACACCCCCACACACAGGGTGGACCGCTTCCCCCATTGATAGCAACAAGGCTACAGCAAGCCGGGGGCTGTATGTGTTTGCTGACTCGGGAGACAAAGCACTGGGTGTACCTCCTGCCCTTGGTGCACGTACCCCCAGGGATACGCGTACCGCGGGTTGAGAAACCCTGCTTTACTGCGTATACAGACTGATTTTACTGTTGTTGGTTTAGTAACACTATAAGTGCAGAGCTATAAGAAAAAAATAGAACATTTTATGTTTGAATACAGTAATTTACACAAATACGCGTATATATGCAGGTATATTGCAACATTGGCAACTAGAAAAGCATGAAGAAGAATTTTACACATGTGTATACGAATACACACGTTTACACACCTATGCACAAGGTCTTTACGTAACATTATACTCATGATCCCCCTGTCAACAAAATCCCAAGTTATGTTTGTGCGCAAGAGGCCGATTGGTGCTGGTGACTGCCGTGCTGGGTTGAAATCCAAAGTCCTCAGACCCCGGGTACCCCCCTTTCCCCCCGCAGCACTAGAATATCACTGCTGCGGTTGAGTGGCGGCACCTGTGACAGGCACACAAGTGCCAACTTTGTCTGCTCTTTCCGCCCCCCTTCTCCATTCATAGATGCAGTACTATCAATGAAAAGCGTTCCGTAAACGGAGGAGGCAGACCTTTCATTCAGACACCTGTCCTGCATTCATAGAGCCCTTTTCTTTGTGGGGACCGAGTCTTAGGACTCCTGGCCAATCGGGTCTCACGACCCGCTTCCTGTTCGGCCAGGAGGAGAAGCTATGCCCCTAGCTCTTCCCTCGGCAAGCTGCAGCAGGTGGAGGGGCGAACTTTGTTTGCCCCCACCCCCCCAAATATTGAGCACTAGCCGCTACTGGTGTATGGTCAGGGCCGCCATCAGGAGGGTTCAGGCAACACTCCTGTATGGGGCCCGAGCGTTTCAAGGGGCCTGGCATTGGTGCCAGTTCCCCACCTCTCCTCACATGAACAAAACTGTTACCTGTGCTACGAGCTGAGACAGAGGGGGGGGGCACCAGGGGGTGGGGGGGGCAGCCCATACTGATGTCCCCAGGCTGCTGCAGTGAAGCAGACTGGGTGACACGATCTGTAGCAATTAAAAGTAGAAAACTTTCCCCGGCCCGGCGGGCTCTTTTCTCACTTTCGGGTGCCGGTGCGCAGTGATATGCCATGTCACAACAAGTGCATGACTGCCCGTCTTCTCGGTGGATTGATATAGAAGAGACGGGCCTGTCCTGTACTTGTTGTGCCATGGCATATCACTGTGCACCGGCACCCGAAAGTGAGAAAAGAGTCCGCTGGGCCAGGGAAAGTTTTTTCTTCTTTTAATTGCTACAGATCGCACCGCCTAGTCTGCTTTCTGTCTCCGTCCACCCCCTTCCTTCACTGCAGCATCCTGGGGACATCAGTATGGGCTGCCCTGCCCCGCCCCCGCCGCCTCAGCTCGCAGCACAGGTGACAGTTTTTTCATGTGAGGGGAGGTGGGGAACGGGCTCCAGCACGCCAGACCCCAGGACCAGCACCCCAGCAGCCAGACCCAGGCCCCAGCAGCCAGGCCCGAGGGCCAGCAGCCAGACTCTTGGCCCCAGCAGCCAGGCCCCAGGACCAGCAGCCAGGCCCCAGGACCAGCAGCCAGGCCCCAGGACCAGCAGCCAGACTCCAGGACCAGCAGCTCAGGACCTAGCAGCCAGACCCCAGGACCTAGCAGCCAGACCCCAGGACCTAGCAGCCAGACCCCAGGACCTAGCAGCCAGACCCCAGGACCTAGCAGCCAGACCCCAGGACCTAGCAGCCAGACTCTTGGCCCCAGCAGCCAGACTCTTGGCCCCAGCAGCCAGGCCCCAGGACTAGCAGCCAGACCCCAGAACCAGCAGCCAGACCCCAGGACCTAGCAGCCAGAGTCTTGGCCCCAGCAGCCAGACCCCAGGACCAGCAGCCAGATCCAGGACAAGCAGCCAAGGACCTAGTAGCCAGACTCTTGGCCCCAGCAGCAAGACCCCAGGACCAGCAGCCAAGGACCTAGTAGCCAGACCCCAGGACCAGGAGCCCAGCCCCAGAAACTAGGCCCCAGGACCAGCAGCCAGGAATCAGGATCAGCAGCCACCCTAGTACCCATTTACTGTGGGAAGTTGGCGGTCAGGCCAGGGGGGGGGGGGGGGGCGATGGGGCCTGAATCTGTGTAAGGGGCACCAAAAATTTCTGGTGGCTGCCCGTGTACAGTTATTTAGGCCCTCTGTGAATGAGGTCTAAGTATTTGTAAGGGGAAAGCAGAGTAGTGCAGAGTAGACACATTGGGGGAGATTTACTAAAACTAGAGCCCACACATACTGGTGCAATTGTGCAGAGTAGCCAATCGGCTTCTAACTTTAATTTGTTTAAGCTTTAATAAAAAAATAAACCTGGAAGCTGATCACCAGATTCTCTGTGTACCAGTCCAGTTTTAGTAAATCTTCCCCAGTATTTCTCCAAAAAAAACCTTCCTGTTCACACATTTTTTGTTTTATGGTCACCATTTTTCTTTTCAGTTAGTGAAGTTAGTTTACCGGAATGCGGAATCTCTCCTCTGTAAATTTTTACACAAATACCTTCAGTAAGCCTAGGAGATCTTTGAACGTTTTACAGTGTAAAGTAGTGTAGAAAGCAGTTTACCAGTTTGCATAAAAATAGTCTCTTCACTAAACTTCATTTCCTTGGGCATTATAAAAGTATCCCTCGAAATTGTGTTTACATTGACAGTGTTTGCTATAAATGTCGGCTGGAATGGCATGTATGGGTTTGCTGACAGCCTGTGATTTGTGTAGGAAATGGTATAAGGTGGTCATTATAGCCATCTGGGGTTGTAAATGAGGGTAAAAATAACATTATTACCCATAGCAACTAATCAGGGGATTTCTTGCACAAAGATGGACTCAAAATTCTTGCTATGGGTAGCATCATAGTTTTCCAAGCAACTGTTGTTCCTACAGTCCATGCAAATCTAGTGACTCATCAAAATAACTGAAAAGGGTGCAAACAGTGATAAATATGTGGTCAGCCTATGTTCTGGTGCTTAGCGCTTCAGCCTTGTAGTGCTGGTGGGGGTCGCAAGTTTGAATCCCAACCACAATACTACCTACATTGAGTTTGGAGTTTGCATGTTCTCCTTGTGCTTTAGGTGTTAGTAAAATTATCGTTATACAAAGACGAACGTAGTGACGTGCTATGAGCGTATAAAGAGGAGGACCTGTTATCGTGCGCCACCCTTTGGGACCATTCCGCTGATTTCGTGTTTACACGACTGAACACTTCTGGGTCGTTCCTGGGTTCCGAATGTGCGTATTTGCACTTTCAACTTTTGTTTGTCCAACTTCTGTACAGACGAACCGAAAATCGCACAACGCCTTGTCGGCAGAGAAAAGTTTTCTAGTCGGCTCATCCAGCTTTTGTTGGACCATAATTGAAAATCAGCTGTTGAATGGAGCGTACTAACGGTCAGATTGTCAGACGACAGGCTGTCGAACGAAAATATTCGGCCGATAATTGTACCGTGTGTACAGGGCTTTTAGACGCACGTCTCAATCTACTCTAATAGACATTTAGAGCAAAATGACATGCTGTGATAAAGTTATTTATAACGTAATCTGATGTACTTTTAACTTCTATTTTAGGAATATTTGATGACTAAATTCAGTTGATTTTAATTTCACAAATTGATAAGGTCATCAATTTCAGATTTGCAACAAATGTTGTATTGTTTAGAGATTGCAAAACAGTCCTATATTCTAAGAAGAGGTCATCAATTTGTTAGCTTAATCCATTTAAATTGACGTATCCAACTCCTTGTCCTTCTCAGCGTAAATATGTAAAGTGGAGCTGTAGGCAGATATAAAAGACACAAATAATGTAGCTCTGTAATCATTTTTTCTACAATTAAAGTGGCTGTCAAACTGTGACAACCACTTTAACCTACAGGTAAGCCTAGAATAAGGCTTACCTGTAGGTGCCCTGCATATCTCCCAAACCTGCACGGTTCAGGAGATATGCAGTGTTTTGCATGTGCCGACGTCATGTCCGTGCCGTTTCTCCACTGACCCTGTGCCATGATTGGTGGCTCCCGCGACTCCGGCCAGTCACAGAGCCAGAGTCGTGGCCCCGGAAGGAAGAGGGGCAGAAGATGGATGCGGCCTGGAGCGGGGACATCGCTGGACGCCGCAGGCTTCGTTTGCAAGTAAGTGGCACATAATGCGATGCATAGTAGCCCATTATGCTTCTACTTTACAGGGTTATATTGAGGAAGTAAACCCAATCTGGGTTTACTTCCTCTTTAAATGTATTTTTAAATACAAGCAGTGTAAGTACCTGAATTTGAATTGGTGTACAGCAGGGCCGGAGAGCGAGAGGTAGAAGCAGCACAAGGAGATGCACTGCTTGCATTTAAAAATACAAGTAATGATCTATCAACCTCTTCATGCTGGAGCCTCCTGGCTCTTAAACCAGCCCAGATCCGCGCTACAGACGGCTACAGCGCAGATGTGAATTGCCAGGGGGACATCCATGGACATCCGCCCCTTTGCACGCTCCCAGTGCGCACACAGCCGGCGGTGCCGTGCTCTTGCGGCCGCTGCACGCTGCGTGGGCGTGCCCGCGGGTCGGGCGAACTCGATGTCCGCGGTAGACCCGCGATCCTCTATTAGAGCGGCATAATGGGGAACCGCCGATATAAACAGGGCGGTTCTCCGTTCTGTGAGGGGGGACATAGCAGATCTACTGATCCCTGTGATCGGAATTAGTTAGATCTGTTCTGTCCCTAGCAGCCCAGCGCCCACACAGTTAAAACACATACAGGGAACACAGTTAACCCCTTCACTGCCCCCTTAGTATTAACTCCTTTACTGCCAGTGATGTCCGACATGTCCACTGCAATATCGCAGTCCCGATAAAAATCGCAGATCACCGCCATTACTAGTAAAAAAATAAAATAAAAAGGCCATAAATCAATTGCCATCATTTTTAGATGCGATAACTTTTGCGCAAACCAATCAATATACGCCGATTGCAATTTTTTTTTTTTTTACCTACCAAAAATATGTAGACGAATACATATTGGCCAAGACTGATGAATACTTTTTAATATATATATATATATATATATATATATATATATATATATATATATATATATATGTGTATATATATATATATATATATATATTGGATATTTATTATAGCAAAAAGTAACAAATATTGTTCTTTTTTTAAAATCGTTGCTCTTTCTTTGTTTATAGCGCAAAAAATAAAAACCGCAGAGGTGATCAAGTACCACCAAAAGAAAGCTCTGTGGGAAAAAAATTATAAACATTTTGTTTGGGTACAACGTCGCACGACCGCGCAATTGTCATTCAAAATGCGCTGAAAGCCGAAAATTGGTCTGGGCAGGATGGGGGTTTAAGTGCCCAGTAAGCAAGTGGTTAAGTGGTTTAAGATGCCAGGTGGCAGTGTGGGGTGTGGCTTAAGATCATGTGACAGGGCTCGCGCTCTTGGCACAGCGCTATTGATCGAAATTCACATAAATGTTGCGGCCTCTTGGTGCTAAGGCCCAGGCCCCGAGAGGCCGCATATTTGTGTGTGGCCAGTACCAAGGAGTTAATGATTACAGGCAGTCCCCGAGTAATGAACGAGTTGGGGACTGTAGGTTCGTTCTTAAATCGAATTTGTCAGAACTGTACATTTGTAACTTCAACCTGTGCAGTGGTGTGGGATGTTCTGGGCACTGCTATGAGTGCAGTTGTGTTATTTAAGGCTCTTGTGGCCATGCAGTACAGCACTGTGGGATGTGCCTGGCGCTGCAAGGTGGCTGCTCGGCCATATCTGGGACCAGTGTGGAGCGCAAGCGGCCGGCAGTGACGTCACATCACCTTCGTTCATAAGTAGGAGTCGTTCGTAACTCGGGGACTGCCTGTACAGAGCTGCATTAATTTGTGTCTTTTATATCTGCCTGGAGTTGCACCCAACCACTTCAGCCCCGGGAGGATTTACCCCATTCCTGACCAGAGCACTTTTTGCGATTTGGCACTGCATTGCTTTAACTGACGATTGCACGGGCGTGCAACATTGTACCCAAACGAAATTTACATCCTTTTTTTTCTCCACAAATAGAGTTTTCTTTTGGTGGTATTTGATCACCTCTGCGGTTTTTTTTTTTTTTTTTTAGCGCCATAAACAAAAAATCGACAGTTTTGAAAAAAAACCCAATATTTTTTACTTTTTGCTATAATATCCAAAAAAATTCATCAGTTTTGGCCGATATATATTTTTCTACATATTTGTGGTAAAAGAAAAATCGCAATCAACGTTTATTGATTGGTTTGTGCAGAAGTTGCCGCGTTTACAAACCATGATAATTAATTTATGGTATTTTTACCATTTTTTTATTTTACTAGTAATGGCGCGATCTACGATTTTTATCGGGACTGCGATATTGCGGCGGACAGATCGAACATTTTTGACACTTTTTTTGGGACCATTGACGTTTAATACAGCAATCAGATCTAAAAATAGCCAATGATTACTGTATAAATGTCACTGGCAGGGAAGGGGTTAACCTGCAGTGGGTAATCAAGGGGTTAACTGTGTTCCCTAGGCGTGTTCTAACTGTGAGGGGGCTGGGCTGTCAGGGGCATAAGCGATCTAACTGATCCCGAGTACAGGGATCAGTAGATGACTGTCATGCCCACTGACAGAACAGGGAACCGCCATGTTTACATCTGCGGTTCACCGTTCTTCCTCTCTAGAAGGCGATCGTGGGTCACCAGCGGACATCGAGTCCGCCCGACCCGCGGCCACACTCACTCAGAGTGCGGCTGCGTGGATCGCCATTTTTGTACGCGAGGCGGTCGGCAAGTGGTTAACTTTACATGATGGCAAAGTCCTCTAGCTAGTTAGCCTTGCTCTGCATAGACAACCTAAACCTGACCCCCAGGTGAAGTTCAAAAGTTCCCTTTCCTTCAGAGCAGCACCTTAACACATTACACGTTAGGCAACTAAAGTGTATATCAAGCCAAGTATAATTTTTAATTGTGTAGTGATGAGATAAATTCCTCTTTTTGGTTTTACCTTCAATTAGTTTTTATTAAAGTTTAGATAAAATACAGATACATAATGTCGATCTAAGTATTTTTAAGAGGAACAGGCAGGGACCTATATATCCGCATCGAGGGGGGAGGGGAAAAAAAAAACAAACAACACGTGTAAACTTTCCAGAAGTTGCATATCTACTATGTCTTATCCACCAATTGATGAGCAGTGCACATGCCTATCATGCTTTACATGTCGGTTTATAAAGTGGACAGGGCAGGATTAGGATGAGGCTTATGCCACATTTATAGATCTGGAGATAAAAAATATAAGCTAAGGCTCCATTCACACCTGTGTGACTTGTCATGCGTCTTTGGACATCATAGATGCATGACAAGTCATTCCCCATGTTTTCCAATGATAACCATTAACATTACATATGTGCAACTTGCAGCAACTTCTAAGTAGTTCATGCACTACCTTGGTCCGACTTTCATGCAACTTTAGGACCATAGACTTCAATGTTACCCCTCAGAAGTTGCAAGAAATTCGTACCTGAATGTTATGTAATGCAACAGTCGTCCATTATCATTGGTCAAAGCCAAAGTCGTATCCAAGTTGCACTTCAAAGTCAGAGCAACTTTGGAGTCATACAAGTGTGAATGAAGCCTGAGTCCGGGTTCACACTGCTGTCACATGAAAGTCGTGCCACTTTGCCTGGCGACTTTGACATGACTTTGAATCAACTTCAGTGAATGCCTATGTAATCTTCCTGTAATGTTGGAACCAAATCACATCAATTAAAATGAGACTCCAACTTGGATGAGACGTCCATTCAATTTTATGGGCTGAAATTGTACAGAAGTTGGACCAAAATGGTGCAGGAACCTTTCCCAAAGTCGGACGGACAGAAGTCCAACCAGTTAAGATGGCTCTCATAAGCTACTTTTACGGTAGGGCAGGAGCGGTAAAGCGCCGCTGATTTCAGTTGCGATTTTCTGCTGTTATATGCCGCCACTATGCAGGCAGGAGTGCGGCGCTTTTAAAGTGGTTAAGGGTCCTTTCACACATGGGCGGTCTGTTTTGATGGACACCGGTAGGTCAGCAGCGATCAATCCGTTGATCCCCACTGAGCCGGTGGATGACTCGCTGTGCTGAGATGGACCTGTCAGTGCCCCGCTGTCCTCTATGGGGGTTCAGATGAAAACTGATTCCCCTGTCCCTGTTCATCCGATTCCATCCGACCCACTAGACAGATGGAAAATAGGGTTTCCATCTGTCTGGATTTAGCGGACTGGATCGGATAGCGTCGGATGTCAGTGGACATGTCTCCGCTGACATCCGTCGCTCCTTACAGGTGAATGGAGCATCCGATCAGGTCCGCCTGAAAAACGGACAGGCGGACCTAATCGGTCCACATGTATGAAAGGGGCCTTAGACAAGTTAAGTTTGTAGTAAGATACTCTCCTGTATCCATCTTAAACAGAGTCTACTGCTTTTAGAGAGGACAGCGGGTTAGGTTTTACTTCTATTCAGAGCTCCATCATAGCAATTTCCTCTCACTCTCTGGCCTGCTGACATTATTTTTCCAAATAGTAATTGGGGGAAACTCTATTGTAGAGAAATACAAAATCATTTGTTAGTAAATTAGAGGAGGGCTAGACCCCGATCAGATTTTTATAGCGGTCTATGTCCCTGTTGCAGATTTTCTTTAACTTCCTCTCTGGTGAAACCGTTGTCACTGGGACAGGAAGTGAGGGAAAATTTCTTTAATGGAGCCCTGCATAGCAGTAAAAACCAGACAGGCTTTCTAACCTTTCATGCACACTATGTTCTAAAAATGCATCTAAAGCCAAGTTTTTCTAACACATTTTGGCACGTCAATCGTTTGGACGTTCATTCATTTCTTTGGACAGAATAGTAATTTATTCTGGCCATTGAAATGAATGAAAGCTCAAGTACTAAATGTGCCTAGCATCAGACATTTTTTCTGCCCAAAATCTCCTCTCCTGACTGTGATTTTGGTGTATTCAGGTTTCTTCCTCTAAATGCCTGTAAACGCCTAAGTGTGCACGGACACATAGGCTAACATAGAGGAGTGTTTAGGAGCAGAAAAATAAATGTCAAATGCCTGTAATACAGGCATTTGACAGATGCATTGTGCACAAGGAAGGAATAGTGCCCTTTGGTTGGTATTATTGGGCGGAATAGTGCCCCATCGTTGGTATTCTTGGGAGGAATAGTGCCCCACTGTTCGTGTCGGTGAGAGGAGTAGTGCCCCATCATTGATATTATTGGGAAGAATAGTGCCTCATTATTGGTATTATTTTTGGAAGAATAGTGTCCCGTCATTGGTATTCTTGGGAAGAATGGTGCCCATCATTGGTATTCTTAGGAAGAATAGTGCCCCATCACTGGTATTATTGGGAAGAATAATGCCCCATCATTTGTATTATTTTAGGAGAAATAGTGCCCGATCATTGGTATTATTGGGGGGGAATAATGCCCCATCATTGGCATTATTGGGAGGAACAGTTCTCCATCATTGGTACTATTTTTGGAGGAATAATGCAGCATCATTGATATTATTGAGAGGAACAATGCCCCATCATATGATAGTATTGCAAGGAACGGTGTCCTGTCATTGATAGTATTGGGAGGAACAGTGCCCCGTCATTGATAGTATTGCGAGGAACGGTGCCCCGTCATTGATAGTATCGGGAGGAACAGTGCCCCGTCATTGATGGTATCGGGAGGAACAGTGCCCCGTCATTGATAGTATCGGGAGGAACAGTGCCCCGTCATTGATAGTATCGGGAGGAACAGTGCCCCGTCATTGATAGTATCGGGAGGAACAGTGCCCCGTCATTGATAGTATCGGGAGGAACAGTGCCGTGTCATTGATATTATTGGGAGGAACAGTGCCCCGTCATTGATAGTATTGGGAGGAACAGTGCCCCGTCATTGATAGTATTGGGAGGAACAGTGCCCCATCATTGATATTTTTGGGAGGAATAGTGCCCCATCTTTGGTATTATTGGGAGGAATAGTGCCCCATCTTTGGAATTATTGGAAGGAATAGTGCCCCATCTTTGGTATTATTTTTGGAGAATTAGTGCCCCATCGTTGGTGTCAGTGAGAGGAATTATGCTCCATCTTCAAGTGGAAATAATAGTGCCCAATCGTTTGTATCAGTGTAAGGAATATCACCCCATTGTTTGTGTCAGTGGGGGGAGTATGCCCACTGTTAATGTTAGTAGGATTAACAGTACCCCATTTTCGGTGTCAGTGGAAAGAATAGTGCCCCATCATTGGTGTCAGTGGGAGGAATAGAGTGCCCCATCGTTGGTGTTAATGGGAGGAATAGAGTGCCCTGTCTGTGTCAGAAGGAGGAATAGAGTGCCCCATCATTGGTGTCAGAGGAAAGAATAGAGTTGCCCCATCATAGGTGTCAGAGGGAAGAATAGAGTGCCCCATCATTGGTGTCAGTGGGAGGAATAGAGTGCCCCATCATTGGTGTCAGTGGGAGGAATAGCACCTCACATAAGTGAGGAAAAGTGTCCCAAGGGCAGGATAAAGACAGACCATGGGCTGCAGTTAGGAAACCACTAGTCTAAGCCCCCGTTTACACTGGTGTGACTTGTCATGCGATTTGACAGGTCCAAGTCGCACCCTATTGTCAGCAATGGAACTGTTAAAATTGGTGTGACTCCGACTTTGTGGTGACACACTGATTTAAAAAAGAAGTTAATACGCTATTTTTTGCAATTTCAGGTGTGACTTGAATAGACTTTTGTGCATGAAGTCACACAGATGTCAGCCAAGTGACACCTGAAGTTGCACTGACCTGCGGCTTTGAAATCCTGCAACTTCAAGTTCGGAGTCAGTGTGAACGGGGGGCTAAAACAAAAAAAAAAAAAGTTTTTTTGCTTGACATAGACTTTGACCCCACAGACTCCTATAGCCAGGTTACATGTGTACTTTGACTTGAGTCTGTCCCTAAGCACTGGACATTATGCTCCTCAGTACCAGATAAGCATAGCATTATGAATGGGGTGCACACCATCTCTCCTGCTGCCACATTTTTTTTTTTTGCATGTGTATGGAAGTTGCACTCTTGACTTTTGTCAGTGCTGTCAAGCTGCATTTTCGGTGTAATAGAATTATGGCGTTTATAAACCTAATGAGGGCACACGCTTTTATATTTGTTGCTTGGTGCTGGTAGGGTGTTGTGTAGTTGAAGGCTCATCATTTACAAAGATCTTATTTGTGTCATCACATGAAAGCAGCAGCTAGGAGCATGTTCTTGTAACGACTTGAAAGTACATATGCCTTAATTTTCCTTAAATGTAGAAAGCATGGCTGAGGAACGTTTGGCACAGCCTGTGCACTCTTCAGATGTATTAGCTGGCTGACTCTTTTCCAGGCAAGAGGACACATGTCGTCCATGTTAAACACCAAACCGTAATCTAAGCCAGAGGTCTGTAAAGTTTCTTACTTTGTAAACAAAGTACCAGTTTACTGTCCCTCAGACTTTAGGGGCCTGGACTGTGGCCATTGGTTGTAAAAAAATGTCCCAGCGTCCGTGTGAGTGGACAGTGTCTCAGACTTGGTGGCCAGTGAGAGTAAAAAGAATACATAGTACCTATGGTTATTAGGAGGAGGAATAGTGCCTCATCGTTGGTGTCAGTGGGGGGAATAGTTCCCCGTTGTTGGCATCAGTGGGAGGAATAGTGTCTCCTTCTTGGTCTGTGTGGGTAGAATAGTGTCCCAACATTGGTATCAGTGGATGGAATAGTGTCCCAACGTTGGCATCAATGGGTGGAATAGTGTCCCAACATTGGTATCATTGGTGGGAATAGCGTCTCATTATTGACTTCAGTTGGGAGGAATAGTGCCCCCTTGTTGGTGTCAGTGGGTGGAATAGTGTCTCATCTTTGGTATCAGTGGGGGGGGAAATAGTGCCCCATTGTTGGTATTGGTGGGAGGAATAGTGGCTGCTTCTTGGTCTCAGTGAGTAGATTAGTGTCCCAGCTTT
>BLSH010438121.1:57999-88587 GCA_018402905.1 Glandirana rugosa
ACGACATAATAAGGAGGTTTTTATCATGGTTACTACCTCTTGACAAGGAGGGTTATTACGGTTACTACCCCGTAATAAGGGGGGTTTATTATGGTTACTAGCCCGTGATAAAGAGGATTTTATTATGTTTACTACCCCGTAATAAGAAGGGTTATTATGGTCACTACCCCGTGATAAGAAGGATTCTTATGGTTACTACCCGTGGTAAGAAGGGTTCTTGTGGTTACTACCCTGTGATAAGAAGGTTTTTGGCTGAAGCTACACTTAAAAAATGTACCTGTTCCGACTTACAAACAAATTCGACTTATGAACAAACCTACAGTCCCTATCTTGTTTGTAACCCGGGGACCGCCTGTATTGGGAAGAATAGTGCCTCATTATTGGTATTATTTTTGGAAGAATAGTGTCCCATCATTGGTGTTCTTGGGAAGAATGGTGCCCATCATTGGTATTCTTAGGAAGAATAGTGCCCCATCACTGGTATTATTGGGAAGAATAATGCCCCATCATTTGTATTATTTTAGGAGAAATAGTGCCCGATCATTGGTATTATTTGGGGGGAATAATGCCCCATCATTGGCATTATTGGGAGGAACAGTTCTCCATCATTGGTACTATTTTTGGAGGAATAATACAGCATCATTGATATTATTGAGAGGAACAATGCCCCATCATATGATAGTATTGCAAGGAACGGTGCCCCGTCATTGATAGCATCGGGAGGAACAGTGCCCCGTCATTGATGGTATCGGGAGGAACAGTGCTCCGTCATTGATAGTATCGGGAGGAACAGTGCCCCGTCATTGATAGTATCTGGAGGAACAGTGCCCCGTCATTGATAGTATCTGGAGGAACAGTGCCCCTCATTCATAGTATCGGGAGGAACAGTGCCCCTCATTCATAGTATCGGGAGGAACAGTGCCCCTCATTCATAGTATCGGGAGGAACAGTGCCCCTCATTCATAGTATTGGGAGGAACAGTGCCCCGTCATTGATAGTATAGGGAGGAATAGTGCCGTGTCATTGATATTATTGGGAGGAACAGTGCCCCGTCATTGATAGTATTGGGAGGAACAGTGCCCCGTCATTGATCGTATTGGGAGGAACAGTGCCCCGTCATTGATATTTTTGGGAGGAATAGTGCCCCATCTTTGGTATTGGGAGGAATAGTGCCCCATCTTTGGTATTATTGGAAGGAATAGTGCCCCATCTTTGGTATTATTTTTGGAGAATTAGTGCCCCATCGTTGGTGTCAGTGAGAGGAATTATGCTCCATCTTCAATGTCAGTGGAAATAATAGTGCCCAATCGTTTGTATCAGTGTAAGGAATAGCGCCCCATTGTTTGTGTCAGTAGGGTGAGTATGCCCACTGTTAATGTTAGTAGGATTAACAGTACCCCATTTTCGGTGTCAGTGGAAAGAATAGTGTCCCATCATTGGTGTCAGTGGGAGGAATAGAGTGCCCCATCGTTGGTGTCAGTGGGAGGAATAGAGTGCCCCATCATTGGTGTCAGTGGGAGGAATAGCACCTCACATAAGTGAGGAAAAGTGTCCCAAGGGCAAGATAAAGACAGACCATGGGCTGCAGTTTGGAAACCACTAGTCTAAGCCCCCGTTTACACTGGTGTGACTTGTCATGCGATTTGACAGGTCCAAGTCGCACCCTATTGTCAGCAGTGGAACTGTTAAAATTGGTGCGACTCTGACTTTGTGGTGACACACAGATTTAAAAAAGAAGTTAATATGCTATTTTTTGCAATTTCAGGTGCGACTTGAATAGACTTTTGTGCATGAAGTCACACAGATGTCAGCCAAGTGACACCTGAAGTTGCACTGACCTGCGGCTTTGAAATAGTGCAACTTCAGTGTGAACGGGGGGCTAAAACAAAAAAAAAAAAAAAAAAAAGGTTTTTTGCTTGACATAGACTTTGACCCCACAGACTCCTATAGCCAGGTTACATGTGTACTTTGACTTGAGTCTGTCCCTAAGCACTGGACATTATGCTCCTCAGTACCAGATAAGCATAGCATTATGAATGGGGTGCACACCATCTCTCCTGCTGCCACATTTTTTTTTTTTTTTTGCATGTGTATGGAAGTTGCACTCTTGACTTTTGTCAGTGCTGTCAAGCTGCATTTTGGGTGTAATAGAATTATGGCGTTTATAAACCTAATGAGGGCACACGCTTTTATATTTGTTGCTTGGTGCTGGTAGGGTGTTGTGTAGTTGAAGGCTCATCATTTACAAAGATCTTATTTGTGTCATCACATGAAAGCAGCAGCTAGGAGCATGTTCTTGTAACGACTTGAAAGTACATATGCCTTAATTTTCCTTAAATGTAGAAAGCATGGCTGAGGAACGTTTGGCACAGCCTGTGCACTCTTCAGATGTATTAGCTGGCTGACTCTTTTCCAGGCAAGAGGACACATGTCATCCATGTTAAACACAAAACCGTAATCTAAGCCAGAGGTCTGTAAAGTTTCTTACTTTGTAAACAAAGTACCAGTTTACTGTCCCTCAGACTTTAGGGGGCCTGGACTGTGGCCATTGGTTGTAAAAAAATGTCCCAGCGTCAGTGTGAGTGGACAGTGTCTCAGACTTGGTGGCCAGTGAGAGTAAAAAGAATACATAGTACCTATGGTTATTAGGAGGAGGAATAGTGCCTCATCGTTGGTGTCAGTGGGAGGAATAGTTCCCCGTTGTTGGCATCAGTGGGAGGAATAGTGTCTCCTTCTTGGTCTGTGTGGGTAGAATAGTGTCCCAACATTGGTATCAGTGGATGGAATAGTGTCCCAACGTTGGCATCAATGGGTGGAATAGTGTCCCAACATTGGTATCAGTGGTGGGAATAGCGTCTCATTATTGACTTCAGTTGGGAGGAATAGTGCCCCCTTGTTGGTGTCAGTGGGTGGAATAGTGTCTCATCTTTGGTATCAGTGGGGGGGGAAATAGTGCCCCATTGTTGGTATTGGTGGGAGGAATAGTGGCTGCTTCTTGGTCTCAGTGAGTAGATTAGTGTCCCAGCTTTGGTATCAGTAAGGGGGGGGGGGGTAGTGTCCTATTGTTGGCATCAGTGGGCGGGGGGATAGTGTCCCATTGTTGCCAACAGTGGGGGGGAACAGTCCCCCTTGTTGGTCTCAGTGGAGGGAATAGTATCCCATCGTCGGCATCAGTGGGGAGAATAGTGCCCCATTGTTGGCATAAGGAGTTGTACCTTATGCTTGGTATCAGTGGGATGATACCCCACAAAAGCCCGTTTCCGCTCCGACGTACAGCTACGGGGATTTGCGGGAACGAGCCGATCTGCCTCAGTATAATGATGGCGGCTGGTCGGCAAGTGGTTAAAGTGTAACTAAATTCAATTTTTTTTTCTATTAAAATTTACAAACATGCTATACTTACCTTTTCTGTGCAGTGGTATTGCTCAGAATGACCCTGATCATCCTCTTCTGGGGTCCTGGCGGCGATCTTGACTCCTCCTCTTCTGCGGGACTACCATAGTCAGCCGCTGGCTACAGGGAGAGTGTAGTTCCCGCACTCCCGAGCTGAGTGTCTACAGGGCCGCGCTCAATAGACTTACACAGTGGGACTTAGGCCCACCCCTCACTTTCTCTGATTGACAGCAGCAAGAGCCAATGGCTCCTGCTGCTGGAAGGCAGCGTAAAGAGGAAGTAAGGGGAGAAAAGATGCAGCCATGAACAGTGCTGATCTCTTCTCCCCTCTCTTCTCCTTCACACAGGGAAGGGGGGGCACAGCTAAACTAAAAACGTTTTTTACCTCAATGCAAGCAATGCATTAAGGTAAAAAACGTTTTTAGGTTTAGTAACACTTTAAACGGTTAATTAAACTCTGAAAATAGAACCTGGAAGCTGATTGGTTTCTATGCAGTGCTGGCCCAGATTTTGCACTCTTTAGTTTTAGTAAATAACCCCCAGTGTATGACCAGCTTTACCCTATAATGGCTCAGGCGTGACGTCACGTTGGGTGTTCAGCGGGGGCTGGATAAGGGCTTTCATAGCAATTTCTAATTAGACTCTCCGAAGATTGTTTCTTATCTATAATACATGATCAATGAGTAGTAAATTGGTACTTCTGTCTTTTATTATTGGTATATTGGGCTCATAAAATCCTCTTGTGATTGTACTGTATACACTGATTGCACCCAAAAAATTCAGTATTTTGTGACCATCAGCTTTTTTGCTTTGGATTTATAGCCGATGCACTTGTCTCATTAATCATGTATGGCAGTTTCTATGTCCCCAGCGTCCTGTCTGCATACAGCGTTGAGTTGATCATTGTGCACGCTGCGTTTAGTCAGCTGACAGATATTCCGGTATTCTAGCAGGAAGGTGAGTAATGATGGAGTCATGAGTTTCATCATGTTGCCTAGCAGCCTGCTGAAGCATAATGCAATAAGTTTTTGTGCTCTGTTAGATCACCCA
The DNA here is from genome assembly GCA_018402905.1 of Glandirana rugosa. NCBI lineage: Eukaryota > Metazoa > Chordata > Amphibia > Anura > Ranidae > Glandirana > Glandirana rugosa. The sequence continues at coordinate 62,443 of BLSH010438121.1, forward strand.
GCGTTTTATCACTGCTCCGTGTAATTAACCCATTTCATGTCATAGAGGCTGATGAGACCATAGGGGGTAATCAGTGTGGTTTTGATCCATGCAGATGTTCCATTACACAATGTTAGAACGATTATTATCTGTGTACTTCTCCTAACTGTGAGAAATAACAAAGCACTTTTGTTTCCCAAGGCAAGGGATGTTCTATGATTAAATTGGGTTGTGTCGTGTTTTAAAGTGAAAGCCAAGAAAATATTGCAACCTTAACCCTTATGTTTCCCATTATTGCTCTGCAGTATTCTTGATAAAACAGGCACTAAGCCTCAGTCCTGACCTAGGTAACCATTTATGAGACTAAACCTCAGTCCTGACCTAGGTAACCATTTATGAGACTAAACCTCAGTCCTGACCTAGGTAACCATTTATGAGACTAAGCCTCAGTCCTGACCTAGGTAACCATTTATGAGACTAAACCTCAGTCCTGACCTAGGTAACCATTTATGAGGCTAAGCCTCAGTCCTGACCTAGGTAACCATTTATGACACTAAACCTCAGTCCTGACCTAGGTAACCATTTATGAGACTAAACCTGTCCTGACCTAGGTAACCATTTATGAGTCTAAACCTGTCCTGACCTAGGTAACCATTTATGAGACTAAACCTGTCCTGACCTAGGTAACCATTTATGAGACTAAGCCTCAGTCCTGACCTAGGTAACCATTTATGAGACTAAGCCTCAGTCCTGACCTAGGTAACCATTTATGAGGCTAAGCCTCAGTCCTGACCTAGGTAACCATTTATGAGGCTAAACCTCAGTCCTGACCTAGGTAACCATTTATGGGACTAAGCCTCAGTCCTGACCTAGGTAACCATTTATGAGACTAAACCTCAGTCCTGACCTAGGTAACCATTTATGAGACTAAACCTCAGTCCTGACCTAGGTAACCATTTATGAGACTAAGCCTCAGTCCTGACCTAGGTAACCATTTATGAGACTAAACCTCAGTCCTGACCTAGGTAACCATTTATGAGGCTAAGCCTCAGTCCTGACCTAGGTAACCATTTATGAGACTAAACCTCAGTCCTGACCTAGGTAACCATTTATGAGACTAAACCTGTCCTGACCTAGGTAACCATTTATGAGACTAAGCCTCAGTCCTGACCTAGGTAACCATTTATGAGACTAAGCCTCAGTCCTGACCTAGGTAACCATTTATGAGACTAAGCCTCAGTCCTGACCTAGGTAACCATTTATGAGGCTAAGCCTCAGTCCTGACCTAGGTAACCATTTATGAGGCTAAACCTCAGTCCTGACCTAGGTAACCATTTATGAGGCTAAGCCTCAGTCCTGACCTAGGTAACCATTTATGAGACTAAGCCTCAGTCCTGCCCTAGGTAACCATTTATGAGGCTAAGCCTCAGTCCTGACCTAGGTAACCATTTATGAGGCTAAACCTCAGTCCTGACCTAGGTAACCATTTATGAGACTAAGCCTCAGTCCTGACCTAGGTAACCATTTATGAGACTAAACCTGTCCTGACCTAGGTAACCATTTATGAGGCTAAGCCTCAGTCCTGACCTAGGTAACCATTTATGAGACTAAGCCTCAGTACTGACCTAGGTAACCATTTATGAGACTAAACCTCAGTCCTGACCTAGGTAACCATTTATGAGACTAAGCCTCAGTCCTGACCTAGGTAACCATTTATGAGACTAAGCCTCAGTCCTGACCTAGGTAACCATTTATGAGACTAAGGCCTCATACACACGGACGTTTTTTGACACCGGCGTTTTCTGGTGTTTTTTGCAGCTCTCCATGTTAGTCAATGGCCCCATAAAAACGCAGACATTTTTGAGCTGTAGATGGCGTCGGCGTTAGTGAGCTGAAACTAGAACCCACGGCCAGCGCGTTCTGAGGCTGTAACGTTTTGGCGTTTTTTTACGCCGACGCCGCAAAACGCCAACTAACGACAACTAATACTGTACTGGCGTTAACCGGCGTTTTTTGATGCCAACGTTTTTAGGTTGAAAAATAGCAGAGGGATGATTTTTAAAAAAAAAACGCCTATTGACGCTGACGCTCACTAACGCCGATGCATAACGCAGAAAAACGCCGTTTTTTTTTTCCTTGACGTTGGGCCCGACGTTTTGTTTATTTTTTAAGAAACGTCCTTGTGTATGAGGCCTAAAACGCCCAAAAACGATCAGAAACGTCAATTCCCAACGTTTTTGGACGTTTTAGATCAATTGAAAAAAAAAACAAAAAAAAAACGCTGGCCCTTTTCAAAACGCGAAAAAACAGCCGTTATATAATGCTGGTAAAAGCTGAAAACATCCCTGATAAGCTACTGACGTTTTTTGGCTGTTTTTTTAAAGTCCTGCGTGCATGAAGCCTAAGCCTCAGCCCTGACCTAGTTAACCATTTATGAGACTAAGCCTCAGCCCTGAACTAGGTAACCATTTATGAGACTAAGCCTCAGTCCTGACCTAGGTAACCATTTATGAGACTAAGCCTCAGTCCTGACCTAGGTAACCATTTATGAGACTAAGCCTCAGTCCTGACCTAGGTAACCAATTATGAGACTAAGCCTCAGTCCTGTCCAAGTGTGTCTTGTCTATAGTCAAGCATGGTAGTGGGTGTGTCATGGTCTGGGGCTGCATGAGTGCTGCCGGCACTGGAGAGCTACAGTTCATTGAGGGAACCATGAATGCCAACATGTACTGTGACATACTGAAGCAGAGCATGATCCCCTCCCTTCGGAGATAAGAACATGATAACAACCCCAAACACACCTCCAAGACGACCACTGCCTTGCTAAAGAAGGTGATGGACTGGCCAAGCATGTCTCCAGACCTAAACCCTATTGAGCATCTGTGGGGCATCCTCCAATGGAAGGTGGAGGAGCGCAAGGTCTCTAACATCTACCAGCTCTGTGATGTCGTCATGGAGGAGTGGAAGAGGACTACAGTGGCAACCTGTGAAGCTCTGGTGAACTCCATGCCCAAGAGGGTTAAGGCAGTGCTGGAAAATAATGGTAGGCACACACAATATTTACACTTTGGGCCCAATTTGGACATTTTCACTTAGGGGTGTACTCACTTTTGTTGCCAGCGGTTTAGACATTAATGGCTGTGTGTTGAGTTATTTTGAGGGGACAGCAAATTTACACCATTATACAAGCTGTACACTCACTGCTTTACATTGTAGCAAAGCGTCATTTCTTCAGTGCTGTCACATTAAAGGATATAATTAAATATTTACAAAAATATGAGGGGTGTAGGGCCGAAACAACTAATCGATTAATCGACAACTAATCGATTATGAAAATAGTTGTCAACTATTTTCATAATCGATTAATCGGCCAGCCGATTAGTTGGCCTGCATACAGAATGCATTATTTGTTTACATATCAGGAAATACAGTGCAGCACACATACAGCTCAGTACACCGTCCATACATGTCAGTAAGTGCCTGAGAACTTCTGAATGTGAATGTGTGAGGAGCAATGCCTCATGGGACATGTAGTCCTGGGCAGAAAGTGAGTGGTTCTAAAGGCAGTAGTTTTTTTTACCTTGCTATAGGGGCTCTCTATATTACACTTGCAGCTTGCTATAGGGGCACTCTGAAGGCAGGAGGAGCCAGAAGCGTCGCTGGGGGACCCCAGAAGAGGAGAATCATGGCTGCTCTGTGCAAAACCATTACACAGAGCAGGTAAGTATAACATGTTTGTTGTTTTTTAAAAAAAAAAAAATCACTTTAAAGACTGTATGCAGGGAAGATAAGCATCTGAACCCAGAGAAGATGGAGGCTGGTAGACTGGTGGAAATAGAAGGCATTACAATTACATTTAAAGTTATCTTTTACCAGTATTGTACATTATATTTAAAATGATCATATCCATGGAAAAAAAATATGAAAATAATCGTTAGTTGCATCCCTAGAGGGGTGTACTCACTTTTGTGAGATACTGTACGTTCCAGCTGTCTAACGCCTTCTTGGCAATTACAAAAAGTTGTCTTATGCTATGTTTTGCACCTTAAAGTTTTTCAATAAAAATCTATTGAAAGTGAAAATAATGGCACCTGGACCTGCATTTTGCGATTGTATTGAGTTTTGGGATTGCAGGCAGAATTGCAGCAGTTCTGCCCGAGATCCCAAAATGACAAAGTTGAATGAGGCCTAATTCAGAACAACTCAATTTGCTGAGAAAATATAAATCTCTATACCACAGTTTGAAGTAATGGCAGAAGCATTCCTAGAGGTACTTTACAGTTTTGGGAGGAATCATTTATTAGGCTGTAAAGTTTCGTCAGATGGAAGATGCCATGTTCTATCTAACAGGTTGCATATTTTTAGAGCAGTGAAGCTAAGCCTATTTTGTGATATCCATGTTGAAGGACTAATATGTGGCCTTGGGCTCAAAGAAACTTCTACTGACAGAAGCTTGGAGGCATTCTTTGCTGATGTCCTTCTAGAAAAACTAGTCTTCTGGGTGACTTCTGAGTTCGGTTCTTTGATGTACTGCCCTGAAAAACTATGCAGATTAGTAGGTCAGAGTGAAGTGAGATATACTGATCTGCATGCTTGTTCTAGGTCAGCAAATCATTGTATTGAAATTAAATTAATTGAAATGAATTAATATGACAGCCAGGTAGCCAGGCCTTTACAGAAGGATCGGTTGGATGCAGACAGTATAGTATAGTATTAGTAGTTCCCAATGCATAACTTTAAAGACTAGCTCTGGGAATTATAACAAAGACTACGGCTCCCCCCTCTGCAAGGGTTAAAGGAGAAGTAGGACCAAAGCTCTTTTGGCCCCTACCTCTAATGGGGATCACAGGAGTGCACTACGTTCTGCACTCTTGTGACCCATATTCAGCAGACAGAGGTCTAAACCGCCTGTCGGCTGACGTTACTCAGCCGGTCCAGAGTTTGGAGGGATCCCGACTTTAATGTCAGGATCCACCCAGATGCCTGACTGGCAGCTGTCTTGGTGTGCTGCTGAGAGCCTGAGCCAGCAGTTCCCGTCCCCTCCAGAGCCCAGGGCTCTAGTTAGCGCTGAAGGGGCAGAGCAAAGGGCCATAATTGACAGTCACCGGCTCTGTGCCCACTGAAGACCGAGAACTGAGTGATCAGCGGTCTTTGATAACTCAGTTCTCGGTTTTAGAGGCAGCGGGGGACAGAAACAGTGTTGGACCGACACTGCATCCACCTAAGTGAGTATGTGTGTTTTTCATATCCTGCATTTCTTCTTTTTTTTCTAAAATACCAAAAGTAACCTGCCTTGTGGAATGGTTTTGCACAAAGCAGCCCCAATCCTCCTCTGCTGGAGTCTCTCGCCGTTAATCTTGGCTCTTCCTCTTCTCCAAATGCCCTTATAGCATGCTGTTTGCTATGGGGGTAGTCATGTTGGCTCAATCCCCAGCCGCACTGTATGCGTCTATTGACAAACACAGTGCAGCTCAGCCCTGCCCCTCTCCCTCCTCACAGAATTTGATTGACCGCAGCAGAGGCTAATGGCTTCCGCTGCTGCTAAGCCTCCTGTGAGGGAGGGGATAAGAGCAGTGATGATGCAGATGGGCACAGCTCAAGATCGGGCTTAAGTAAGTATTTAAGAGGGAAGTGGGGGGGCGGACATTGAAAGGTTTTTTTACCTTAATGCAAGGAATGCATTAACCACTTCCTTACTGGGCACTTTAACCCCCCTCCTGCCCAGACCAATTTTTGGCTTTCATCGCTGTCGCATTTTGAATGACAATTGCGCGGTCGTGCGACGTTGTACCCAAATAAAATTTGTGTCCTTTTTTCCCCACAAATAGAGCTTTCTTTTGGTGGTATTTGATCACCTCTGCGTCATTTCTGATCGCCGCTATAAACAAAAAATGAGCGACAATTTTGCAAAAAAGAACAATATTTTTTACTTTTTGCTAAAGTACAAATCCATTAAAAAAAATTATTCATCAGTTTTGGCCGATATACATTCTTCTACATATTTTTGGTAAAAAAAAAATCGCAATCGGCGTATATTGATTGGTTTGCGCAAAAGTTATCGCGTCTACAAACTATGGGAATTGATTTATGGCGTTTTTATTATTATTTTTTTTTTTACTAGTAATGGTGGCGATCTGCGATTTTTATCGGCACTGCGATATTGCAGCAGAAATGTCAGACATTTTTTACACATTTTTGGGACCAATGACATTTATACAGCGATCAGAAATTTAAATATCCACTGATTACTGTGTAAATGTCATTGGCAGTGAAGGGGTTAACCTGCAGGGGGCAGTGAAGGGGTTAACAATGTTCCCTGGGTGTGTTCTAACTGTGGGGGGGCGGGGCTGCCCGGGACATAACAGGTCTAACTGATCCCAGTGACAGGGATCAGTAGATCTGTCATGTCCCCCTTCACAGAACGGAGAACTGCTGTGTTTACATCCCCGTTCTGCAGCTCTGTCAGGCGATCGTGGGTCTCGAGCGGACATCGAGTCCGCCCGACCCACGGGCACGCTCGCGCAGCGCGTGGCGGGCGTGCGCATCCGCTTCCGCCAGGGGGCGCGCCGGGAGCGTGCACAGGCATTTCAGATCCGCGCTGGAGCCGTACTTCAGCAATAGTGCGGATCTGTAGGGGTTAAAGGATAAGTCCACCCTAACACTAAAATCTCTACATCTACAGACATCACCGATCTAACACTAACCTGTCTAACCCTCTATAGAAGAAATCAGTATACATACCTTTTTTGAAGCCGATCCTACCTGATCCCACTCTGATCTGTTGGCTGAGGCTTTGCTGTGGAGGTGGGTGCAGAGGAGGCAGCCGACAACAGAAGCCCCATAGTAAGTCTATGGCTGACGACACTCTCCATTAATTTCACAGTAGTTGTCGGCTGTGTCCTCTGCAGAGCTTCCACCGCTGGAGACCGGACCGTAGCGGCTTCAAAAAAGGTATGTATACCTATTTTCTTCTTTACAGGGCTAGGTAGGTTAGGCTTATATCGTGGATGTCTGTAGATGTAGCGATTTTAGTGTTAGGGTCGACTTATCCTTTAAGGTAAAAATGCTTTTACATTTGCAACAACTTTAAGTCTAGGGGGCGAGGAATAAGGTGTACTTGATTACCTTATACCATGCTCCAGCAGGCTTCCTCTATTTGCCCAGTCCCCTGAAGCTTCTTCTAGAAGCCCTTTGGACAGTGGTCGTATGTAAGCCTTTCATAGTGCAAAAAGACAGTGAGGGAAAATCCACAACTTAGAGCAGGGATCCTCAAACTACGGCCCTCCAGCTGTTGCGGAACTACACATCCCACGAGGCACTGTAAAACTCTGACATTCACAGACATGACTAGGGATGATGGGAATTGTAGTTCCTGAACAACTGGAGGGCCATAGTTTGAGGACCCCTGACGTAGAGTATCAGAGCCTGGTAAGTACAGTACTGTATTACATTCCATTCCTCGTTAGAGATGAGCTTTGGTGTTCACCCAACTCATCTCTAGCCAAAGACCAAACTTGGATTTTTTTTTTTTACTACAGTGATCTGTGGGATGGGTCATTTTCACTCCACAGCCCGCTTTCTTGTTTACGTGAGGTGTGGGAATGACCCAGTAAAAAAAAAACTAGTGCAAGTTCAGAGTTCAGCTAGGGATGAGTTTGGAGTACACCCAAGGTCATCTATATTCCTCATCTCCTATAGTGAAGAGGGCCCCCCACCCCAAGGGTATTTGTTTTTGTAATTCCCAGAGTTGAACTTTTAATACATACATGCTACTTAGGTCCGGGTTCACACTGGTAGGACATATGCTCGGACTTTGGAAGCACATGTCGCATGACATTAGTAAATCAATAATTCCCTATGAGAGCTGCCTTAACTGGTCCGACACAAGTCGGTCAGACTTTGAAAATGGTTCCAGCACTACTTTGGTCCTACTTCAGCCCATTGAATATCATTGAAGTTGGATCAAAGTCTGATCCTTGGCCTAACCATCCGACTTGAGACATCCGACATGGTGATTACAGCAGTAGTAAAAAGAATTAATGTGAAACTGGGATTGTTTTAATTGGTTAAAGGACAAGTCAGACTATCTCATAGTCGGAGCAAAATCTTCTCCTGTTCATTCAAGTTGGATGGAAGTAGGACCAAAGTAGGACCGATGTTGCAGGGCAAAGTAGGATAACAGTCAACAGTCGTGTCGTACCAATATGAACCTGGCCTATAGCCATGATTTGAGTAGTTTTTCTTTACCCTATTCCAAGCATAATTTTTTTTACCTATAAAGAGAATGTATACAAAATATTGCTTGCTTCAAAGTGTTAAAAGCTACAAATATCAAATTGGAAAGTGTAAAGCGACACAATGTTTCCCTGTTCGTGTGTCTGCAGCCTGCATATATACTCTTAGCACAGATCTGCAACTTGAGCACCAGTGTGGGCTTGTAAATGACTGCACTGAAGGAAAGAGGAAATTCTAACTCGATGGTTGTGAAAAAGAGGAGTAAGCGTAATGGGAACATGTTCTGAGGTTTTCAGAGGGTGACTAATAAAATCCTTGTGAAAGATTTGGAGCAGTTGTAACCATTTCAGCACTCCTCATTCCTACCTTACTCCCGCTCTCTGTTTGTGAATGTTGTGTATAAGTTCTTACATTCTCTAATCCTGGAGCAACATTCTTACCCTTGGTTCCACAGAATTCTAGGGTCCCTCCAGAGGTTACCATGGGTTTATTGGGTTGTGATGGATTGACTTCCCATTTGACGGTACCAGCATAGTTCCTGGGCCACCACAACTTGGCAAAGCCAGCAGTATGACATCAGTGTACTCTTTTGGCTGCCTATAAGGGTGAGAATCTTCCTACTGACTGCCAATGTAAGGGCATTTTTCTCATTGGATCGCAATGAATTTGTTTTTAGCAGGGGTTCCCTGAGAACTCATTTAATTTAGGGGTCCTCTAGGTTTAAAAGCTTGAGAAAGCCTGTCCTAGAGTGGGTGATTGTAAAAAATGCTGAATGGATGTTATACTGTATTTCAGTTCCTTTAGGTTCAGGAACTGAAAGTGTAACTCTCCTGCACTCATTCTAAAACTAGAAATAAAAAAAGGTTTTAGCTGGAGTTAAATAAACATGTATTGTGTCTTTTATGTGTTAAAAGTGGATTAAAGAAAAGAGTGTATTGCTTATAACAACCAGTCAAGTACTGGGTTCTGTTTGTTTAGTTTCATCATATTAACCAGAAAATGACATATGACGTTAGTTACTATGGAAAACAGAAGAATGTTGATGTATAAATTAGTTTAAAAAAAAGTTAAAAGATTAAATGGACCAACATTATGTGCTACTGTATCTTTATAATCCACTATAATATATATTTTTTTGTTTTATAAATTCCCTAAATATAAGATCATGGGACTTACCTATATCTAAAAAGTGCCCCTGTCGTGTCCTAAAAAACTTCAGCTAAAAGTCTGCAGCATTTCAGAACCAACGCCTGGGTCACTGCATGGCTGAGCAGTGATGTACGTGTTGAAGGAACAAACCATAGCGAGTAGTGGGGACAGAGTTATCTGACACTCCTGGAAATGTTGAATGCTGAAGAGACGGGCAGAGGCTGAAGCACTGAACTTGAAGAAAGGTAAGAGTTGCAGGCTGCCAGACAGGTGAGTATAACGCTTGTAGCAGCTGCTACTTCACTACCACTCTGCAGAGGTGCGTTCCCTTTGGCATGTGGCAGCACACACATCCAGGTTTTACCCCAAGTGTTGTGCCTGTGGCAAAAAAGGCCAGCGAACATCACTCAGCTGCATCATTAAAGGGCCAACATACTCAGTGGACAGACACTAGTGCAGGGATATGCAATTAGCGGACCGCCAGCTGTTGCAGAACTACAAGTCCCATGAGGCATAGCAAGACTCTGATAGCCACAAGCATGACACCCAGAGGCAGAGGCATGAGGGAACTTGTAGTTTTACAACAGCTGGAGGTCTGCCAACTGCATATCCCTGCACTAGTGCCACACTTGTCTACGTTGTTGCTGAACAGTCCATAATAGATGATAAATAATAAGTTAATTAATCCCAAAATTAACATGAAACAAAAAGGTTCCTTTTAAACGTTAAAGTCTAAGTGTACGCGACAGGGTTGCCCACTGCCCCCTTTATTATTCGCCCAAGTACTAGAGCCCTTCCTTAGGACAATTAGAAACAATAATGACTTTACCGGGATCTGTATCGGCCTCACGGAACATAAATTGTCTGCCTATACCGACAACCTCCTCTTTTATTTAACACAACCTCATATCTCCCTTCCTGTGCTTGAGGAGAAACTACGTACATTTGGCCTATTTTTATATTATCAAATTTTAAAATTAATTATAATAAATCAGAACTTTTACCAATCAGTGTTCCCTCAGCTATGTCCTCCTTGTCTTTGAGACAGTCCTTCCATTCTCTCTGGAGGGAGGGATCACTTCCATACCTAGGAACCCATATTTCACTGGATTCAAACTTTTGTATAACCACAACTATGGTGCCCTCCTAGACAACATTATGCGGGACCTGAAGCAATGGCAGGACCACCCTTTGACTTGGCACAGAAGGATAAATGTACTTAAAATGACCATTTTGCCACATATCGTTTACTTATATGCTGTTCCTATTGCCCTACTGAGGTCATAAACAACTACGCCAGGCTTATCTGATTTTCATTTGGCATGGGAAGCAACCGCGTCTTTTGATATATTACAATGACGTAAATTAGAGGAAGGAGTTGGCCTTCCCAATCTTGCACTTTTATTATAAAGCTATGGCACTGGTACGGATTTTGAATTGGTGCCACAACATTTCGACAAAACTTTGGGTTCACCTTGAGAAAATGATGGTGGGTAGGAACCTGGCGGGAGCACTATGGATCCCAATGGACAATAGGGGACTTTTGGACTGGACATCTCCTTTGACCTGTAGTATTGCCAGTTTGCCCCCCTTGACGTTCTCTTTAGCACCCTTAAGTGTTTTCCCCTGGCTTTTACCGGGAGAAGATATTGGGTTTTTCCGATCCTGGGCAGCTGACGGGGATATTTCCTGTGCTAAGTTTGCACCCCGGGCATGAAATGGTATGAAACCCCCTCCCATTTGGCATATATATTTCCTGCTGCTGATTCTCGTTGTTGACGGGGCTGTAATCAGAGAGGCACGTTCCTACATCTTTGGTGGTCCTGCCCTAAGATTAAGGCCTTTTGGGAGGAAATTACTCTGGTTTAAAAAAATGACCCTTAGACTAATAGCCAATACCCCCTGACAATTTCTCTTTCACCACACCCCCTTATCTATTAAATTCTATAAGAAAGGTGTTACCCCCTACTTTCTCAATGCAGCAAAATCTCTGATTCCACGCATTTGGAAAAAGGCTGTTCGTCCTTCATTACTCCATTGGAAGCAAGGGGTGGCTTATATAATGGAAGCGGAACGATGGGTGCACATGGTTAAAAACCAGCAGGACAAATTTAAAGACCTATGGGCGGGCTGGATGTACTATTCCACTGAGATACCCAGTGCCTTAATGTACATTTACCATTGTGCAACCCTTTGCATATTAGTCCAGGGGACCAGTATTGAAGACCATTTGAGGATCCCACTTACCCAGATTTATTTTTATTTTAGGATTTAGTCTTTAGGATTAGTTTGTGCTACTGCTTTACCCCTCTTAACTGAGAGTCGCATTGCATTTGATGAAATTTGCAGTTATTATTGCACTGATTATCAATTTATCTGTTACAATAGTCCTTACCTTTCTTAAGTTATAATGTCACTAATAATTCCTATCTGTAAGTTGAATGCTTTGACAGTCTGCATGCTGTTTATATGAATGGAAAGTATACTATGATAATCTCTCACCTGCAGTTGTGCATAACTTCACACACATGTAACTTACAATATTTTGTGCTTTACTATTTTCTTTATTTTTCTTCTCTATGTATTGCAAAAAAAATTTAATAAAATCTGATTACAATAAAAAAATTGTCTGTGTCCAAAAGCATGCCCAACACCACTAAAAGAGGAGTTCCGCCCCCCCACCCCCACCCCCACCAAAGAATTAAAAGTCAGCAGCTAAAAATACTGTAAATACTAACTTTTAGTATTAGAACACTTGCCTGTCCAGGGATCCTCCAGGGATTTTCCAATCGGCTCTCGGTACTGCAGAAAACAGGTAACCGCCCCCCCAAATGTGCCAAGATGTGGCAGTGGAGGGGGGGAGGAAGCAAACAAGTGGAGCTTCCTCTTTTGGGCGGAGCTCCTCTTTAAGGTTGATACCAGCAAATATGCTGCTTTTTATTTCTTTCACTATAAACTTCACCTTGTGTGCTTATAAAGTGCACACTCACCACAAATTCTGGCACCCGGTTAAGGCAGGTCAAAAGAGCCTTCTCCAATGTGCTTTCACTCAGTGCGGGTTTAGTTACTTCTCCTGCACTTTCCACCAGCAATTTCCATTATCTCCAAGACTCAGCCACAAACCGAAAATAGGTTTAAATCATTGTGTAATATTCATTATTAAAACCAATGGCATAACTATAAGTATAGGTTACTTACATTTGTTGGTGCCCTTAGACCAGCTTTGTTTTGTGGGGGACGCTCCACTGTCACGGACCAGCGTGCGTTCCAATCACCGGATATGGGAACCGGATGTGACGCCATGTGTAACCTGGAAATGACGGCTCTGTGGGCTTCAGCGCGTTTCACCAAGATGGCGTCTTCGGGAAGTTTGCACATTTTGCTATTAGTGGTGATAATCACTTAAGGGGGCAGCTGCATTTCTTTTTAGTAGGTTGCATGGTTATCACAGTAAGGATAGAAATATTGGTGCCACCTCAAGGGTATATTTAATGTTTGAAGTTTTTTAGTTGCTGAGCCTCCACACTGCTTACCTGTCTGCCTTTAAGCCTTTTCTATCCTGTAGTCTCTGCCGCAGTTCATGAGACTCCACCTGTGGGCTCCTCTTTAAAGCTGCAACATTTGAACTTTCCTCAACCAGCTTTACTGCAGCCACAGCTCAGTTGAAGTTCTATCTGCCAGCTTCACTTCAGCTGCAGCTCCAGGTATTCTCCATCTGCTAGCTTCACCCCAACCCTGCTCCAGGTATGCTCTACCTGCCAGCTTCACCCCAACCACAGCTCCAGGTACATATCATCTGCCAGCTTCATCCTAACCACAGCTCCAGGTGCACACCATCTGCCAGTTTCATCTTAACCACAGCTCCTGGTTAACTCCATCTGCATGTTTCACCCCAACTGCAGCTCCAGGTACACTCTACCTGCCAGCTTCACCCAAACCACATCTTCAGGTATGCACCATCTGCCAGCTTCACCCCAGCCACACCTCCAGATACCCACCATCTTCCAGCTTCACCCTTGCCACTGTCCCAGGTGCACTCCATCTGCTAGCTTTACCCCAACTGCAGCTCAAGGTACACTCCATCTGCTAGCTTCACCCTAACCACAGCTCAAGGGACATTCCATCTGCTAACTTCACCCCAACTACAACTCCAGGTGCGCTCCATCTGCCAGCTTCACCCCAACTGCAGCTCCAGGTACACTCCATTTGCCAGCTTCATCCCAACCACAGCTCCAGGTATGCTCCATCTGCCAGCTTCACCCCAACCGCAGCTCCAGGTATGCTCCATCTGCCAGCTTCACCCCAACCGCAGCTCCAGGTATGCTCCATCTGCCAGCTTCACCCCAACCGCAGCTACAGCTATATGCTCCATCTACCAGCTTCATCCCCAGCCATAGATCCTGGTACACTCCATCCACCAGCCTGTTGCTGGCAAACTCCACCTGTTCCTCACCCCTGCCACTTCTCGTTGTACACTCCATCTGGTGTCTCTGCTTTCTGAGCCCTTGCAGGTGGACACATCCTGTCATCCCTTCTGTGCTCCGCTGGCATTTGCGTTTCCTTGCTGGTCAATTGGGTCATCCTATTGGTGATCCCATTACAGCTTCCCACTGTATCTTGAAAAGGGACCTGGGACAGAATACAGCTGAGCCCAAACCCCTGTGAAAGGGATTCCTAGTGAATACCGCTTGTTCCCCTGACTCCACTTCCGAGCAAACCCAGTCGTAGCCAGTGTAGGGACATTTTTTTTATTTTTTTTTTTAAGTATGACAGGGATGCTCTAAATCAGGAGTTAGCTTTACCTTTGGTGATTAAAGTGGAACCTAACTGTCTCAATCAACATTTTAATCCAAACATTAGTAAACAAATAGGAAAATAAATCATATTCACTTGTGTTTAACTTTTTTTTTTTAATTTCTTCAGTTATTTCCTGGTTTCTGGCAAAGATGTCATACATCCCATGAATCTTCTGGAGGAGAGGAGGGGAATTATCAGCTAAACACACCCTCCTGCCTGCACGCCTGTGCTAAGGGCAGATGGATTTCAAGAAGTCAATGCTACATGACTCATCTGCCCTTTCTCAAGATGGCCATGACCAGAAATGCTAGGGGGTGTTTTACACAGTGATTTCTCGGCAAAAAAAAAAAACATGGAGACATGGATAGAGTTTGCTTTGAATATTAAAATAAAATGAATTAAAGTGGTTATAAAGGCTGAAGGTTTTCTACCTTCAGTATGCAGCTCCTCCTGCAGCCCCCGCTAACACTTTCCCGAGCCTGATATCAATCCAGCTATTTGCAGGAGAGTGGCTGCTGTCCCACCTCATTGGTTAAGAGACAACAATGGAAGCCATTGGCTCCCGCTGCTGTCGGTAACAGGCAGTGAGGAGGTAGTGGGGACGAGGCTGAAAAGAAGGGTTGGGGCTGCATTGTGCAAAACCATTGCACAGAGCAGGTAAGTATAGGATATTGGTTATTTTACAGAAAATACATTTTGAGCCTTTAGTAACCCTTTAAATAGTGTTTTTTGGTTCATGCTGCTTAGATGCGCTATAGTTCCACTTTAAAGCCTCAGTCTTTGAATATGTTGCAATAATATCTCCCTTCTTGCACACCTAAAGTGCAATCACAGATTGGCATTCATGTCCTTTGTTTTTTAAACCTAGTGCACAGGCTGGGTATTAGGTCTGTAGTATAAAAGGCTGTGTGCAGCATATTTTACAGGTCCTTTATACATGGTTGGACTCAAGTCTTTAGACTAATTTACTAATGGGCAACCTTCCCCCCCCATGATAAAATGAACTCGGACATCAAAGATTTAATTAAACAAAGCACTTTTAGTGAAATCATGTGACTATGGTATGTGACCTTTAAATGGGGGCTCAGGTGTGGGGTCAGCCCTTAGAGAATTCGGATACTATGTTTGGACAATTTGCTTAACAAATCAAAGATGACAGAATAAGAGAAATTCCTTTTTTTTGTCAGTTCCACTTTTACATTTATCCAAAATATTTAACAAAAACCTTGTTTTTAATTTTTTTTATACATCACACTGATCAGATGCATGGTTTTTAATTTTTTGTTTTACATCAGAACCAAAAATATTGGAAGAATAGAGAGAGACCCCTCTTCCCTTTGTCTCACTGGACTCCTATGGTGGCCATACACAGAGGGATTATATGTATGATTGTATTTTCAATAGATGTACCGTCTGATCGGAAATATGATTTGAAGATTGAAGAAGATCATTTGATGCAGTGGTATTAAACCCAAAAACAAACATTTATTAAAGCGAAGGTCCGCCTGAAAAAAAAAATTTAAAGTCCACAGCTTCACATACTGACTTTTAATAATTGGACTCTTACCTGTCCTGGAGTCCAGCGATGTCGGCACCCGCCGCCGATCTTCGGATCGGGGGTTGGGTGCAGCCGCGTCCATTGCGGGTAAGGGAACCCGGACGTGTAGCATTACAGCTTCACGCCGGGCACCTTACTTTACTGTGCATGCCTGAGGCTCTGCTGTGCTCTGCTCTTGACCAGGCGGCCAGTAGCAGAGCGAGGAGGGAGCCGGGCTGCTGAGGTCAGCGGCCGCGGCTGCCAGCCCGAGCTCCCGGATGTGTGGAAAAGGACACCTATCTAAAGACAGAGGTCCTCTTCCCCCTCCCCCCCAAAAGGTGCCACCTGAGGGGGGGAGGAATCCAATCAGCGGAAGTTCTACTTTTGGGTGGAACCCTGCTTTAAATTGCAGCTTACCAATTCTTAGATGTGATGGCTGCATTCGTTTTCTTTCTTTAGGCTTTTTCTTCTGTTTTCATTTGGTGATCCAGCCAGTAAGTCTGTTCTTCAAAAGAACAAGCTCTCCTCTTGATTTATCAGTTTAAAGTGGTAGTAAAGTACGTTTAGTGATTTTTACCTACAGGTAAGCCTATAATAAGGCTCACCTGTAGGTAAAATGAATCTCTGCTAAACGTGCGCCGTTTAGATTTTCACCCTAGATGCAGCCACTGACGTCACTGGTGCATGCGCTCTGAAGGTCCAGCAAGGTATTTCAGAGCTTTGTGCTGGAAGGCTGCATGACGTCATCGCTGCTCCAGCCGATCACATAGCCGGAGCACACAAACCTGGAAGAAAGACCAGGGAAGAGGTCAGTGCTCTCAGCGGTGACTGTGCGCCGCTGGAATGCTTTGTTCCATGGTGAATATTTCATAATGTGCTAGTATGCGATTCATACTAGCACATTATGCAATCGTTGTACAGGTGTTTTTTTTTTTCGCCAGCCACGGTTTACTACCGCTTTTGGCTCCATTCACACTGGATCTTAAAAATAGGTTCTAAAAACGTCAGTAGCTTTGTAGTGAGATTTTCAGTTTTGGCCACTGTTTTTTTGAGCGTTTTGCACGTCAGCGTTTTTGAGCGTTTTTAAGCTTTCAGCGTTTTTTTGTGGTCAGAAGAACGACTCTTGAACGTGATTTTAGGGCGTTCAGACAACAGCCCATCAACGCTGCTGCTGATAAACGACAATAAACGTCCATGTGTGCATGGACACAGGATAACACAGAGGGGCGTTTTTGGGCTGCAAAAAAAAACCGCCCAAAAACTATCGTTTATCAGCTTCAGTGTGCATGAAACCTAAGGGCTCTTTACACTTGCTTCAAAACAGGGCGTCAGACATGCTTTGTTAAAGCTCCTTTAACGCCAGTCAAAGCCCATGTCACTAAATAAAATGGTTAGCTTACAGCCCTGTTTACACCTTGCATTTGCTTCACTGTGCTTCAGTTTCGTGTCAAAAATTATACCCCATGTAGCTTTAGTCATGCTTCAAAGCCTCTCCAACGCCTCCATAGAAGTCTATGAGGAAGCTTGTTTGAAGTTCGCTTGAAGCACCTGCGGCTTTTCAGAGGCTTTAATCCAGCTTTAGCTTTGCTTTGTTATGGAGAAATTGCAGGTGAGAACAACAAGCACACAGGGCATTGGCCAAGCTTCAACAAAGCTTCAAAAGTGCATCACTGAAGCCTCGTCGAAACCTTGTTGAAGCCTCTTTGAAGCACTGCCGAAGCCTCAAAAACACCTCATAGAAGCTTGTTGAAGCTGTATGAGCTTTAATGAGCCTTGAAGCCGAAGCAAGTGTAAACTAGCTCTTAAAGGGCTTGGACTTTAAGAGAGTGCTCCTAATCTCAGCTCATTGCCCGTATAGAAGACAACTGGAAGCCAGAAATCTTGCTGCTTGATAGGGGATCAAAATACTTATTTCACTCATTAACCACTTGCCGACCGCAGTCTGACGGCGACAGAGTGGCTCGTTATCGCAAACCGCCGTCATACGACAGCAGCTGCAATAACTGGTGCTGTGTGCGCGCTCGCACGCTCACTGTGTCCGGGGGGGGCCAGGGAGCGAGTGCGGCGGACTAGATCTCCGCCGGCTACCCACGATGGCCCCCCGCAGTGAAAGAACAGAGGTCCGTGTATGTAGACACGGATCTCTGTTCTGTTGAAGGGGGAAGGGCGCTGATCACAGGCTTCCTCTATATGGAAGCCTTGATCATCCCCTTCCCCCAGCCAAGGCAGCCCCCATACAGTTAGAACACGCCCAGGGAACACAGTTAACCCTTAGAGCGGCCCCTAATGGTTAACCCCTTCACTGCCAATGGCCAGTGCATTTTTATAGCACTGATCGCTGTATAAATGCCAGTGGTCCCAAAAAAGTGTCAAAATGGTCCGACATGTCCGCTGCAATATCGCAGTACTGCTAAAAATCGCAGATCGCTGCCATTACTAATAAAAAATAAATAATAACCCCAGAAATGAATTCTCATCATCCGTAAATGCGGCAACTTTTGCGCAAACCAATCAAACGCCGAATATGATTTTTTTTTTTTTTACCAAAAATTTGAGGAAGAATATAAATCGGCAAAAACCGATGGAAAAAAATGTGGTTTTATATATTTTTTTTTTTTTGGATTTGTATTTTAGCAAAAAGTAAGAAATTTGTTTTTTTTTTTTTTTGCAAAATTGTCGCTCTTCTTTTGTTTATAACGGCGATCAGAAACGACGGAGAGGTGATCAAATACCACCAAAAGAAAGCTCTATTTGTGGGAAAAAAGGACGCAAAGTTTGTTTGGGTACAACGTCGCACAACCGCGCAATTGTCAGTTAAAACGACGCAGCGCCGAATCGCAAAAAGTGCTCTGGTCCTAAAGTGTGAAATCCTTCCGGGGCTGAAGTGGTTAAAATGCAAATCAGTTTATAACTTTTTTGAAATGCATTTTTCAGGATATTTCTGTTCTTCTGTCTCTCGCAGTTAAAATAAACCTACCATTAAAATTATAGACTGATCGTTTATGTCAGGGCAAAGGTACAAAATCAGCAGGGGATCAAATACCTTTTTCCCCTCACTGTAAAACATAAAAGCTGATGGGTTTCTATGCACATTTGCAGCATGTCCTATTGAGGTGCATTTGAATTGCATATATAGAATATCAGACCCAGCCCTTTCTTTTCAGATGCTCTCTTTGCATTTAGCATTTTTCTTCATTTGTTTATCCATTCTTTACTTGCAGAGACTAAAGACTTGAAAGCATCATTGATATTCCACCATGTGTTCAGTGCTGGCAGCTTGGCTTGTAGTTGTTTGCTTTCAGCTCCTGTTATATACAGACATATGAGGAGCACATGGTGTGATTGCTGTCCACAGCACATTCTGCCCTATATATAACCATAGCACGTTTGTTGCTTCTACTTGGACACTGCCGTCTGTTAATGGCGCTGTACAGAGCTTTGTAAACAGTGTGTGAACTCTTCTGACCGCTGGCCTTCTTGGGAAACCAGTACTGAAACATGGTGGCCAAAATCAATGGCTTCTCCTTACCAAAATGCTGGATTCCTAGCTGTCATGCTCATGCAAAGGCTTTAGTACTTGTTCAGCTGTTGTTCAGCAACAATACATAGCATGTGTGACTTCACTATGATTTCCCATTGTTAATGCTTGTTCTGTGTCAGTGACTCAAAGTATTGAAAGCAGAGACAGACTGGCAGCTAGTATGGTTGGCGACGGCACTTAAAAATCTCCATCAGCGACGTTTGGTAATTCCTTCAGGTTACCAGTTTTGAGTTACAGAGTAGGTCTAGAGCTAAAATTATTGCACTCACTCGAACGATCGCGGCGATACCTCACTTGTGTGGTTTGAACACCGTTTTCATATGCGGGTGGGACTTGTGTATGCGTTTGCTTCTGCGCGCAAGCTTGGTAGGACGGGGCGCTTTAAATTTTTTCTTTTTTTTTAAATAATGACACTTTAAAAAAAAAAAAAGGTCCCCTTTAAGTGCTATGGGTGGAAGTGACGTTTGACGTCGCTTCCGCCAGTCAATGCTATGGAGCCGAGCATCTTCTGCTCTCTCGGCATCCAGTGCAGGTGGGGAGCAGAAGCGATCGTCTCCACTGCTTACTGGACTCGGTTGGGAAAACGGCGGGGAGGGGGGGTGGGCCCGTCACGTCACGTCACCGATAAAAGTGATCTCGTAGAAAATGCGCCCAAGAGACCATTTTTATCTGAAACAGAATCGCCGGCTGAAAATAAAAATGCTGGGGTTATGGTAGCTATCTGCTACCATAACAACGGTATGCCACTTCAAAGGACCGCCGTATAATGACAGCGGGCAGTCCAGAAGTGGTTAAGGGGGAAAATCTTCCGGGGCTTATGTGGTTAATGTTGGTACTATATTCTGGTAATATGTGCAATGACATTACAGCCAATAGAGTTTACTGTTTTTTTGTTTTTTTTTTCATATTTTAAAGTTGTGCTTCTGTTTGTCAAAAAGCAATATTTTTGTGCGTTTATGAAACTTGGTTTTATTTATAAAGACGTTCTATATTGCAACGGCTAAATCTGTGTCTGTAGTGCATGTTCAAGCCTTAATACCACAAATAATAACGTTCTTCGATTTTTACTCCAGGAGTATATAATTAGTTTGGAAATTGTAGAGAAATGCTTAAAGTGGATATAAAGGGGTTGATTTACTAAAGCTTGAAAGTGCAAAATTTGGTGCAGCTCCACACAGAAACCAATCAGCTTCAAGGTTTTATTGTCAAAGCTTGATTGAACAAGCTGAGGTTAGAAGCTGATTGGCTAGCATGCACAGCTGCACAAGTTTTTGCACTCTCCAACTTTAGTAAATCGACCCCAAACTCTCACATATACCCAGTGAAGTGAACAGCCTTAGAAGATACACAGATATGAAACAAATCTCCCTACATAAGTTTTACATGTATATCTGCTGTCTTCAGCTTTATATATTCTTTAGAAAGTGCACATCCTGTTAGAATCTTCTCTTCCTGATTCATCTGTGGGTATGGATTCTTTGCTTACACTGGGAGACAGCTGATTGGAGGAAAGGCATACAGCCCCCTCCACATAGGCAGATAATTTCAGAGCTGTGCTGTAAATAGACCAGCTCTCTGCTTATCTATTTATAGCCCCCACCTTGACACAAAATTCAGGTTGGTTTAAACACAGCTGACAGAGAACTCGTCAGAAGTTATCATACTGATAACAGAAGAACGGAGCAGGAGAAAGCCACGGGACTCAGGACTTTGGAGAGAGATAACAAAACACTGCTGATATATGTGCCCAGCTCAAATTTCATGAATTAGATTTACATCCACTTTAACCACTTCCCGACCACGCTCTGCCTTTTTACGGCGACAGTGTGGCTCTATTCCCCGCGCAGCTAGGGGGCGAGAGAGCGCCGCACTCTGCAGGAATGTGCTCACGCCTTGGGCGGACCCAATGTCCACTGGCGAGCCGCGATGACCTGCCAAAGTGAAATAACGGGGAACCATCAATGTAAACACGGTGGTTCCCCGCTCTGTTAGTGGAACATAAAAGATCTACTGATCCCTGTCACTGGGATCAGTTAGATCTCTTATGTCCAAGGTAGCCCAGCCCCCTCACAGAACACGCCTAGGGAACACAGTTAACCCCTTCCCTGCAGGTTCACCCCTTCACTGCCAATGACATTTATACAGTAATCAGTGGATAGTTAAAATTCTGATCGCTGTATAAATGTCATTGGTCCCAAAGAAGTGTCAAAAATGTCCGACATGTCCGCTGCAATATCGCAGTCCTGATAAAAATCGCAGATCGCTGCCATTACTAGTAAAAAAAAAATGTAAAACCGTCAAATTAATTCTCATGGTTTGTAAACGCAGCATCTTTTGCGCAAACCAATCAATAAACGCCGATTGCAATTTTTTTTTTTTCCAAAAATATGAGGAAGAATATAAATCGCTAACAATAAATTTTGTTTTTTTAAATATTTTTTTGGATTTGTATTTTAGCAAAAAAGTAAGAGATATTGTTTTTTGCAAAATTGTCGCTCTTTCTTTGTTTATAGCGACAATCAGAAATGACAGATGTGAACAAATACCACCGAAAGAAAGCTGTATTTGTGGGGAAAAAAGGACACAAATTTTGTTTAGGTACAACCTAATCGCAAAAAGTGATCTGGTCCTACAGTGGGAAATCCTTTCAGGGGTGAAGTGGTTTAAATAATGCATTACAGTTTACCCCCATTCAATTTTAGTTGACTAAAATGTACTGGAGGTTTTAGTTGACTAAAATACAACTAAAACTAAAATGGCATTTTAGTCAAAACACTGACTAAAACTAAATTGAAATTTGAAGTCAAAATTAACACTGCCTAATACACATAGCCCAGCCCTAGCCCAAAGTCCTGCTAAGTGAGTGACATCCTGCATGGATATAACATTTCCCAAAGCACATAGCCATGCCCAGTCCTAGCCCCAAGTGCTGCTAAATGAGAGGCAGCCTGCATGGACCTAACACTTCCCAATACACAGTCATCCCTAGTCTGAGCCTGAAATCTTGCTAAATGAAAGGCAGCCTGCATGGATAGTAGTTTTAATACTCAACGACCGCCGTAGGACTATAAGCGGCGACAGCGTTGCTCTGTCCCTCGAATCGCCCCTTATAGTCGTCATTCATGTGCACGACGGCTTGGGGGCAAGCACGTCCCGGGTCGTGCCCGCCGCATGCTCCAAGAGCGGGGTCGGGCGGACTCGATGTCCGCCGGCGACTCGCGCTGCCCTGTGACAAAGCCAGAACGGGGAACCGCTGATGTAAACACGGCGGTTCCCCGTTCTGACAGGCGGCATGTCCGAGATCTACTGATCCCTGTACTCAGGATCTGTAGATCTCTGGTGCCCCTGCCAGCCCAGCCCCATACAGTTAGAACACACCCAGGGAACACAGTTAACCCCTTCACTGCCCCCTGCAGGTTAACCCCTTCACTGCCCCCTGCAGGTTAACCCCTTCACTGCCCCCTGCAGGTTAACCCCTTCACTGCTAATTATATTTATACAGTAATCAGTGGATATTTAAATTTCTGATCGCTGTATAAATGTCATTGGTCCCAAAAAAGTGTCAAAAATGTCTGACATGTCCACTGCAATATCACAGTCCTGATAAAAATTGCAGATTGCCGCTATTACTAGTAAAAAAAAAAAAAAAGTTGTAAAAACACCAGAAATGAATTCTCATGGTTTGTAAACACTGCGCAAACCAATTTTTTTTACCACAAATATGAGGAAGAATATAAATCGACTAAAACAGATGAATACATTTGTTTTTTTTTTTTTTTGGATTTGTATTTTAGCAAAAAGTAAGAAATATTGTTTTTTTTGCAAAATTGTTGCTCTTTTTTTGTTTATAGCGGTGATCAGAAATGACGTAGAGGGGATCAAATACCACTAAAAGAAAGCTCTATTTGTGGGGGAAAAAGGACGCAAATTTAATTTTGGTACAAGGTCGCATGACCGCACAATTGTCAGTTAAAGCGACGCAGTGCCGAATCGCAAAAAGTGCTCTGGTCCTAAACTGGGAAATCCTTCCTGGGCTGAAGTGGCTAAAGAGGAAGTAAAGTCTCACTACTCAGTCCTACAGGTGATCCTATAATAAATTACCTGTGTAGGTACTGTAAATATCTCCTAAACCTGCACTGTTAAGGAGATATTTACTATATATGCTTTCGCCGACGTCATCGGCGCATGCGCACTGAAGGAACGACCCGCTCGTGCCGTTTCTTCAGGGCCCATGCTGTGACCGGTGTGTCGTCATCACGGCTCCGGCCAATCACAGTGCCAAAGCCTGCTAACTCAAAAGTAACTCAGTGAAAGATGTTGGCCGTGTCAGCGGTGTGGCGGTGCCACTGAGAGTTTCGTTCTATGGTGTTTCATAATAAGCTAGTATGCCATGCATACTAGCTTATTATGCCTTTGTCTGGGGGGGGGGGGTTGTTTGGAGGTTTACAACCTCTTTAATACACCTGTGATTATAAAAAGTAGTATACCATGCCACATTTTTCATGTAATATCATAGGAGTGATGAATTGTGCCTACTGTACTAAAAAAGTCAGTGCCCACTGTATCAGTAACAATAACATCAATAATATCATCATACCTATTTTTTTTTTTTTTAGCCATTCAGTACTACGAATTACATATCACTGAGTTATATGCAGTTCTGGACTTTCCCTATGAAAGTCACATATGGCTCTTCTATGTTATAGAAGCCTTCTTATTTTACAGAAACAGTTACATTTTGTATATAAAATCTGCTTCTGTCTGTGGACCTACAGTACAGATGGTTTATCTGTGTATGGTTTATCTTTAGCATTTACATTTCTCAGGTCAAACATTAATTAAAATAAAAAATGCTGACAACTTTGGTTTGTAATTTGGGAAAGGCAGTCATTCTATATCTGCATGATTAGGCTTCTAAATGGAGCATTGAAATATTTAGATTTTGTATATTATATTCATGTGTATATGTGGACTTAAAATGTAATGTTTGCAAATATGTAATTAAAGTGGTTCTAAAGGCTTAACATGGTTGTTAAGCCACTTGTATAAAATGCTCCCATCCCCTCTGTATTATAGCAATAAGTTCCCCTGTGTTCTGTGTTCTATCATATATATGCTTAATTGTACTGATAACACATTGTCTTCATTTGACCAGTTGCCTCTTCTCTCCTCTCCTCTGCCTAGCTGACAGTCCAAGCAGGTGGGGCGAGGAGAAACAGAGCTGAGGAGTCACATGACCGCAGGAAGACGCTGTGTTATCAGTACAGATAAGCTTATATATCATATAACACAGACAAAGGGGAACTTATTCTTCTAATACAGAAGGGATGGGGGCTTTTCATGTTAAGTATGAGAGCAGCAGGGGCAGGGCTGACACGAGCAGCCACTCAGAGAAGGGAGGGGGGAGAGGAGGGAGGGAGAGAACACTGGAGACACAGAGCAGGGCTGCAGATAACAGAGGCATGTACTGACTCCGGTGTCACAGCTCTGCAGCCATGATATTTTGGAGTCAGCGTACAGGGGGGGAGGCAGAACCAGGCAGGATCAGACAGGTATTGCAGGGGACCAAATGACACAGCACAAGCACTGTGCTGTATAACATGCTTTAAAGGAACAGGATCTGGGGGTTAACAAACGCTTTAAGGATTTTAACCTTAATGCATTCTCTGCATTAAGGTAAAAACCCTTGAATGCTGCAGAATCCCCTGTAGCGCCCCCCAACCCTTACCCCTTATACTTACCTGAGCCCATTTTTGCAGCGTTGTTTCAGAGTGCAATGGCTCTTTCCATTCTCTCCCTCCTCGCAAAGCAGATTGACAGTAGGGTTAAGTCACTGGCTCCTGCTGCTGTCAATCAAATTCTGTGATGAAGGGGTGGGACTGAGCCACGCTGTTTTTGTCTATAGATGCAGGCAGTGAGTCTCGGAATCAAGCATGCAGAGTGCCCCCATAAGCGGCTTCCTATGGGGGCCCTCGCTAAAGAGAAGGAGCCTGCGGGGGGACCCCAGAAGAAGAAGATCGGGGCTGCTCTGTGCAAAACTGCTGCACAGAGCAGGTAATCATTATTTTATTATTTTTTTTGTTTTTTGCAATTTTAAGATCACAATAAAGTCAATGAATAAAAATATGAAATTTCATAAAACCACAAAAAATGTTGCTGTGTATGGTGCCCCCATGTCTCCAACAGTCGTACACATGTGGGAGAAGTCATCAAGTTCAGAGTTGTATGTGGTCACTGCTGTTGGTGGAGGAAGGCACAGAAATAGCATTGATCTCCAACCATGGTATGGTCAGCTGGGTGCAGGCAACAAATGATCCCGTTTGTCAGCTGGAGATGATCTGTTTGGTGTCTTACCAGCCCCCACCCCCCCCCCCCCCCACCCCAGCTTCCGAAACATTGTTTATAGGATTACAGATGTACAGTACAGCAATGCTATTAAAACTATAGAAAAGTTGTTGATTGGAGTGAATGTCATTAGAACAGAACACATGTTCAGTCTGGACATTATAGGCCCGAGGACAGTTGCCTAACCTACATAGAAATTTGATTGTTGCGTTCATTAACAAGCCTTATTTTCACTCCTAGTAAATCAAATTCCCCTTGATTTTCATGTAACTATTATGGTCCTGGCATGTTTCTGTTGTTACAATATTTCTACAATGCTGTAACAGAAATACAATTGATACATTCAGATTATATTTCTATGTTGCAATTATATTGTCACTATTGATACATTAAGGGCCGGTTCACACTGCAGCGGGGCGGAGCGGCGCGACTTCGCGGCTCGTTCACATCTAGGCGAATTGTCAGGCGACTTGAGTTGCCTGACAATTCGCCTCAATGCTGTGCAAATGGGACCGTTCTAATAGGAGCGAATCGCTTTGCTCCGCATTAGAAAAATGGTCCC
>BLSH010438121.1:90693-118136 GCA_018402905.1 Glandirana rugosa
TTACATGTTAAGGCTGAATGTTTGTTTAAACTAAATTTATATATAAAGGCCGATATATATTCTTATACATATCTTTGGTAAAAAAAAAAAAAAAAATCGCAATCGGCGTATGATTGGTTTTCGCAAGCTATCGCGTCTACAAACTATGGGAATTGATTTATAACGGTTTTATTTATTTATTTATTTTTACTAGTAATGGCGGCGATCTAAGATTTTTATTGAGACTGCGATATTGCAGCGGACATGTCGGACACTTTTGACACTTTTTTGGGACCATTGACATTTATACAGCGATCAGAGCTAAAAATAGACACTCATTACTGTATAAATGTCACTGGCAGGAAAGGGGTTAACCTGTAGGGGCAATCAAGGGGTTAACTGTGTTCCCTAGCTGTATTCTTATTGTGTGGGGGCTGGGCTGCCAGGGGCATAACAGATCTCACTGGTCCCTGAGATAGGAACGGGTTAGGGACTGTAGGTTTGTTCTTAAATCAAATTTGTTTGTAAGTCGGAATTGTACATTTGTAACTTCAACCTGTGCAGTGGTGTGGGATGTTTCTGGCACTGCTATGTGTGCAGCTGTGTTATTTGAGGCTCTTGTGGCCATGCTATACAGCACTGTGGGTTGTGCCTGACGCTGCAAGTTGGCTGCTCGGCCTTATCCGAGACCAGTGTGGAGTGCAAGCGGCCGGCAGTGACGTCACATCACCTCCATTAGTAAGTAAGAGTCGTTTGTAACTCGGATGTTCATAACTCGGGGACTGCATGTAATGCATATCCAAAAAAAAAAATGTATATTAAAAAAAAAATGTATTCATTAGTTTGGGCCAAAATGTATTCTTCTACATATTTTTGGTAAATAAAATCGCAATAAGTATTGATTGGTTTGTGCAAAAGTTAATGCTTGATAACTATGAGAAATGATTTATGGTGTTTTTATTATTATTATTTTTTTACTGGTAATGGCGGTGACCTGCGATTTTCATCGGGACTGCGATATTGCGGCGGACAGATCGGACACTTTTGACACTTTTTTGGGATCGTTGACATTTAATCAATGTCAGCAATCAGATCTAAAAATAGCCACTAATTACTGTATAAATGTCACTGTCAGGGAGGGGGTTAACCTGCAGGGGGCAATCAAGGGGTTAAATGTGTTCCCTCACTGTGTTTTAGCTGTGTGGGGGCTGGGCTGGCAGGGTCATGACAGATCTATCTGATCCCGATGACATGGATCAGTAGATCACTGTCATGCCACCTGACAGAATGGGGAAACGCTGTGCTTACATCGGCAGTTCCCCGTTCTTCCTCTGTATTGGGCGATCGCGGGTCGCTGGCGGACATAGTCTGCCCGACCTGCGGCCACACTCAGGGAGCGTGCGGCGGGCAAATGGCGATTCGCGATACGCTGACACTCTGCAACAGTAAATCTACGCGAGCCAGTCCGGAAGCGGTTAAAGTAGAGCAAACTTTTTTTTTTTTCCATTTTGAAAAGAGAAATGGAGGGTTATAACCCCTGCCAGGTTTTTTTCTTTTTTTTTACCGTCTGTGTCCCATTTCAGTGATTTCCCTTCACTTCCTATCCCAAACAGGAAGTAACAGTTGATTTGGCCCCACCTAATGTTTTTGCTATCTCTCTCATGGGTTTGTTTTGTTTTTTCAGCCTAATGATGGCTTGCTTCACTGATAGTGACCGCTCTTTGGATTTCATATTGAGAGTTGACAGCAACAGATTCCAAATGCAAATAGCACACTTGAAATGAACTCTGGACCTTTTATCTACTCCTTGTAAATGGGATAATGAGGGAATAACACACACCTGGCCATGGAACAGCTGAGCAGCCAATTGTCCCATTATTTTTGGTCCCTTAAAAAGTGGGAGGCACATATACAAACTGTTGTAATTCCTACACTGTTCACCTGATTTGGATGTAAATACCCTCAAATTAAAGCTGAAAGTCTGCAGTTAAAGCACATCTTGTTCCTTTCATTTCAAATCCATTGTGGTGGTGTATAGAGCCAAAAACAATAGAATTGTGTCGATGTCACAATATTTATGGACCTGACTGTATATCGAATATATTCTCAACACATGTATATAAGTAATAAAGTAATAGGAACACTACATGCATATTTTAAAATAATCCATATAGATTCCCACTAAAGACCATCACTTCCAATTGCATACATGCATTAAACACATTAGTATTTTTACAACTCACAATAATGGCATTAATGACACTTACCTAAGCATGCAGCAGGCTGTGTAGAACTGTCGGCTAAGTTATGAAGTCTTGAAGGAATTTTTTTTTTTCATTCTGTGTATTATCATTGCAAGTCAATCCGTCATTCAGGGAGCTCATTCATGAGCATGTCTGTTGAATAAAGAAAACTCCAATAACCTGTACAAAAAATTATCTCTGATTTTATGTGACAATTCTCCTACCACATAGTATTTTTTTTTGTATTTTATTGGCCAATGGCAGGTTTGCTGGATGGACAGAGAGTTATATTAAGGACTGTCACAATGTTCGTCAGTTGATGCAGTGTTATGTAAATTTTCGTACATGAGATTGATGTGCTAATAAATATTACTACTGTTTTTTCAGGCCAAGTATTTTGATTATCACAAGACTGCATATGTTTATTGCTCTCGGCATAACACAATTAGCCCTTTGAGACTTGGGATCCATGCTGGTGTGTATTGCAGGAAATGGGCACAATGAGTGAATTCACAGCCTGGGAATGTCATGTCACAAGTCCATGTTTGTGATTTCCATGGGTTCTTAGTTCAGTCTCTGGGAGCAGATGATCCAGCCTGGTCAGTCTTGGAAAGGATGGAGCATGTCTGCCTCTCATTAATTCTGGCGCTGCATCACCCAATATGAATACATTAGATTCTTTATCCTAGAAATTACTGTTGAATAATGGAGAACTTTTTAGATTTTGGCTATGTCAAAGTAAGTATCTGCCATTTTACTTCTGCATGTTTCCCGTTGTTATGGGTATAGGCTCCATATATTTCACATTGCAGGGTGATTTGTTGCTTAATTTGCAAGTAAAACCAAATATATATATATATATATATATATATATATATATGAATGGTTTTTAGACCTATTACAATGCAGTAGGTTAAAGGTGCAGTGGATATATTATGGAGGCATTGGCAAAGTGTCTAGGGCCAACTTTATGGTCCTGGTTCTGGTAGGGTGAAGGCCCATGGTGTTGGTAGATAGGAAAGAGTAGAATTTGAGATCTAGCTGAAGTTAAGCTGACCATACCCCTGTAAAATATCATTTGAAAATTTTCAATTTTGAGAACATTTGATTTTCTGATGGTTAATCAGGCCAAAATGATGGTCATTTTTGACCATAGTGGTGAGAAAATGAAAACAAGCAAATTTTCTTCTTCAAATTGTAAATGTGATTTTAATTTGTGAAAACTCATACACGTTGTAATGTTCTAGTGCTTGGCACAAAGCAAACCTGTTTAATATGTCTGGGATTCCATTCAAGTTCAGGCAGTCCCCGGGTTACAAACAAGGTCTGTAGGTTTGTTCTTAAGTTGAATTGGTTTGTAAGTCGGAACAGGTAAATTTTTTAAGTGTAGGTTCAACCAAAAAAACAATTTTTAAGCTTTTTGGATAGCATAGGGAAGGGGTAACACCCCTGTAATGTTTGTATTGCTGTCTATGTTTCTGTTCAGAAGATTTCACCTCACTTTCTGTCCCAATGATAATTGGATTTTGAAAATTTTGGGTTGTTGTGGAAACAAGGATTGATGATAAAGCTTCAGTGGAGACATCTTTTTCCCCGTAATAACTCTTACAGGAGTGAATTTCCCTTCCTAGGGGGAGATTTCCCCTCACTTCCTGTTGTCTCCCTCCGTTTGTAAGTAGGAATTATTTGCAAGTCAGATGTTTATAACTAGGGGACCGCCTGTAGTAGGTCTGGATGAAATTTGAATGGCTTTCAAACAAAAATTTTTGATCCAATTATGGCAAAATAGAATGCTCCGACAAAAGATTTTTCATCATTTCTGCACAAACCTTCTAACAAATTTCTACTGGTGCGTGGCCAGCTTTAGGAACTAGTCAAAAATGTGATATCATTCTGGGAGATATTTATTGAGTCATTTCCTTATCTGTGGGGATATGCATCAGATGTGTTTAAATTGGGCCTTGTGGTTTAATGGGGCCACTAAGAGAGCGTATTTCTATTACTGTGATCTGCAGGTGTGCATAATTTTTAGATACGTACAGCATGCTGGTATTATTGGCTTTATATTTTCCACTACGGGCTTAGCATTAGTGGTTTTATATTTCTTTAGCACCAACAGCTTGGTGTTCTGTTGTCTCACGCTAGAGATGCATGTGGGTGTCAGGGGATAAACACCATGGTCTCAAGTGTTTGCTTGGGCTCTTTTGAACACCAGGCTCCTGGTAACAGAGCAGAGGATGCATTCATAGCATTTTAGATGTGTATAAATTACATTACAAATGGTATTTACGTTATAATGCCTGTGGTTATTAGAGGAAACTATAGGAGCTGCGAAGGTGCAGCTGTCTACAGATCCACAATGTTGCCTAGCCCGGGAATTGCTGCTACTACTCTTACCAGTGAGTTCTAAATGTGGAGGTGATTTTTTTGGCCCATGCAGCATAAAATAGCCCTTTTTTATTTTCAAATGCCATGTGTGTTCTGTCCTCAAATTTATTTATTTTTTCATTCAAAGAGTTTATTGAAATGGAAATGAATATAAATCAATTTGGCATGCATATTCATTTTAAGACATAGTCTGGTCCAGAACTACATAGGCATAAATTTGGATGAATACAATAGACAAGAGTAGAGATGTCAAATTTCCAGAGATTTTGAAGTCATGAGAAAAAAAAAACTTTTTTCTTCCGTTTGTTTTTTTTTTTATTTGAAAAATTGAAAAAAAAATCAGCGTGGAGTAGTTTTACTAATTGAAAGTCATTTTGTTACTCTGGGAAAACCAATTTACTGATAAGACTTGAGGTAATTTAAAGGTTATAAAGATAAAGTAATTTGTCAGACAAATTTACCATCTTGCCTGTCAATTAAGGCCTGAGTGGATTATTATCTTCTGTATCCCAACATGCACCCAGCTGTAGGAGGTACAAGATGGAGCCCATGAGCAAACTAAACTGGAGCCTTTCCCCTGCCCTGCTAGTGGCAGAAATGCATATTTCTCTTGTTTGAGAACGGCATTGAGAAGTACAGTGTTACTTGAATTGTATTCCAGGATTTGCTTGTCTTCAGCTGAGAGAACTTGCAATAATTTCAGACTTTACATAATCTTTCATTAAGGTCTTCATGTTATATAGTTTGAAAACCATGTCATAGATACAGTATATTATCATAGTAAAAGAACACTCTCCTCCAACCACATTCCACATTCAACTTTCCAGAAGATGGACGCGACCTGGAGCGGGGACATCGTGGGCTTCCAATGCAGGTGAGTGCCACATAATGGGCTAGTATGCAATGTATACTAGCTCATTATGCTTTTACATTGCAGGGTAATAAAGAGGAAGTAAAACCCATCAGGGTTTACTTCCTCTTTTAAAGGTTAGCTTTGGTCTTGAATGGCCAGAACACCTGCAGATAAAACCATCAGCACTTAAGAAAAGGAAAAGCCTAGTATACACGTGTACTGTATAATCTACTTAATTTGGAATGCTTTGTGTAGTAAAGTATTAAGTATATCTTAAGCCAAACCTTTTTTAATTGTAGATAAAGTAGGGAATGATTCAAACTCCTATTAGTTTTTTTTTTTTTTTGCCTTCTGTATTCTATTTTAAATTTTCAAACTCCTTGTCCTATAGACCCAACTGGAAGCAAGAGAAAGCTTTCCCTTAGTGCTCGTTCACATGAGTTTTGACGTGAGAGTGATCTGAAAGCAAATTGCATTCGAGTGGTGAGAGGTGATGAGGAGGTGTTGTATAGCCTGAATTAACCACTTGACCGTCGCACTAGTAAATGCATTGCACGCAATTATGAGGTGCTTGCAGAGCAGCCCCATTCACTTAAATACGTTACGTTTGGCAGGTGCTACACCCGCCAAAAGCAACGGGGATATAATTGGGGGCTGGGAAAAGCACAGCTGAGCAACGGGGTTTTATTGTTTTACTGCCCCCCAACCCTTAGTGTGAATGAACCCTTAAGCCTAGTACACACTGATAGTTTCTTTCCCTTCAACCCAGCAGGGCTGAATGAAAAAAACAAAACTGACAGCTCCCAGGGAGCCACTGTTCTAACTATCCAACGTTAGTACAGCGATCTCCCCTGCTGTGCTATTGTGTTCTGACAGGGGTGCGGCCCCTTCCCCCCTTCTATTGAACTGGCCAATGCCGCTCAACATTCGGCCTGTGTGTACTAGTCTTTAGTTATTACTGTAACAGGTGTCCCCATTGGAACAATGCCCCTCTGTTCCTGTTCTAGTGCAGTGCAATATTTTGGATTCCCCCTCACTTTCAGTCCTGGTGACTATGATGACCATTAGGGTGAATATCCCTAGCAAGAACACAGGCTGGAAAATCTCACAGGCATTCTAAATCCCAACCCACTCTATCCAAAATGAACCTTAAATTCAACTCAAAAAATGTTATTTGGATAAAGTAGTTAGAAACTTCGTCAGTATTCTTTGGTTTTTAGTGTCTGTTTTGGGGAGATTTCTTGGAGACACTACAATGAGAAATCTCACCAAATGAAGGGGATATCCCCTCCTTTTACAGCTGTTGCCGGTATTAATGACCATTAGGGAGATTTCTCCTTGTCTCTTGTTCTGGTGACAACTGTAACATTTTATATCCCCCCTCATTGATTATTGAATTTTTCTACACTAGCATTGATGCTGTTGTGATGCAGTCCATTAAGCATGCTTGCAGCAGGAGCAATGTATCCTCCCTATCACATCTCTTGAAATTTGCAGCTTCCAGTTTTAGAAGATGACCTTTCATTATGACACTTCCCTGTAATGTATGAGACAGGATAACAAGATTATAGGAAGTAAAATCTGTCACGGGCAGTTTTGAGTGTCTACAGGCCTCAGCTAATTTTATTTCTAAGTGTTTAATGATGGCTGCTTTGGTAAGCCGTGTTTACTTATCTTTTAATAGGATGTTGCATGGTTTCCAGTATTGGTGTCATTGGTCTCACTGGGTTGTCTTTGGTATTGGGTTCTGTAAAATGGAGATCTGTTGGCAGAGTTGACTGTTCTCTCATACTGGACATGGCTTTGGTTTACTTTTTGGGCACTCATTCTAGTGTAATATATCTGTAACAGACGCTGCGTCAAGTTAGGTAGTAGTGGTCAACTTAGTAAATATAGGATGCCTCTAGTCCAGAGGTCCATGTGATGGCTTAGGTTTTGTAAATTTGCTATTATTTAAAAAGATGGTGTTTAAAATGTAATATTGATCAAAACAGGGCATGTTCGCATTACCAAATTGTATTAAAAATTGGGAATTTTCAGAGAAATTCTGCCATTGAAATACATTGAAGTCAAGGGGGAATGTAAACTGTTCTACTTTTTTTGGACCCTCCAGTGCTTTTTGAGGAGTTTTCTCACCAAGCCCCACCCCTGATTAAAAACACTGAACAAGCAAAAGCTTAAGGCTGGGTTTACACTATAGCGAATTGGATGTGGGTTTCCCCACATTCAGTTCGCATAGCCGGAGATTGTGACCGTCTCTCTATGGAGCCGGTTCATACATCTCCGCAGCGGCTCTGGGGTGAATTGCACAGGAGTCCTGTGCGTCTTTAGGTCCATTTCAGGTCTGCATTCAGCGTAAAATTCCGGCTGAAATCGGACCTGAAGCGGTAAATGGAGACGCATCGGACCCCTGCTGTGAACCGCTGCATTCTCCAATGTGAACCCAGCCTTAAAGTTTAAGTCCAGCCATAGCTGTTTTGTTTTGTGTGCTGCTGGATAGTGTGGTGAAAAATTGGAGCCCTGTAGTGTTTTTACTGCCATCTGGGGTTCCATAAGAGAGATTTCCCTTTGATTACTCCTCATGGTTACATAGTCAGGTTGAAAAAAGACACAAGTCCATCTAGTTCAACCAAAAAATCAAAACATATATATATATATATATATATATATATATATATATATATATAAAAACAAAATATTCCAAATACAATCCTTCACCCACAGTTGATCCAGAGGAAGGCAAAAAACCCCAGCAAAGCATGATCCAATTTGCTATAACGGGGGAAAAAATTCAGTGTTACATGGTGTTACAGTTTCAATTTTCAAATTTCATCCAGAGCATCCAACGTATTTCTTGGAACCTTAACATTTAGTTATTTATTGATTTATTTAATTAGTTATTTTTTAGCTTATTAAAATGATATTTTTAATATTTTTTTTTTTTTTTTTTTTTTTTTTACCTTGAAGAGGACATGTAGATAATCTATTGCCCCTTGTGCTCTGCTGCTGCAGGTGGTGAAAATGCAGAGCTAGATCAGTTCTGCTCTGTCTAAACTGGGAAGCTGGTGTCATAGAAACTGTTTGTGGTGTCACTGAGGATATCATGGCACTCTCCCTTTAAACAAAATGCTGAAGCATTATATTGAACTGTGCTGCTTTAGAGTGTTCTGTAACAATTCCAGGAGATGATCAGTACACCCCCTTGGCATAGTGCTGGACCATGGCTGTCATTGACAGTTGGTGGTTCCAGCACTAAAATCCCCTGGAGTTGCCCAAGTCTAAAGTCCATGTGGAGAAAAATTGAGCACCGAGCTACATGTAAGTTACCAGAGATGTAAAGGAACAGTTGTGTGAGGTCAGAACCATCTTGGTGTATTAATCTAAATTCAACAGATTCCCCTGGCATCTTGGATTTTTTACCATGCCCACTATTAGATTGGAGTGTGTGTTTATTTTTGTGTGTTAGTTTTTCCATATTGTGTGTTATTTTTCCATATTTGCATCAGTTTTTCAAAAAATATACATTTGTTATTGATTAATTGGTGCCTGACCAAATTGTACCTATATTTATATAGAGCAGCGGTCTCCAAACTGCCTAGGGACAGATGAGGCCCTTTGCTTGTTTCTATCTGGCCCTTGAGGCACTATTTTATCCACTGATACCAACAATGGGGCATAATTCCTCCCACTGACCCCAATGCCCTTGGGGCACGATTCCTCCCAATTACACCAATAATGGGGCCAAATTTCTCCCAATGACACCAACAATAGGGCACAAGTCTTCTCACGGACACCAAACATGGAGCATTGTTTTTTTCCCACTGACATTGGGAACTTTTCCAATGGCCATAGTCCGGCCCTCCAAAAGTCTGAAGGATAGTAAGTTTGGAGTCTCCTATATTAGAGCATAATGTATATGCTTGCATGGCTGGGGTAGTAGGGACATTAGATCCTCTTGATGGGGGTGGGGGGTGTGTACTCGGTTGAGCATTGCATTGTGTTATTACATAAATATGAGGAAACAAAATAGTCAAGAAAATGTATTTCTCGGACATCACAGGACACAGAGCAGGCTATATATTCTATACATACTGGGTTATACGCCACCTATAGGTGAATGGATACTGGTCATCAAATAAAAAACCAACAGGAAGTTCCCCCTCCTATATAACCCCTCCCACACTGGGAGAACTTCAGTTTTTTCGCCAGTGTCTTGAAGGTGGATGGTCACTTCTACAGCTCTGTGGAGCTTCTATGCTGGTTCCCACACAGGTTCTTTTAGAATCAGGGACAGCCTTCATACCGAATAAATTTCAAATTGCATTAAGCTAGGATTAATGGTACCCGGACCTCGCTAAGAAGACAGAAGACACTGCCAGGTTTTGTAAGCAACCATATATGCCGCTGGTCCTGCTTGTAGGTAAACCTGAAACACTGAACCAAGGTATGCCTGCAGGGTGCTATACAGGTCCAAGGGAGTGGACACTCAGAATGGGTACCCGGACCTTGAAGGTCCTTGAGAGACAGCCCGCCGTGATGGTTGGGCCTACAGTCTCCTCCAGGCCCTGTGACGAGGAATGGTGAGTAATCCCCAATGGGGATAATGTTACTGAACCCAGCTAGCTTCCTGCAAACATAGGAAAAGGTTTGTTTAGCCCCTCCAGATCTGCGCTATTGCCGAAATACGGCTCCAGCACGGATCTGAAATGCGGGGACGATGTCCATGGACGTCGTCCCCTGTGCACGCTCCCGGCGCGCCCCATACAGCAGCGGCGCGCACGGCCGCCACACGCTGCGCGGGCATGCCCGTGGGTCGGGCGGACTCGATGTCCGCTCGAGACCCACGATCGCCTGACTGAGCTGCAGAACGGGGAACCGCCACGGTTCTCCGTTCTGTTACAAGGGACATACCAGATCTACTAATCCCTGTCACTGGGATCAGTGAGATCTGTTATGTCCCGGCCAGCCCGCCCCCCCCCCCCACAGTTAGAACACTCCCAGGGAACATTGTTAACCCCTTCACTGCCCCCTTAGTGTTAACCCCTTCACTGCCAATGACATTTATACAGTAATCAGTGGATATTTCAATTTCTGATCGCTGTATAAATGTCATTGGTCCCAAAAATGTGTCAAAAATGTGTCAAAATGCTGCAATATCGCAGTCCCGATAAAAATCGCAGATCTCCGCCATTACTAGTAAAAAAAAAATGATAAAAACGCCATAAATCAATTCCCATAGTTTTTAGACGTGATAACTTTTGCGCAAACTAATCAATATACGCCGATTGCGATTTTTTTTTTTTTTACCAAAAATATGTAGAATATATATTGGCCTAAACTGATGAATAATTTTTTTTTTCTTTTATCGTTTTGTATTTTAGCAAAAAGTAAAAAATATTGTTTTTTTGCAAAATTGTCGCTCATTTTTTGTTTATAGCAGTGATCAGAAATGACGCAGAGGGCATCAAATACCAGCAAAAGAAAGCTCTATTTGTGGGAAAAAAAGGACGCACATTTTATTTGGGTACAAGGTCGCACGACTGCGCAATTGCCATTCAAAATGCGACAGTGCTGAAAGCCGAAAATTGGTCTGGGCAGGAGGGGGGTTTAAGTGCCCAGTAAAGAGGTGGTTAAATTTTCCTTCCTTTTGCCTGCATTTCTTTTTTCTCACCACCAGAGGGCTCGGCTAGAAAGACAGTCATGCTTAGTCTTGCCTGCAGTTCCTGTGAAGCTGCCACCAGGGGGAGCCTGCGCCAGTACTAATCTGTCTTTTCACTAGGTAAGTGAATGGACGATCGCAGGAAGTCAGGACGGGACTGGAGAGCAGGCTAAAGATCCTCCCGGTGACAAATGAGTCTAGGGATGGGAGCTGAGTCAGGCTAGGCAGGAAGCTGGGTTCGGGGAGCATGGGTAAATCGGTGCATGCACTAGCAGCTATGGCTTCCAAGAGGCAAGGAGGGGACCGAAGCTGCCTGTAATAAGGCTAGAGGTACAGGTGTGTTACCACAGCCCTTACTGTGGCTAGTCGGAGCACTGTTGCCATTCCTTCTCCTGAGAGACCAGAAGCGACCGGGCTATCTGAGCCGCTGCGGCTGTCTGGTATGGTAGCTGACTCCTCACAGTATGTTACTAAAGGTGACCTATCAGCAGCCTTACTGAGCTTGGAAACCAGGATTGCTGGTATGATTGCTTCTACCACACAGGGTGAGAAGGGTGACAGGTCTCCTTCCCCTAACCCTTCGATTCTGGAGTGAGAATGGGTTTATGAGGGAGAGGAGGTAGCTACAGGGGATCTGGCCAATTCATTTGCAGACACCTCTGCTTCAGAGAGTCCTGAGCCAGAAGAATTTCCAAGGACACCTGCCTCTCAATCTCAGAGGCTGCTGATCCAGGTACTTACACATAAGGTACGTGCAGCATTCAGGTTACCTCCAGCGGAGAGTCCTGTGCATGTGCATTCTTCTCTTGGGTCATTAAAATACCACAAGGTGCGCAGGGATTCGCTTGAGAGGGTGATATATGCTGACTGGGTGCACCCGGAACAGATTGCTTGTTCCTTCTAATATATCCTATGCAGGAAAGCTTTTTAAAAGGGGGGAGTACCAGCTGTCCATGCAGCAGTCACATCCCTAAGTAAATCCCTGGCCTGCCCTGTTAATAATGCCCAGGTGTTAAGGACCCTTCAGATAAAAAGCTGGAGCCCTTATTAAGGGCTTAATTTCCTTTGGCTGGGCATTGGAGCTTATTTGTCTACTGTTCTGAAGCAGCATAGAGGCTGCATTGGATGCATGTGTGCTTGATTCATCCTGCTTGTGCCCGGTTGCAGTTGAACAGGGGCATGCTTGCAAACTGGCCTAAACGCATGGTTGCTAAAAAAGCACGTCTGCCTAAATGAATGTTTGCTGGAGCACGCGTTTGCTTAAACGCTTGTTTGCTTAAAACACGTTTATTAAAATATGTTTGTTAAACATGCTTGTTAAAACACATGTGGGCTAAAACACAGGGTTGCAAAGCAACACATGTCGCATAGACTCGGGTCGCATACAGGCTCATGTTGCATAAACTTGTGTCACATAGAGACGTGTGTTGCATAGAAATTCATGTTGCATGGGTCCGGGTCGCATGACGCGGGTCGTATGGAGACGTGGCTCACATGGAGACGCGTGTCGCGTGGGCCTGTCGCATGGGCCTTTGTCACATTGAGACTTACGTCTGCATGGGCGCGTGTCTGCATAGGAAGGTGTCTGCATAGGTTGCATGATGCATAGCACACATAATGCAGAGACACCTGATGCCTATGAATGCATGTTGTGCGTAAACAGATGCCTGCTTACTTACATAGGCACGTTTTGAATAAACACATGCCTGCTTGCTTACTGCTCGAACCTATTACGTTCCAGAGGCAAAACCGGGAGGTAAGGCCTATTCTAGATCTCAATATCCTAAACCAATTTCTTGCGGTATGGCCGTTCTGCATTGAGTCAATCCGCTCAATGATTGCCTCGCTCCAGGAAGGAGATTTTTTGGCATCAATAGACATCAAGGATGCATTATTTTATAAACAACAGGTTGCGCTAAAATGACAGTAGGTAGATACATATAGCATGCATCCCATAAATACATGTAAATCATACAGTCCAAATAAACATAAATGGTGTAGATGAAAGTAGAGATGTAGATGTATCTTCACAGATATAGACCACCGTGTGATAGTTCAAATTCAGTAGTGATACCTCCACCTCACATCTAATAACTGCTTACCAGATGTAAGCGCATAAGTGCTTTGGCTGTACCCCAGCCCGGGTCCCCCCCCCGGGGATAAATACGACAATCTTGGGGTCCTGATGTAGCAGAGTTGGCATGGGTGAACCACAGAGGTAGTGGAAAGGGCTAACCGGATCCGCCTCCCGGCGTTTGTAGGATAGCAGTCCAATAAGGTTCTTTACACCCCCGGGTAAACTCACCACGGCACCCAAAGAAAGAGAGGGTACTGATAGTGTGATAACGTTTCAGTGGATTTAATAAAATAAAAGTATTGCACTTACATCAGATAAAAACAACAAGGGCGTCCAATAACTTTAAACCGGCCAGCTGTAGACTTCAAACACTCAATGGCAGTGATGTCAGCGCGTCTTCCTGCCCTATGACGTCACTGACTGTTTGGTTGCAGCTGTGGTTGCTTAGTGCTTTTACATAGACTAGCGCGGTGTTATCCTCCTTTGTATTGCATATCAAGGATGCATATTTGCCTGTGCCAATTTTGCTACTTCATCAGAGTTTTCTTTGCTTTTTGCGATAGAAGAACAACGCTACTAGTTCTGGCTCTGCCGTTCAGGATCGGAATTGCACCCTGAATCTTCATAAAAATTCTGGCTCCAGTGCTGGACATTCTAGAGTCTGGGGGGGTCCTAATAATGGGATGCCTGGACAACCTCTTGGTCAGAGATCAGTCTCGGTGCAGACTCGAGCTGAATGTGACCCTAACAATCCTGGAAAGCAGGGGTTGGGTCATGTATGTAGGGTATTCCTTACTAGACCCAGCTTAGTCTCTGGAATATCTAGGTCTATAGCTAGATACAGTCCAAGCAAGGATGCTCTCACCGCTGAGAGGATCAGCGACCTCAAGGCTCTGGTAAGCCAGGTGAGGGTGATGCGACACTCTCCAGTTCACCTCTGTGTGAGGCTGCTAGGGAAGATGGTAGCCTTTTTCGAGGCAGTTCCCTATGCACAGTGTCACTCCAGGGTGCTTCAGCGCAACAACCTGGCCGAGTGGAAAAGACAATTGCAGACTTCGGATTCCTGCATATCCTTATCTCCCAGGGGGTTAGTAAACCAGAAT
Source organism: Glandirana rugosa (assembly GCA_018402905.1). NCBI lineage: Eukaryota > Metazoa > Chordata > Amphibia > Anura > Ranidae > Glandirana > Glandirana rugosa. The sequence continues at coordinate 104,996 of BLSH010438121.1, forward strand.
CTGTCTCAGGGCAGATCTTTTCTTCCAGTGTCTTGGAAGATTGTGACCGCAGATGCCAGGCGACAGTCAGTCTGGTGGCGCCAGATTGGGCCAGGAGGCCTTGCTACTCAGAGATAATGATGCTACGGGGGATGGGCCTTGGCAGCTTCTGGTCCGATCCTATATTCCACCCGAATTTACGTGCGCTAAGCTGACAGCATGGCAATTGAAGGGCCCTGTGTTATCTACAATGGTGAAAGCTAAAAAGGTAGTCACCAGGAAGATTTATCACTGGGTCTGGAAGGCTCACATTGCGTAGTGTGAGGCCAGGAAATGGCATCCCGCAAGTATGTGATTGGTAAAATGCTAGCCTTTCTTCAAGCAGGAGTAGACTTGAAGCTGGTTTTGACTACAATCAAAGGACAGGTTTCTGCCTTGTCCATATGTTTTCAGAAGCCTTTGACTTCTCGCTCCGTTATCAGGACCTTTCTTGAAGGTGTAACTCATCTGTTACCACCTGTTAGATTTCCTCCCTGTCCATGGGATGGAATGTTTTTTTTTTTTCAGAGACCTTGGCTTCTCACTCCTTGATCAGGACTTGTCTACATGGGGTAACTCAGCTGTTACCTCCAGTGAGATTGCCTCCCTGTCCAAGGGATTTGAATTTGGTTTTGTCAGTGCTGCAGAAGCAGCCTTTTGAACCTATTAGGGAGATTCCCTTTGTCTTTTTGACTGGGACACTGGTCTTTCTCTTTGCCATCACCCCAGCCAGAGAGGTTTCAGAGTTGGCAGCTCTTTCTTGTAAAGAGCCAGACTTGAGATTGCACCAGGATAATGTGGTGTTGCGGCCTTTTCCATCCTTCCTACCAAAGGTAGTGTGAGCCTTTCATCTCAATGAAGATATTATGTTTCCTTCTTTTTATTTTCAGCCCTCCTCACCGGAGGAGAGACCATTGCACTCTCTACATGTGGTGCGTGCTGTTAAGATCTATCTGAAGAGATATGCAGACATCAGTAGGATTGATGCCTTTTTTTTTTGCCTGAAGACTCTAGGAAGGGTCGGGCGGCATCCATGGTAGCTGTTTTCACTGTGGATTAGCCAGCTGATTACTCAAATTTATGGTTAAAGTGGGAGAGCTCCCCCATTCATGGTGAGAGCTCTTTCCACCAGTAGATAGGGACCTCCTGGGCTTCTGCCAATAGACGTCGGTGCCACAGATTGTGAGGCCGCTACATGGTCCTCAGTACATACATTCACAAGATTCTATCAGGTGGATGTTAGAACAGCGGAGGATTCCACTTTTTGGCCACAAAATATTAAGGGCTGCGGTTTAATTGGAATTGTGTCTCCCTCCCCTCAGGCATTGGGGTTATATAGGAGGGGGAACTTCCTGTTTGTTTTTTATTTGATTACCAATGTCCATTCACCTATAGGTGGTGCATAACCCAGTATGTATAGAATATATAGCCTGCTCTGTGTCCCGTGATGTCCTTCGAAAGAAATGGTTTTACAGGTAAGTATGTATAAAAAATCCAATTTTAAATTTTTTTGTTTTAAATCTTTTTTTTTATCCATTTTAAATAGTTTACAAATAGATATCCAAAATACAGATGTGTACAAACATTAAAAACTTGTACTCTCCACACAAAGAGAAAAAAAAAACATATAAAAAGGGAGTATGCCCTAAAGCCTGGTATACACTATGATTTTTTTCCGCTTGAACAAAAAACAACCTGTCAGCTCCGGTCAGAACCGCCGTATTAGCGATCTGACATTAGTACAATGATTTCCCCCGCTGAGCAGTTGTGTTCTGACGGGGATACTCACCCTCACCAGAATACTCCGATCAGCATTCTCTGCCATTGGCTGAGAGCGCTGATCGGGAGCCAGTCGGCTGCTGGCTACTGTCGGACCGGCTGCCATGCACACGGGCCGAATGTCGCCCGGTTTTTATTGAAACGGCTGATGTCACCTGGCGTTCGGTGTGTGTTTAAGTCCCCATTCTATTTTTATAATCTGCCACCATGCTCCCCTTATAAGAGAGAAAGGGGCACATTAGGAGGGGTGGAAATCCTCTAAATTGGAATGCATAAAATATTTAAGTTCCCTTCCCTGCCACCAACTCCCCATGTCTTCTCTTACACCCGCCTTTCCCTTCCTCCCACTGTTTTCCCAACCTCCACCTATTGTGTTGTGAAATTACAGGCCATCTCAATGTGATAATGATATTAATTATATAGTGAGTGAGAGAAAAAGATGAAAAAAAAAAAGGTTGAATTGTGTGTAAGTCTAAAAATCCCTTACCTTACTTGGCCTTAAACGGACATTGTACATTTAATGAAGAAAATTTATAATTTTTATACTGTTGTGGAGCAGAGCTTGGCAACCCCACCGTGTGACAACATCTTCATGACTTGTACCATCACCGATGGCTCTTACAAATTGTATATCTTAGACTGAACTCATTGTTTTTCAGTATGTTTGCAATATATTGTGATTGCTCGAGTAAGCATATATATTTTTTTTTTAACAGCCCTTTTCAAATGGTGAGAACTTGGCATCTCCTTTTTAGGAGAAAACACAAAGACTTGTTGGTGCGAAAAGAAATTCATAGCTCTGTTGCATTATTTTCTAGATGTTTGGATATGACGGCGGTAGAGTGTGTATTCTGCTTTAACACATAAAGAGATTGCTTTTTACCCTCTTGAGATGTACGCAATAAATTATTTATGTTTGCTTGAATGACCTTCTAGTGAGTGACCATAAAGAACGTAGTAAAAGGATTAAACCCCCCTCTTAATTGTATTGGTTGTATGACCACAGACTAAAGCGGGCACACTAGTAGATATGCAAATTAAAATTTGTGTGAAAATTCTCAGTACACTCAACACTTTCTGAATGTTGTTAAAATGTAGTTCACCATTTTATGTTTGCTTTTAATATTCAGTGTTGGAATGAATGAAGCTTACCAAATGAATACCACGTTCAGACTGGGTACACACTTATGCAAATTGGATGCAGCTTTCCCCGTAGAGTGTGCTAGGCTCACAATGGAGCTGGTTCACACACCTCCGGGGCCGCCGCGGTCCACATTTGGAAAGAGTCCTGTGCGTCTTTGGTTCTGATTCAGATGCAAATTCAGGTAAAAATTTGCACCTGAATCGGTGAACAGAGATGCACCGGACCCCCTGCTGTGAGCCGCGGCCGCAGCATGTGTGAACCCAGCCTCGCTGTTCCAAATATGTTCATTTGAGAAACATTTTCCATCCTGCTCATTTGAATTTTCTTGGCACTGTGGTCAAAAACTAACATAATTTTCACCCCACTAATGACTACAAAATTAAATGAACATTCTTATTATGAAAGATGTAACAAAAATCAAACTAAAATCTACTAAAGTATAGTCAGCTTTAGCTGCCTTTTAGGAAGGCCACTCGCCGCCATCTTTGCATCTCAGTGGTAGCCACTAAATACTAACTGCAGTTGAGAATTTGTTGCAGCTTAAATTCCCTAAATTACTTTGAGATGGAGATGTTGTCCTTAAAAACCAACACTACACCGTGTTGGAACTGTTCAAGTTCAATTTGGTTTGCTTTGGTAGGATCTGTATAGCTGGACATCAGTCAATGTCTTTTTTTTTTTTTTTTACAATATTTATGCATATATGAGAAGGTATAGCTGTTATTGGCAGGTTTTGCAGTCTGTCTTGGTAATTTATGACATATGCAATATATTCTGTTCTGTACATATATGCCAAATAACCCATGGCCTTGTTTGTAAAAGTGTGAGAGGAAGGACAATTTCTTCTTTTATTTGCTCACAGTCACCTCAACGGGTCATTATCATTGTTTGGGGCAACGCAAGCTAACTCAATCATAAACAAAGCCTTTCATTTTTTTAGGTATTCTTTTATGCTAATATACACCTCTTAACCACTTCAGCCCCGGAAGGCTTTCCCACATTAGGACCAGAGCCCTTTTTGAGACTCGGCACTGCGCCGCTTTAACTGACAATTGCGCAGTCGTGCGATGTTGTACCCAAACAATATTGGTGTCCTTTTTTCCCCAACAATGGCGCTTTCTTATGGTGGTATTTGATCACCTCTGAGTCATTTCTGATCACCACCATAAACAAAAAAAGCGACAATTTTGCAAAAAAAAAAAAAAAATATTTCTTACTTTTTGCTAAAATTCATATAAAAATTTAAAAACAAATTTATTTATCGGTTTTGGCCGATTTATATTCTTCCTCATATTTTTGGTAAAAAAAAATCGCAATCTGCGTTTATTGATTGGTTTGCGCAAAAGTTGCCACGTTTACAAACTATGAGACTTAATTTCTGCCATTTTTACTTATTTTTTTTACTAGTAATGGCGGCTATCTGTGATTTTTATCGGGACTGTGATATTGCAGCGGACACATCAGACATTTTTGACACTTTTCTGGGACCAATGACATTTATACTGCGATCAGAAATGTAAATATCCACTGATTACTGTATAAATGTCATTGGCAGTGAAGGGGTTAACCTGCAGGGGATGATCAAGGGGTTCCCTAGGCGTGTTCTAACTGTGAGGGGCTTGGGCTACCAGGGAAATAAGAGATCTAACTGATCCCAGTGACAGTAGATCTCTTACATGCCGCTTGACAGAACAGGAAACCTCCGCATTTACATCAGCGGTTCCCCGTTCTTCCTCTCTGCTAGGCAATCGCAGCTTGCCGGCGGAGATCTCGAGTTTGCCCGAGCCGCGGCACGAGAGCGAGCCACCGGTGGAGCGATCCCACCATTTATAGATGGCGATTCTCGAGACAGCGCCACTTTGCAGCAGTAAATGATCGCGACGCGGTCGGGAAGCGGTTAAAGTTGGCACTAAACTTTGGTTTCAAAAACAATTCTATTGAAATATGTATTTTTAACTCAAAGTTGTACCTTTTGCTGCTCTCAGGCTCCCCCAGATTGCCATTTTTTTTTTTTTGCAGCCGTCATTTCACTTCCTGGCTGGATGGCTACGTTCATTCTTCGTGGTCCTGCGGTATGTAGGAATGTAGCCACCCTCTCTAGCTCACTCCCACAATTGGCTCTGGACTATAACTAGGACTTTGTAGTTTCCATAGAGCAGTGCACATAACCACAACCAATAAGCAGTAGCTGTGTATGGAATATGTTCGGAGAATAAAAATATCTTTGAGCCCCGGTTCACATAGGTGCGATGCGGGAACCCTGCAAATCCGCTGTGGGTTCCCACATCACACCCAACCCCCACGGCAGTTCACACTGCCATATGTGAACTGAGGGAAGTGTCAATACATTGTTAATGACACCTTCTTTTCAGCTCGCATATCGCAGTGCGATCTGACAGTTCGGACACCCGTGTGATCCGATTCTGGTGCCGACGCAAGAAAGGGTCCTGTGCGTTTTGAGTCTGAATGGGATGCGATTTCAGCCATACTATGTGTGGCTGAAGTCGCATCACACGGACATCGCATGTGATTTGCACTGCAGTGCAGTGCGAATCACATGCACGCCTGTGTGAACCGAGGCTTAGTGTCACTTTAAAACTGAATTGCAGGAATTCAGCCACTTTGTAAAAAGTGCAAGCACACTATGAGTTGGGTTTAAGGAGGTGCAGGACATATCCTGGGATTATCTATTTTATTTATATCTGACATTTTTATGGCTGTGCCGGAGCATACACTGACTCACTCAATGGGAGTGGAGAGGGAGGAGCACAGAGCAGCTATGCCTGCCTCTTCCCTCTGCTGCCCATTCATAGAAGCCTTTGTCATTTGTGATTGAGTTCACATAATACAAAGGCTTCTGTGATTGGGCAGGAGGAGGGGAGGGGCAGGCATAACAGCTGCACCAATTCTAATTTTAAAGATGCCTTACACAGGGTTTTTTGTTCCAAAAAAAAAAAAAAACAGCCGACATTCTGCCCGTGTGTATGTCGGTCTGTCCAACAGAAGCCAGGAAACCAGCAGCCGACCAACTCCTGATCAGTGCTCTCAGCCAATGGCAATCCCCCTGTCAGAACACAACAGCTCAGTGGGGGAGATCGCTGCACTAACCTTGCATAGTTAGTACAGCGGCTCCGACCGAAAAAAGACTGTAGTGTTGTACCCGGCTTTAGACCTGAAGCATCAGCGTCGGGCTAGCGATACAGCGATAGCTGTCTTTTGGGAGGCAATAAAACAGTCAAATGTAAATAACAATAAGCCTGGGTGTGCCTTAAATTTTTACAAAGCAGCCACATTTCTGAAATTCAGTTAATGGGACTTTAAACGTAACCTATTTTTTTTTCTTTAAAATAACAAACATGCTGGACTTGCCTGCTCTGTGCAATAGTTTTAAACAGGGTGGATTTGATTTAAATCAACTAAATTTAAATCACTAGTAAAAAGCCTTGATTTAATTCAACTCGATTTAAATCATAATTTAATTTAATGAGCAACTGTCATCTCTGTCCCGCACCGGCTCCTCCTCTGACCCGCTGTTGACTCACCAACAGTCCCATTCACTTTAATGGGACGGCTGGTGATGCGGCAGTGACACAACAAGGTGAGGGACATGGCGGCAGCAGGTGAGTGGATTCCTGCTAACAGGCGCTGCCATGATGGATCTGAAATGACAGGGGCTCTTTAAATGTAAGGACTTATTCTTGCTGGTAGTTAGAATCTTTAATATTTGCAAACAAAAGGAAGATTTCCTATTTAGAATAATAAGCTGTTAAATTAGTAAAACAGCGATATCAGAACCGTTTTAATCATACAGTTTGTAGTGTACATAGATTTTTAAAACAATGGAATAAAGGAATATTCCTGAACTTTGTTTTATCTCACGATTATTGTGAAATTGTGTGAATGCATCAATGAAGTGCATGTTATCTGAGCTTGCAGAGCTTGGATTCATTGAATGAGTTAATACGGTGGCAGGTTGGCACTGCGCCGCAAATCGGCGTAGCTGTTCGGCGCCTCGTTGCGGGCGGGAGCGCGCTGGCGCATTCTCGCGTGCCTACTGGTCGGGTGGACTTGATGTCCGCCAGTGGCCCTTAATCGCCTAACCCTTTGATCGCCCCCTATAGTTTAACCCCTTTCCTGCCAGTGGCATTTATACAGTAATCAGTGGATATTTTTCGCACTGATCGCTGTATAAATGTCATTGGTCCCAAAAAAAGTGTCCGATCTGTACGCTGCAATATTGCAGTCCCGATAAAAATCGCAGATCGCCGCCATTACTAGTAAAAAAAAGAAATAATAAAAATGCCATAAATCTATTCCCATAGTTTGTAGATGCAATAACGTTTGCGCAAACCAATCAATATATGCCTATTGTGATTTTTTTTTTTTTTACCCAAAATATTTAGAAGAATATATATCGGCCTAAACTGAGGAAGAAATACATTTTTTTACATTTTTTTTGGATATTATAGCAAAAAGTAAAAATTGTTTTCTTTTCAAAACTGTCGCTCTTTTTTGGTTTATAGCGCAAAAAAATAAAAACCGCAGAGGTGATCAAATACCACCAAAGGAAAGCTCTATTTGTGGGGAAAAAAGGACATCAATTTAGTTTCGGTACAACGTCGCATGACCACGCAATTGTCAGTTAAAGCAACGCAGTGCCGAATCGCAAAAAGTACTCAGGAAGGGGGTAAATCCTTCCGGGACTGAAGTGGTTAACCTTAATGCATAGAATTTGTTTTTAGGTGCACCTGGGCCAGTTTGAATCACTAGATGCAGAGCTAATGTAACCAGCACTGCTAGAAAATATGCAGTTCAAAGGTGGATGTATTATTCCCCAGGCAAACGGCGGCCTTTTAATGGGTCATAGCGACAATGCAACTTACCAGCTGTCTTGCTTTGTCCTTATATTAGAACAAAACAAATGCCTAAACAAATGTTGGCTGCTTGGAAACTATAAGGTTGGGTCAGTTTAATTACATCATTTTAGTTTAAATATTTTCACATTGAAAATGATGTATGTGAGATTCCTTTTCTTACCTTCAGATCAGGTAAGACCGTTACCACTTTGTCATAGGGCAGAGCTGGAGTCTCTGGTGGAAGGGTCTTCCTGTAGAAGTGCTGGACATATAGAGAGCAGAACTGAAATATAAGGCGGGTTCTTTATTGCAGAGGAAGCGCAGTCAGATGTGGTGCAATCACTGTTTACATATGCGTGCCAAACTTACTTGTGCGTTTGTGCAAGGGGGTAGGGATGCTTTAAAACTCTTTTTTAGTTTTTTACATTTTTTACACATTTACGGTACTTTTTTTTTTTTTCATTTAACCACTTGCTTACTGGGCACTTAAACCCCCTTCCTGCCCGTATCAATTTTCAGCGTTGTCGCTCTTTGAATGACAATTGTGCAGTCATGCTACCCTGTACCCAAATAACATTTTTAACATTTTTTTCACACAAATGGAGCTTTCTTTTGATGGAATTCAATTACTGTTTCTTAGTTTTGTTATAACATTTTGAAAACTGGTAATTTTTCTCCATTGATGTGCGCTGATGAGGCTGCACTGATGGGCACTGATAGGCTGCACTGATGGGCACTGATAGGCGGCACTGATGGGCACTGATAGGTGGCACTGATGAAAACTAATGGTTGGCACTGAAGGGCACTGGTAGGCACTTGTAGGTGACATTGATAGGCAGCACTGATTGGTGGCACTGATGATGAGGCCCTGATGGGCATTGATTGGCAGCACTGGTGGGCACTGGATGGTTGCACTGTGGACACTGGTAGGTGGCACTGGTGGACACTGGTAGGTGGCACTGGTGGACACTGGTAGGTGGCACTGGTGGGCACTGTTGGTGGCACTGGTGGGCACTGACAGGTGGCACTGGTGGGCACAGATGAGGCAGCTGTGGCTCTCTGTGTAAGGTACCGATGCCCCTCTGACAGAAGCCGGTGATCTGCTTTTTTTCCCCTCGCGCTGTCAGCGGGAGGGAAAAAAAATGCAGATTACCAATCTTTTATTTACACAGCGCATGCTCGGGAGGAGGTCTATGGATGCCCTCCCGGCAATTAAGGCCCGCACTGTAGCCATTTTTCAGCTATAGTGTGGGCGTGAAGAAGTTAACTTTATTGCTATCACAATGGGCCTTTGGATTACTTCTAGAAAAAAGGCAGTTGCTGGCTGGAAAAATAGAAATAAAACAATACAAAGACCGTGGTTGCAGCTGCAGTCATGATCTTGGTATTAACCACCAGCTGACCGGACATTTTAAAGTGGAACTTCACTCTCCCAATCAACATTGATTATTTTTAATACTTATGCTGCTAGCATTAGTAAATAGATAGGAAGGTAGATCATATTTACTTGTGTTTTAAACTTTTTCTTTTTTTATATTTTTTTTAGTTCCTTCCTGGTTTCCAGGCCTAGATAAATGTCATACATCCCAGGAGTCTTCAGGAGGGGAAGAGGAGTTTTCTCAGCTAAGCACACCCTCCTCCCTGCATGCCTAAGCTAAGGGCAGATGTATTCTAGGAAGTAAATGCTGCATGAATCATCTGCCCTTACCCAAGATGGCCATGGCCAGAAATGCTAGGGGGTGTTTTTCAAAGTGATTATCTCAGCAAAATAAAACATGGAGACCTGGATGGATGGGGGAGTTTGCTTTGAACATTAAAAATGAATTAATTTGTGTTTTATGGTGCTCCGATGCAGTGAAGATCCGCTTTAATGTGTATGTCAGTCGGCAACTGGGTAAATAGTTCACTTGGTGCCAATAATAGTATCTTGTGTCTTTGCATGCTGCACATGGATGGGCACTTAGCAGCGGCCCCTGGTGTGCAGTTAGCAGCAGCCAACCTGTGCCTGCACGTGGTGCTCATACAGAAGCACCATCTTCCATATTGGTTTGACCTTCCTGATAACAATTTAGGACTTTACAATGGCCACATTAAACTATGTCAAAAATTAGTATTGTACTTCATAATATCAATAAATGCTATTTGAATAGTTTTTTTTCCAGTACTTGACAATATTAAAACTATTAGAAAGTCAGAGTTATAATTTTGCCAATGTTCGCCACAAACTGAGTGAAGTAAAAAAGAAAGATCCACTGTGCCAGTAATAAATTGAGTGTAATTGTTATATAGCCCCATAGCACATTTACTGCTACAGGGCGGCCGCGTGGCCCAGAATCACGTATATAAATGAGATTCTGCACTTCCAGGTTTTGGGCGTGAGTGTGCCGTCGGCTTTCCCGTCGTGATTTTGCACAGCGGGTCCACTGGCACCCGCTGATCATTCGGTACACTGACAGAATGGCAGTCTTCCTATGTAAACAAGGCAGACTGTCATTCTGTCAGTACAGAAGGCATTGATCCTGTGTTTTCCACTAGTAAAATCACATTCCCCACTACACTGAAACATTAGCTAGACACACAGTTAACCCTTTGATCACCTCTGATGTTAACCCCCTCCCAGCCAGTGTCATTAGTACAGTGACAGTGTATATTTTAGCACTGATCGCTGTAATAATGTCACTGGTCTCCAGAAAAGTGTCAGGTGTCTGATTTGTCTGCCGCAATATCACAGTTTTGCTATAAGTCGCTGATCGCTACCATTACTGGTAAAAAAAAATAAATAAAAATATCCCATAGTTTGTAGACGCTATAACTTTTGCGTAAACCAATCAATATATTGGGAATATGTCACAGAATACATATTGCCCTAAATGATAAAGAAATTCAATTGTTTTACATTTTTTATTGGATGCGTTTTTCAAGCAGAAAGTTAAAAATATTGTTTTTTGTTTTGTTTTTCAAAATTGTCGCTCGTTCATTGTTTAATGCGCAACCCCCCCCCCCAAAAAAAAAAAAAACAGAGTTGATCAAATACCACCAAATGAAAGCTTTATTTGTGGGGAAAAAGGACATAAATTTTATTTGAGTACAGCGTTGCACAACCGCGCAATTGTCAGTTAAAGTAATGCAGTGCCGCATCGCAAAAAATGGCCTGGTCATGAAGGGGGGGGGGGTAAATCTTCTGGAGGTGAAGTGGATATATAGCTTTTTATGTATATTGATGTCATAACTTGGTGGGGAAAATCTATTGCAGTCACATGGGCGACGCAGCATGTGAATGATTGTGTGTGGCAGGAGGAATGTGAACTTCAAGGGAACACGTGGATCAGTGGTGTGTGTTCCAAGAATGATTCGATCAAACATAACATTGTTCAAGAGTCGTCTTGTGTTTTCACACCAATCAAATCTTCTTCAAAGATAAAGTCAATAGAAGAAGGCATTTTGGGTGTGTTGGTGCTTGTGTTTGACATTCTCTTTCTTTAACTACACAACCAGTCCAGCTGGTAATCTCAATAAATTAAGAAGAGAGGCAGGTCCTACTTTTATGGTTTGCTCCTGTAGCCTCCAACTACCTACATACAAGATTGGTAAGTACCAAAAAGAAACCAAAATATCCACTGGAAAACCAGATATGTGATGAATTGCTTCTTACTAGTCCTTGGAGCGGTGGCTGCATTCATTTTCATTCTTCAAGCTTTTCTTTTACCAGGAAATTCTATAAATAGCATACTTCCTATCCCTGGATGGCTACGTCACTCCACCGCTGTATCTATGGAGGGAGCCATGGTTGACTCCCTAGGCTGCACTCGTGATGAGGACTTCAAGCACGTCCATATATCTTTATCTCCATTACATGGTGGGCAGGACAATGGGTGGTAACAGTAAATAGCGAGGAAAAAAGACACTCTTCGCAACTCATAGGAAGTGGCAAGGGCGCAGCATCTCTGGCAAGATCGATGAGTATTTTATATATTTGCTGAAAAAAAAAAGAAAAAGAAAACAAATGTAGAAACTACGTCTAAGGACTGTAAGACCCCTTCAACACTGAGGCAGTTTTCAGGCATTTTAGAGCTAGAAATAGCGCCTGTAAAGTGCCTGAAAACTGCTTCCCATGCCTGAGTGCTTTCACAGTGGGGCGGTGCGCTTGCGGGACGGAAAAAAAAAGTCCTGCAAGCCGCATCTTTAGGGCGGTGTGCTGTACATACCACTCCTGCACCGCCCCTACCCATTGGAATGAATGGGTAGCACTTCCGAAGCGCTTGAAAAGTGCTTTGGAAGCGCCACAACACGGGAGTTTTTAATCCCTTCTTTGGGGTTAAAAGCTCCCCGATAGCAGCCGAAAAGCACCGCTTAAACAGTGGTAAAGCACCGCTAAAACGAGCTGCACTTTACCGAGACTGTGGCCTAGTGTGCAAGGGGTCTAAGCAGCATTGTGTAACACCCACCCCAAAGCACCTTGTCCCCAAGTTGATGGGGACAAGAGCCTCTTCCCGACAACCCTGGCCGTTGGTTGTCGGGGTCTGCGGACTGGGGCTTATCGTAATCTTGAAGCCCCCTTTAATAAAGGGGCCCCCAGATGCCGGCCCCCACCCTATGTAAATGAGTATGGGGTACATCGTACCCCTACCCATTTACCTGGAAAAAAAGTGTACAAAGAAACACACACGACACAGCTTTTTAAAACATTTTATTAAATCAGCTCCAGCGTCTTCTCCTCCAGCGTCTTCTTTCTTCGGCTCTTTTGTGGGGTCTTCTGAGGGGTCTTCTGCGGAGTTTCTATCTTCTGAGGCTTCTTCTGTCTTCTGCTCTTTTGCCGCTGTCTCCTCGGCTAGCTTCTCCCGCTTCTCCTCGTTCTCCTTCTTCTCTTCTGGAGATGTTGACTCGTCGCTCTCTTCCACTTGAATGCCGGGTCCGTGCTGCACGGTTGCCTTATATTGGCATGGGGCGGGGCCACACGCTGATGTCATCCTGAGCCCCACCCTTATGATGTCACATCCTGAGCTGGGGCTATGATGTGGTGACCCCTCAGAAGACCCCGCAAAAGAGCCGAAGAAAGAAGTCGCCGGAGGGGGAAAAGACGCGGATTTGATTTAATAAAATATTTTAAAAAGCTGTGTAGTGTGTTTTTTGTACACTTTTTTTCCATGTACCCCATACTCATTTACATAGGGTGGGGGGCCCCCTTATTAAAAGGGGATTCCAGATTCCGATAAGCCCCCGCCCGCAGAATATCTACATATTTGTGGTAAAAAAAAATCACAATAGGCGTATATTGATTGGAGTGTGCAAAAGTTGTGTTTACAAACTATAAGAATTCATTTATGGCGCTTTTACTTTTTTTTTT